>JANZXP010000194.1:23241644-23252010 GCA_027576715.1 Erythroxylum flavicans | reverse complement strand
ATCAAATGATAAATCCATGTCATAATTAGAGCTAGGAAACATAGATAATTATGCGTGAACACAAATATCTATGGCATTGGAGGTAGGAAAACAATCAATCGAGCAAGTGCATAGACCCACTTGTGATAGGACTACGTGTCCCGTAAGACCAAGTCATTGCACCCTCTAGTCCATCCATAAAGCTCCACACTTGTATTGGTTGATGCAACCGCGAAAAAACCCTTCTTGCTTAGTGGTTTTGAGTTCATACTAGCTAGATTGTAAGTTTATCGTTTGTTAAAGTTTATATTGCGTGGCTTTAAATTTCTTTGATTTTTAAAATTATGAGCATTACTTACCGCCACGAACCCTTTGCAAATGATTGAGAATCCATTTCACATTAGAGCTTTGGACGAAAGAGACTGACCCAAAGAAAAGCATCAACTTTTCTACCAAATCAACATTTGTGTGGCAGAGTGGAAAAGTGGATCGGCCTGCTTTTTCTCAACTTCGATCACTTCACTTGAGGACAACTCTTGCTTCAAGATTTATGTTCGCGTTTTACTTTGTGTTGCCTTCCCATCCCAGTTCTTTTTGCATTTTTATTTTTCAAAAGCTTCCTTTTTTGTCGACACTTAGTTTGTAGATACATGTCATAATTCTGTGAACTTATTCCCAAGGAAACATCTTCTTGGACGGAACTAATTTAGATGGTGTTGTTAAGTTTGTGTAATAATTTGCTTCCACACCACATCTCATGTGATGGTTAGAGAAAACATGGAGAGTTGGTTTATTTCCTTTTAAGTTTTGTGTAATAATTGCTTCCACACAACCTCTCATGTGATGGTTAGAGAAAATATGGAGAGTTAAGTTTATTTCCTTCCATGGAATCAGTCAATGTTATTAAAACTTAATCAAATGTCAATATACCATCATTTAAAATTTCTGTGATCATTATTATTTTGACGGTTATATTTTCAAGAATGATTAATTAACATGGTCAATCAAATTAGACAAAAACAAATATGAAGCGGACACATAATTGCATATGATTTCATTATTCTTGTGATGATATATTACATCTTGTATTTGAGCCTCATCAATCTGTAACATAAATGTAATTATCCAATATTAGTCCAAGTTACACCAAATGTTTGTTGTCAAAACTAAAACTTATTGTAGCACTTGCAAAAACTTATATTTAGTTCAGACATGTGTGAAAACTGAAAAGAAAGTGTCCAGAAAGGTAAAGACGCAAAATAACCAAAAACGTTTTTTTTGCTATTATTGTTGAATTTAATTATTAAAATCTCCAAATTTTCAATCAAAACCAAAAAGAAAAGCAAGAGAGAGGGGAGAGAGAAGGAGTCACCTTTGACCCACAGGCCCTCCTTCTTCTTTTCTTCCTCCTTTCTTCTTCTCCATTTCCTTTGATTTCCATTAAATCTTGTGACCAACCTATCTTGTGGTTGTCTCTGATTATTATATTCCGACAACATCCTCTATATAATTCGACATTTCTCCTGTGGTTTTTGATTCTTTCAGCAGGTTGTTAATGGTAAAGGTTTTGTATTTGTATGTTCAAGTGTGATTGGTTATCAAGGATCATGGGCGCTTGCTTCTCCACAATAAAAGTCAGCGGTTCTAACAGCAACAATAATCACCACCATAAGGCCGCCGGCGACGGCGGCAACGTGACTGTCTTCTCCGTTCACAAAAACCGGAAAACTGGCCCCAAACCTCATCCGACTTCGGTTGCGCCACCGTCAACTATCAAGACACAACCTTCTCATCAGAATGAGACCCAGAAGAACCAACGACAATTCCAGCAGCTAAAAGTCAAAGGGAAGCAGACTTCGAAGAAACAAAGTGGTCTGATCCCATGCGGCAAAAGAACGGATTTTGGGTACGACAAGGATTTTGATAAGCGGTATACGATGGGGAAATTGTTAGGTCATGGGCAATTTGGCTACACCTATGTCGCCACTAGTAAGGCTAATGGTGATCGTTGTGCGGTAAAGCGGATTGAGAAAAATAAGGTATTAGTTTGTTTGTTTTGCTCTTGTTATTTCTTTCTAGTCAATAGTGCCAAGTTGGTTCTTTATGCTTGTTTAGTCTCTCATTCCCTGGTATTTTTGAAAGTTTGGGACTTTGCAATTTTGTTCATTCTTGTACTTTTCAAATGATATTCTAGTTAATGGGTTGTTGGAGAAATCTACAGAGTCGTTTTGCTTCTTTTTTTTGGTTTTTGTTTTTTGAACAAATCATTATGGTCAATTTCATGTCGGTGTTGTTATTAGCGGTGATTTGATTCCAAAGATTCTTGCTTGTGGATGATGGCCGATTGATTACAAATTTCTTGATGCGTATTTAGCTTTTCAAGTAGATAGGTTCCCTTCCTTAATTGTCGGTTCTAATACTGATCTGTCTTCCTTAGATAGCAAGCGCCGTTTTAGGTGTGTCTTCTGTTGTCTGAACGAAGATCACGAGGACGTTGGATGATATTTCTCGAATTGACAGATTTATATCTTATAATTCTGAGGATCCAAGGATACTTTCTTGTGATATTTGTCTATATTGGATTTGCCAGGTTTTATGGTCTAATCCTAGTTTAATAGCATGGATGTCGAAAACAGTTAACCGGGTAAATCCAAGACATTCTTTCGAGGACGATTAATTGCTTGAATGAATGATGACACTAAATGTATAGTGATCCTGATAATCAAAGTTAGGATGCATTCTCACCAACAGTAGTATTTGTGCTCAAAACATGTGCATCTTCTGTTTTTCACTTGCGGAATTGGAAAGAGCTTGTGTTCTGCTGTACATTGCACAAAGAAGTTCAGAAAATAACTCCTCAACAAACTTGGCCTTTCATGGTTGCCCCGTGAAAAGTTCATTATTCTTTTTATATTGTTTTATCTCCTTCCACAGAGCTTTTAACAGCTGGTTGGCAAGGGGTTGAAATTTCCTTTCTTTCTTGTATAAGGACTTGGTACTGATTTAGGGTTCAAAAGACTAGACAAATTTGTGACCGGATAATGTGCAGGCTTAAAGATGGAGTCCATTTTTCTGCACGTGGCTATCAGAAAGCCTAATGGTTCTTAATATTTTTCTTTAGTTACTTGTTCTTTCATATATTGTAATCACCTTTGACTTTGTTGGTAGATGGTTCAACCTATTGCTGTTGAGGATGTTAAACGAGAGGTTAAGATATTGAAGGAACTTGCCGGCCATGAGAATGTTGTTCACTTTTACAATGCATTCGAGGATGATTCATATGTATATATAGTCATGGAGTAAGTTTTATCATCTTTTCTGAACATCAAAAGCATCATTTTGGTTGGATTAGACATAGTTTCTTTGTCTTATTAACACGCATTTTAGATGTTTCATTTGTTTCTGCGATGCTCATTCTTACTTACTTTGTGGTTCTTAAAATTCTTACTAGGTTATGTGAGGGTGGTGAATTGTTGGATCGAATACTAGCAAAGTAAGAATTCAAATTCGAGCTTTTCTATATCTACTTTTTCCATCTGAGTTCATGTCTTAAGCTTGTAATTCTAAATGGACACAAGTTTTGATTTATTCGTCCATCATATATTCTTTTGCTTTATCTTTTTCTATCAGGAAGGACAGCCGCTATACTGAGAAGGATGCAGCAGTAGTTGTACGACAAATGCTCAAAGTAGCAGCTGAATGCCATTTACATGGTTTGGTGCATCGCGATATGAAACCAGAGGTATGCACAAGTTTTACGCAGTTGACAGTATGCTTGGCTTATGTTTTGCATGGTGATCTGAAGTTGTTGAATTTCTTGGTTATAGAATTTCCTTTTCAAATCTACCAAGGAAGACTCACCTCTGAAGGCAACAGATTTTGGTTTGTCAGACTTTATAAAGCCAGGTGACTGATATTTCCATCTCATGAATATCTTATTTGATTAGCTCTTAACAAGGAAAAAAGAAACCCATGCATATGATTATGAGATTATGAGATGTATTTCGTGATAGAAACTGCCCTGAAACAAACTGGAAGATTAAGTCTGAAAGGATTAACCATTTTTAAAACTGCAGGTTCTTCAATATCTGTGATTCTGTAGTTAACATTTATTGTAATTTAAATTTATTTTATTTGAATGCAGGGAAGAAGTTTCATGATATTGTTGGCAGTGCTTACTATGTTGCCCCCGAAGTATTAAGACGCACGTCCGGACCTGAATCAGATGTCTGGAGTATTGGTGTCATTACATACATTTTACTTTGTGGGAGACGCCCTTTTTGGGATAAAACAGAGGATGGTATTTTCAAGGAGGTGCAGTATTTCCTTTAATTTATATACGTTTTTCTGTGTCCAGTCTTGTTTCATGCATGCTGTATCAAACTGCACTATATTAAACATAGAATTTGCAGTACTTTCCTGTTTGTGCAAATAATTTGTTTTCATCATGTTCACATTTATTAGTACCTTCCTTCCATCATCTTCTTCTTCCTCAAAATATTCTGGCATTAATTTAACTTCATTCTTGGTTTTGTTTATCCGAAGCAACATGAGAACAAGCCTGCCAAAGGTACTAATGTCTAATATTTGCAGGTTCTAAGAAACAAACCTGATTTTCGCCGCAAACCCTGGCCAACCATAAGTAATAGTGCAAAAGATTTTGTGAAGAAGTTATTGGTGAAGGATCCTAGGGCCAGACTTACTGCTGCTCAAGCCCTATGTATGTGTTCTAGGAATCTCTTTCTAGCATTTATTGATGTGTTGTTGGTTCTAAAAAAAATTTCCTTTTCTATTCCTTTCTATAATAAGTTCATTGTGTAGCGATTTCTCACTGGATTTGACTTTTCCAGCACATCCATGGGTTAGAGAAGGGGGAAATGCATCTGAGATCCCCATTGACATATCTGTTCTGAGTAACTTGCGACAATTTGTGAAGTATAGTCGCTTGAAACAGTTTGCTCTAAGGGTAAAACTAATTTTCATTTTCTTAGATTATTACTATTCTCTTTCCTTCTCCTTGCATTGTTCTTCTTGCACTTTAACCTTGTATTTGACAAATACATGAAACCTGACAGGCATTGGCTAGCACAATTGATGAAGAAGAGCTCGCTGATCTAAAGGATCAGTTTGCTGCAATTGATATGGATAAGAATGGTGCAATTAGTCTTGAAGAGATGAGACAGGTAATCTTTTTCTCAGGAGACTAAACTTTGACCTTGAATCTGGGTTTCATTTCTGAATGTAGCTTCTCTTGATCCTGTAAATTTGAAATACTTAACACAGGCCCTTGCTAAAGATCTTCCATGGAAGATGAAAGATTCACGAGTGCTCGAAATTCTTCAAGCGGTAAGCAGTAATGTTGTTTCTTCTAAGTTAATGTTTCTGAGATCAAAGAATAGGAAAATCATTATGTGGCCTTGATCTCGTTTTTGGTTCTGGTCCTCGAATGTTTCTGTTTGTTTCTCATCCTTTGATAGTAGGATGCATTAATTAGCTGATAGGTTACAGTAGATGTCCTTTTAGGGAGAAATTTCACTCAAATAATCCTTGTGTGGTAATATTTTCTCCAGTGCAAATTTGTTTCAAGTGATCCTCTCTGGTGCTTGCGAAGCAGTGTTGATATTTCCCCTACTTTTTATGCTTGCACTTGGTTACTAATTTATTTCTATGTTGAGGAAGTTAATGATGTCTCGCACTTTCTGATGCAGATTGACTGTAATACAGACGGGCTTGTTGATTTTCCCGAGTTTGTTGCAGCTGCTCTACATGTGCATCAATTAGAGGAACATAACTCTGAGAAGTGGCAACAGCGGTCACAAGCTGCCTTTGATAAATTTGATCTTGATAAGGATGGTTACATAACTCCAGAAGAGCTTAGAATGGTGAGTAGATTTCTGTTTGTCAAAGATCCACCCACGTGGTCCCTTTCCTTGCCCAGAACTGCAACTTTCATTAAGCTCCTAGGTTTTATCTAAACAGTTCTTGATTATCGAGTACAGTTGTGCTTCAAGAATTTCACAAGTTTGAAATAATTAGTTGCATCATTTCTCTTGTACGAAAGCAGCACATTCTCATAGTCTGTGATAATGTTGTAGTTATAGCTGTTCTATCATATTGGATTTGGGGCAGTGGCTAGTCTGTATTGCCCAAGATCATTCCTGCGTCCATGACGTTTTTATTGTCATGGTACCCATTTATTATTGTCATGGCACCCATTTATTGACATGAAAGTTCCTAATTTTGTGCAATAAATAAGTGTCTAATAATAGAGGAAGGTCCATCAAATCCTAGGACATATGGATGTGGAAGGTACAAGTACGCTTGCCTGAGGGTGAAGCTGGCGGCTTTTGAATCTTGGAATTATGTGTTCTACATTAGATCATTCCTACTAGTTTATAAAAAAAGTGATACCTTTCTGATTTTACTTTGTTGCCTTGTAGCATACTGGCTTAAGAGGTTCCATTGACCCGCTACTTGAGGAGGCAGACATAGATAAAGATGGTAGGATAAGTCTTCAAGAGTTCCGTAGACTCTTAAGAACTGCAAGCATTAGTTCACGAAATGCACAGAGTCCGTCTATTCGTGGAGCTCTTTGATGCAGTTGAAGAACTGGAGTTTTAAGATTGAGATGAGAGCTCTCTTATCCAGAAGTTGAATTTGAATGGTCAAACAGTCTGAAGACAGTGCATCTCCAACTTTCTCTAAATTACTCGTGGTTACTATCTTAGCCCCTCTTTCTGAGTCTCTAAATGGTTGATTTTCACGTGGGGCGCAAGTGTCTAGTAAGAGAAAGGAGTGGATGAAATGGAGGTGTATTGATTATAAGAGTTGGTACGAGTCTTTGTGGAAGATTTACTCCAGTGGTGGTGGTTATGCTAGTGTACATTCTTTGGGAGTGCCGGGGGACCTTTCCTTTGCTTTGTGCCCTACAACTTGTACAATAACTACAACCAATAATATGTCAATGAAAGGTTGATTGCTCAATTTATTTGTCCACTTACCATTTTCTTGCATGAGTTGCCACATTCAGCATTCTGATACCAGCGCTTCAAGCTCCAAGTTAAAGATCTTACAGCCTTAGTGGCAACATATACAGGTAGCCCTTTGCTTAGGTCAATTTGTAATTTGGATGATAAAGTTTCTTATGGTTCTGATAGTTCCAGGGAAATCCCATTTGTCTAGTAAAGTAAACTTGTACTTATCTAACAGTTCCAATCATATATATTCCCCTTATTTGCATGCACAGGTAATATAACTTGATGTGTTGGTCTGGTCTTGTTGGAAATTGACCTCCATGTGTTTATGAAACAAATCCAATAATTTTGGGATTATGTAAGAGTGTAGACGACGTTATGCTCCCTGGAAAGGATGGCAAGCTAATTTCATGAAAAAGCTGTTCACTTGGATGAAGGATCTTGCAAGTGGATTAAACACTGCCGAGGGTATATTGGAATCTTTCAGATTCCTGCTTAATTACTACTCGCGAAAAGGAAAAAAAGAAAAGAAAGAAATATTCAAACAGAGCCTGTCCATTCTCGTTTGCAGATCATCATGAATATAGTATTTTGTCAATGCAGTTTCTGCTGTCATTGTTAACCGTTTGATTGATGTGAACAGAAATTGAATAAACAACTGGAAAAGGCCTCTTACAACTAGATCCCTGACCTACCTTAACCAACTAACGTCAGGCACTTTATACAGATAATTTACAAATAATGCATCTATATTACATCGAAGATGAGGAGACACTAACAAGGTTAAGCAGCATCTGCTGATAAAGTTTAATGCAATTGTTTTAGTCAGCTTGACTCAGAATGATAGTTGTTCATGTCTTGACCAGGTGCTAGTTGTCTTCCAAGTCATTATGTCACCAAAAATGAGGTTCTATCTCAATTGGTGCAACTCTTTTACCTGCCCAGGAACTTGGTTAAAAATCCACTGTACGGTCACGGTCAATCCATGTCACAACTGAAGCTCAAATTTGCCAAGTCTCATATTAATCACCACCAGCTCCCTCTTGTGGAACATCAGCTTAAGAAAGTCGACGGAACAGAATCAGCAAAGTTAAATATTTGGTTTTGGCACATCACCTACACTGTTAGTCGAGCTATCCTGCAGACCTTGAGACGATGAAAACCCGCTCGAAGAGCTACCACTAGAAAGCTTTCTTTCTTTGCTCTGTGACTTTTTCCCTTTTTTTCCTGATGATCCAGGAACTTTGAGTTCAAGGTCTGTTCCAATATCATCTGAAGCATCACATTTTCCTATATCACTGCCCTTTTCATGATCAGTTGACTTGCTTTTAGAATCCTGTCTGCCTGAGACATGGGAAGTAGAAGCATGTTGGGCTGATGGTTGGTCATTGGGAGGATTGGCAGGGGTTGGGTATGGAATGAAGGTTGAACAAGGACCAGGTATAGCACCAGGATTCTGGTTTCCAAATAAGGGAAATGGCTGCAGAGATGGGTGCATGGGAATTGGTCCTGAAGACACAGGTACAGGGACAGTATATGGATATGGTGAAGCCATAACAACAGAAGGATCAACAGCAGGCCATGGGAACATAACCCTACACCTTTGTTGATACTGTATATTCATACTTTCAATCTCGGATTTTAAAGAAGCTTTCTCTTCTCGAAGCTCATTCTTTTCCTGTGTTAGCTGCATTGAACTCAAATTAAGCAATCACATTAACAATCGTAAAGGATCATAATCAAGATGATTAAACATGTAGAGATAATCACCTCACGTGATTCTTCTGACAGGGTGGTGTACTCAGCCTTTAGTCTGTTGACTTCAGCCGTCAGATCTTTTAACATTTGAATTGTGTCTGTTAAAATGGTTGCCTTATCGTTTTTGGGTCTATCTGGGTCTGCACGATAGTCAAATATCAACCACAAGAAAGGTATATATAACTATGTTCAACAAGTTGAATTCAACATCCAAATCATGGTCCAGTTTACATATTTTGTTATCGAAATTTCCACCAGGGAACTGATTCTTGGAAAGCTAGCAACAATTGGTTGGAGAGTATCGCCAAACAAGCTGAACCCTAAGCTCTTCATAACAAGAGAAAAAAATGAAGACCTAAATTCTACAACTCATAAAGAGAAATAGAACTCCAGTCTCAATGCAACACATAGTTCACTCAAAATAAATTTGATGACAATCTGAGTGGATTAACAATGACTGAAACGTAATCTCTGTAATCAAGCTTCTAAACAAACAAAAACTGCCATAATCAATTTGCATGGTCTCAAACTATAGCATCCATGCTTTCTGCAGACCTTGATAAAGTAAACAATGTTCGATTGCAAAACTTTATCGCTCTACTTAACCAGAAAAGCTGTAAATTAGATGGCTTTATTAGGAACAAAGAATATTCGAGAAGCAACATACGACATTGTGCGGTAGACTAGCGCGAAAAATGCTAGGTAATTACAAGCAGCATTACAATACCTAAAGTGTTACCCAACTCTTGAAATTGCTCATTGAGCCGATCCCTCCTCAACTTTTCCCTGTCCGCTTTCTGAACTTTCCTAGCAGCAATTGGATCCTTAACTTCCAAGTCAGGTGTTTGTCTACAATGAACACATCTCCAACAAAATCAGAAACTTACTATAAACAAATGTGCAATTCAAACATTAAACATTAGCAAAACACACACAAACCACCAAATGGGGAGAAAGCTAACAAAGTCACAAGTTTATTCCACTCCACCAACCCGAGAACAAGAACAGAGAGAGACAGAGAGAGAAAGAGAGCGAGTCAGTAAGGATGACAAGAGCAAAGGACCTGGGCTCATTTGCAGGGTTCTGAAGAGAAGTAGGGTCCGGAACAGATTGAGAAAAATCGTCTGTTGCCTTCTTCCATTGATCCATATTCTATTAATCCTTCTACTTTCTGCATGAATATTTCTATCACATCAAAACCAGCTACAATAGCATTAAAACAAAACTAAGCATGAATTTGGGCTTCGTAGGTACCCCCTTGTTTTCCTCGAAAAGGCTTGATCTTGGTGGATAAACATACCTAGTTGTTACCACCACCACCACCAGTCGTAAACGACATCGTAGACATGCTTTCCACGAACCACCACCACCACCACGATGTGTGTAGAAACCCCACATATTTTTATATTTTTGTTTTTCTTAAGACGAATTTTAAGTAAAATTGAATAATGAATGTTGTTGTGGAGCTAAACACGCCTCATGATCGACCGTTCCTGGCGTCTACGTTTACCAAATCAACTACTGCCACGTTTCCAACCCCATACGACGGCGTTAAGGGGAGGGTGTCGAACGGTGCCGCTTTGTTTGTCCTAAGCCTACGCAAACAACACGGAAGCGAGCCACTGGCGACGACAGTAGATTTCTAAGATTGCGGT
>JANZXP010000194.1:23204386-23218401 GCA_027576715.1 Erythroxylum flavicans | reverse complement strand
ATGTGGCCGGGCTGGGTCGAACCGAGGGCGGCCTGGGCCCGGCCCGGCCCATTGACATGTCTACCAGCTCTTATTTTGAAGATCTCATATGTTTCTTTGGCTGTCTTCATTACCGCAGCTCCTCCTGATGCATTATCCACCGTATACTGACATTGTTGTGTCAATCCATCATAAAAGATCTGGTTTTGCATGTGGACTAGAAAATGGTGTGGACACTGAATGAGCAGAAGTTTGAAGTGTTCCCACACCTCATGAAATGGCTCTCCCTCCATCTGAGTGAAGGTAGCTATCTTTGTCCACAACTCAGAAGTGCTTTGGTGGGAATAAAACTTTCCCATGAACTTGTTGTACACCTTTTCCCATGTAGTCAATGAACTGGGTGGAAGGGTCATCAGCCATGCCTTGGCTCGATCCTTCAATGTGTATAGGAAGTACCTTATCTTAAGTTGATCTTCATCTAGGCCATCCAACATGAATGTCTGGAGAGTGGTATAGAATTCAAGAATGAAGTTTAAAAGGTCATCATTGGGAACCCCATAGAATGATGGTAGCGTGTTGTAGTGGATACTCTTCAATTCATAGTTCCTAGATGCCTCCCCTAATCGTATGCACGAAGTGACAATACCGATTACTGGTCTGGCATACTCCTTCATCACTAGTTGTCTTTCATCTATCTCTTGATCTTCTGGTTTGGGTCCCTCGAGATTGTCTTCAACATCCCTTGGAGGTCCTCTTATCCAATGTACATTGTCAATAAAGGGAGCAAGTTCAACTTGGCGAGACCTCCTTCCTCGCATAAACCAAAAAAAAAAAACAATAAATTAAGAAGAAAATTATTAAAACAACTCAATGAAATAACATGACCAAAATGTATGCATGAAGAGACAAAACAATCGATGAAATGATCAAAATAACTTTAGCGAACAAAAGCAATCAAAATTAATTCAAGTTCAAAACACTAAACACCTCCCCGACAACGACCTTAAAAACTTATTCTACCCAAAAAGTTTTAAAAAGACCTAGGCTATCTTACTCGTAAGTATACGAGATAGCTGTAGTTGATTGCCTAGGGTCATCTCCCACGAAGGTAAAATTGGTTAACTAAAATGAAGTTTGAATTAAAAATAAAAATAAAAACAATGCAGTCCCAAAATATTCTATCCTAATTGTTGAGTGAAAGCTTTTAAGGAAAATAACGAAATTAAATTGAAAAGTAGACGGAATCAATTAAGAGCAAAGACAAATAGATTAATCGAAGTGGAAAAACTCTTGAGAATTAATTTCACTAATTAATCTCCTATGCATGATTGAGGGAAAATGACTGGATTGTCGTCTTACTAAAATTAATAGTTGGGTTTTAAATCGATTCAAATACTGAACTAGTCTAATTTTCGTATTCAACAAGTTTTTATCTAAATCAATTATGAAAACCTGACTACTAATTACCACTTAAGTTAATATATTTTTAGTTCTTAACCTAAGTGTCCATAGTTTCTCAATCCGTATTAATCTTCATCTCTCGAATCTTCATTTAATACTAAAATGATGCAAGTTTGGCCATTCTATTACATTCATTAAGTTCAGACCCACAACAATAAGTAAGACAATAGATCCGTAACCCAACTATGCATATTCAACTAAATAGCTACATTAATTCTCAAGAAAAGAGATCACGGATATCACAACATTCATCATCATTAAACACTTTAATCACATGTTACTATCAACAAAAGTATTACAGCAATAATAAAACAGTGAATACGAATGGACTATCAAAAGTAACAAAAAATAGTCAGCTAAACTAATAAGAGTATAAGTCAGTTAATAACATATAGTAAAATGAAAGAAACAAAGCCACAAATGAGGAATAGAATAGGTAAACAAATCATCAGATGAAGAGTTATGGTGATCTCCAGTCCCTCTCAAGCTTTTAGTTTTGGCTCTCGCCTTCTGCTTCAACTTCTTCCACAGACGAATGTTCACTCAAGTTGAATGGGTTTCAGCTCTAGCTCTTGCTTTTGGCCTCTCCCAAGCTTCCACCTCTCTACTATTTTGATCTTCTTCCTGACTCACTCTGTTTCCTTTCTCTACTTCTCTCTTCTCTCTCTGTTCCCCCCGAAATGAGTCTGTAATGTCTCGGTGGTGTGTTTTTTGTATAATTTTTGGCCCCCTTTTTCTGCATCCTTCCTCTTTTACTTATAGCTCGACTCTAGGTTTAGGTTTGTAGGGTTGTTAAGCCGTCAACCTGCACGTGCTAGACTCAAAGTTAGTGTTCACTGGGGTGACTAATTAAGTTACCCCCATGACTAGTCACGCATAGTGGTGACGTACTAAGTCACCACCGTGACTAACATTTAAATTAAATGTTAGTTATGCATGGTGGTGACTTACTAAGTCACCACCGTGACTAACATTTAAGTTAATTAAACGTTAGTCATGTCACCTTTAAGGTGGTGAGTAACGACGTCACCTTTAAGGTGGTGAGTTATCACCACCGTGAAGTGGTGGCACTTGTCACCACTTTTCTTTTATTTTCTTTTTAAATTTTTTGTTTCTCCTTTCATGCAAACTTTAAGAGACTTTCCCTTCAACCTATATGAAAAATTCACAAAATAATCTAATTAATTTTAATGCAATATTCACACCATTTTCACTCAATTTATCTCACATTGGGATCAAAGCACAAAAATTTGTAACCAAAATCAAGATATGAAGGAAATTAAAAGCAACAGAAACTAGACACAACATGATACGTCGTGTTGTACCACTATTTCACCATAGCTAACCAATTTACCCATTTTTACAGCATATCACTACAAAAGCATTGGAGATATATTTCTAGTTTTTTATTGACAACTTCTGACTGCCTATCTATTTGTGGGTGACAAGAAGTAGAGAGTTTCAATTTTACGCCTTGTAACCTAAACATCTCATGCTAGAATTTACTTAAAAAAAGAGGATCGAGATCATTTATTATTGCTTTAGATATACCATGTAGCTTGAACATGTGGTCCATGAATACTTAATTTCTGGAGCCGTATAAGGGTGTCTTATGACCATAAATTGTGAGTACTTGCTCAATCGATCCACCACTACATAAATGGATGATTTGCCTTTGGAAGTTGGTAAGCCCTCTATGAAATCCATGATTATTTCTTGCCAACATCATTTGGAAGTAGGAAGGGGTTGGAGTAATCCTAGATACGCTGCATGGTCATATTTGCTTTGTTGACAATTAACATAATTTTTCACATGGCTTCCAATATCCTTAGCCAGCTGCTTACAATGAAACAAATTATGTACCTTCTTGATCGTAGCTATTATGCCTAAATGCCCCCTTTAAGGGTTGTCATGTGTGAAAGTCATAATTCTTTTCCAAAGCTCATTATTGCAACTAATCACAATTCTTCCTTTCCATTTTAACAAATCATTTTTCCATTCATAATTTCCTGACTGCTTCTCCTGATTTTCCAAATTTTTATGAGATCCCTGATAATAGCATCTTTCTCCCATCCTTCTCGGATCTCATCCATCAATGTTTTCTGGATGTGAGATAATGTCATTGCTAACATTTGTTGGGTTGAAATTTTGGATAGGGAGTTCGCGATAAGGTTCTCCTTCCCACTCTTGCATGTTACTTCAAAATCATAGCCTATCAAATTCGTTATCTAATTTTGCTGAAATGGAGTAGAAATTTGTTGCTCTAGTAAATACTTTAAGCTCTGATGATCCCTCTGCACTATGAAAAATCTCCCATTTAAGTAGTGATGCCACTGTTTCACTGCTTTAAATATAGCTAAGAACTCTTTCTTGTAAGTGGAGAGTCCTTGGTGTTTTGGTGCTAACGCCTTGCTTAAAAAAGCTATCGGATGCCCATATTGTTGAAGCATAACCCCTATTTCCTTCTCGCATGTGTCTGCTTCTATTGTGAATGGGCGTGAAAAACCTAGTAACGCTATGACTGGAGCCACCATCAATGTTCTTTTAAGTTATTCAAAAGATTGCTATTGCTCCTCTTTCCATTCCCAACTTCCTACCTCCTGTTTCTTAAACAATGTATTGAGTGATTTGGCAATGATCCTGTAGTATTTTATGAAACACCTATAATATCCCTTCAGTCCTAAAAATCTACAAAGTTCTTTTCGTGTTTGAGGTGGTGGCCATTGCTTAATGGTAGCAATTTTTTAGACATTAGCGGGTACTCCCTTCTTTGAAATAGAGTGTCATAGATAATCAACTTGTCTTTATCCAAATGTGCATTTGCTCCCTTTGATGAACAATTGTTGCTACTGTAGCACGCCAAAAAGCTGTCGTAAGTGTTCTAAGTGTTGCTGAAAATTGTTGTTATAAAGAAGAAGGTCGTCAAAGAAAACTAATAGAAATTTACACGGATAGGGCTTGAAGATATCATTCATTAGACTTTGGAAGGTGGAAAGGGCGTTTGTGAACCCAAAAGGCATCACCAGAAATTTAAAATGCCCCTCATGTATTCTGAATGCTATCTTTGATATGTCTTTCTCCTTCATTCTGATCTGGTGATACCTTGATCTTAAATCCAACTTGGAGTATCAACTTAAGCCCCTTAGCTCTTCTACCAATTTTTTAATCAATGGGATGGAAAATTTTTTCTTAACGACATACTTGTTCAACTCTTTGTAATCTATATATATTCTCTAGGTGCTATGACGAGGATATAGGCAATAGGAAGGGGTTGACACTCTTCCTTATGAACCCTTGCTTAATTAATTCATACACTAATCTCTCTATAGCATCTTTTTATTCTCCCAAGTATCCATAAGGCAATATGTTTATGATTTCTACTCCAGGTTTGAGAGGGATGCTATAATCATATGCTCTTTTCGGTGGTAATTGCGTAGATTCTTTAAAAACTTCCCCAAACTTAGCTAACAAATTTTCTATTTCTTATTTTGTATCAAAGTTATCTTCTAACATGAGTTGTTGCATATGGAATTACTAGGTATGATAGAAGAAGCATGAAGAATGTTCTCTTACTTGAGTTTTCCATCAATTTATGAATGCCTTTACTTGAAAACTCTCTAGCTTTTTCTTTAAGGTTACTTGTTAGCTTCACTGCTTTGCCCTCCCATTGGAATTCCATGGTCCACATGTTGAATTTGCTCAATACATTGTTAAGGGTTATTAACCACTAAACTCCTAAGATTATATCCTAACTTAAAGATCAATAGGTCTATGGTGAATTGTAGTCCTTACATCTTCCATATAAAATTCTTACATAATTGTCTGCAGCCCAATTTTAACCTACCTCCTACTATAATGATTAAGGGGGTACTTCAAGTACTTCCATGTTTTCCACCTTTCTGATCACTTCTTCATTTAAGAAGTTGTGAGTACTTCTGCTGTCGATGAGGATGTGCAAAGGCTTCATTTAGTGACTTCCCATGATTCTTAATTGTTTATACTCCTCTTAGTCTTTTAAACCCTATATTGCTTCGAAAGATATGTTGGGATTGAAGGGTGCTCCTTCCTCTTCCTCCTCACTAGCTAGTTCTCCTTCAGTTGCTTCCTCATCTTCCACCATATACAACTAGAATTGCCTTTTCTTGCACCTGTGTCTGAAGAGTACTTCTCATCACACTAGAAGCATAATCCCTTAACCATCTTCTCATTAAATTGCTTGCTGGTTGTTGCTTTTGCTCCTCATGGGCTTTTATTGTAGCTAGGTTTATTAACACCTCTTTGGTTTCAAGGTGTAGGAAGTAGCCCCACCTCTGAAGGGTGTTTCAATGGGGTTGCTGTGTTATTCGTACTTTAGTAAGCTATTGCGCCCTTCCTCCTATTTGTGCCATAAGTTTAACTCCTCTTCTGGAGTATACAGAGAAGTTAGAAACTACTATCGCTTCTTGTTTACGGGCAAGGGTGTAAGCTTGTTGTAGCGTTTGGGGGACCATCATCTTGACAATAAGTTATAGTTTAGGTTTAAGACCCTTCAAGAAGAACCCTACTAAGTAGGCTTCTAATAGTGATAGCTTGTTCTAATAGATATCGAACTAATCGCAATATTTTAATACAAACCCCTCTTGTTTTAGTTCCTTCTTATCACCGATAGTGTCCTCGAATATATCCTCGTCGAACCTCTATCTCAGCATGGTTAAAAATTCTTCCCAGTTCATCGTTTCTCCTTCCTTTCAGTTTCTTATCATTAGTTGGTACCAACCTCAGGCTACACCTTCCACGTGTAAGGAAGCTACCCTCGTCTTCAGTTTTTCTATTGTGTGGTCAATCATAAAGAATTATTTGCATCAATAGATCCAACTCTTTACCCCTGTTCCACCAATCATCAGAAAGTCGATTTTGCTAAATCTAGTCGGCACTATGTAGTTTCTGCCATCTCCTAGATTTCTTCTGGTGAGTTTAGTATCTTCTCTTCCCATCTTTTGCATGAGTTGTTGAAACATTAACTTGATGTCATTGCTCTCTTTTTCATTCCTCATTTGGGCTTCCAGTAGATTCTTCATTCCTTCTTCCAGGCGACGTACCTCTGCTCCTCTCATGTTTTCTGCCATTAAACCTTGTTGAGGGTTGTCCACTTTGATACCAACTGTGATGAAAATTTTAGCTCACTCATACACTTGCTATAAAATAAGCTTGAAATTTCCTGAATAATAATGCTTTTAGAGAGAGAAGATGATACAAACATAGAAGGACAACAAACTTCTGTATTTTTCATTGTGTAATAAGTTCGTTGCAAAGGCTAATAAACAATACAAGATGATTCCAGATAGTGACACGTGTCTCTGCAATCGTTTGATTGTTATACCCGTTGTTGACATGTGCGTATATTCGTTATTTACTACTATGGAGTTTCTACATCATTTTCTACTTCTTCCTCGTGTCTGTTACATATTTTGGTTAGTTGTTTGTAATTGGTTGCATTAATGATAAACATTTAATGAGTGCAAGCAAGCCAACAAATATCGTGAAAGACACGAATTCTCGATTTAATCTGTTTTTATTTTTATTTTAATATAACTCTTAAATTAGTTCTGAATTAATTAAACTAAATCTAAATTAAGAATTTATTATAATTATCTTAAATTATTGATTTAAGTAGTGTTGAGAGTTCAATTTAAATGTTATAGTAATAATATTTTAATTAATTTATTCTATTGTTTATATCAATCGTTCTTATAAAAATATAAAAGAATAAAATTTTTGAAAATTACAAGAAAAATTTTAAATAAATTTAAATTAAATTATAGCAGAATTCGGTGGCTTCAACCATAAAGTTATTATTAGAAAATTATAATAAATAAAAATTTAAATTTCTTGATTCTCTATTGTTGAACTCATGATGCAACTGTGATTTTATAAAATTTTTTAGGAGAGAGCTTGTCGGATTGCCCATCAATCTGTAGTTTTACGTTTCACTGGCATGAAAGGTTGCAACAAAGTGTGAATGACTCTTTCTTTAAGATAGGGATCATTCACATACAGTTGTTCAAGGACCATTATGATGATGGCGGCTAATGTCCCGCATGAAAAGTTAACACATGCATGGAGAGTCATCACTTATCAGGATAACGATTATCAAGATGTCATCAAGATACTTTAAGGATAAGACCTCAAGCTCCGTGAAATCAATAAACTTCAATGTATAGATTGGTAAATTTCCCACGATAAAAGATAACTCAAACCCATGAGAGATCTAACATGAGTTTGCTATAATGGATTCAAAAAAAAAAAAAGGAACTCTAGATTTTGTCCGAGTAGTAGAAGACACGATTTCAAAACTTAGATGGTGTGTATGAGAAAAAAGGATTACATTTGTTTGATATATATATATATATATATATATATATATATATATATACACTTCAATCCTTTTATGAACACTCTAATTGATTGTTTTGCATGCATCAAAACATACGTTTTCAATATTTAGAGTGGAATAAGATACGAGAAGAGGGACACCCGGGTGAACTTAAACTTCAGCAAATAAGTTTCTGCTTATCCAATGACCCTTTAGATCAACACTCACTAAACTTATCTTGCAAATTGTACACTTGTCTACATGATAAGTGATGTTAAAGCGATTAACATCCTCTTAAGTCTTCACTTTTGGAAGATTCCCTTCCAAACCAAGTTCTTCCCACTTGTGGAAATATTAATTTTTCAGGTCGTTATCTTCCTTATTTTAAAAAAAAAAATTTTAGTTTTGTTTAACTTGAATTATTTTTCAACAGTGCAACATTCTTACAGGTTGATCCTATCTTCCATGTTTTAAGAGGATGCAAGCCCGATAAGTTTGGTTTTGCCACAATATAAAATCCAAGTAATATTTGAAGGTCTATTTGTATCTCACAGAATAAACTTACGTTACAATCAATAGTGAGTAAACTACCTTTTAGTTGAAAAAAAAAAAAAACTCTTTTTGTGCTATCCGTTCAGACTAGTGGGAAACTGAAGCAAAGCACGAGTTGCCAAGTTGGAGTCTTCTTGGCAAGTATGTATCAAGTCGATTAGATACGCAACTTGGAATGATCCATCCAACATGCACCAGCAAGTATGTATAAAGTCAATTAGATACCCAACTTGGAATGATCCATTCAACTGCTCCAGGACTTCATTTATTTTAAGACATGTACAGATACTTCAGGGCTAAGACATCCTGGCCACAGAGGAATAGACCTGTAAAGCCAATGTATATCCTATTTTAGATGAAGGGAAATTAGTGCATTGCATTGGATGTTTTTATCATTTCTTTATTGTCGATACACACTAAATTGAAGGTTGAGTGCTGGTCGATATTCATCCCGCATATGCCTTCATGAACCTTTCTTATACTTCCGGAAAGATGGTTCCTTAAGAATTGGTGACAACGAAAAGACTACCTCCAAAAGTTGGGGGTTCTTCTTATCTTTCTAAAGAATGTGTTCCAATTGTATTCAATTATGAAGCCGCATTTGGTGCTCTTCTTTAGTTAGGTATAATCCTGTCTGGATACATGCAATTATCCCATGTGGAAATATAGACATGCAATTACTTGAGCAGATAAGAAACGGAGTACATCAAACATTGTTTAGAAGAGTGTATACCCTACTTTTTAGATTAAAAGTCCAACAGCCAAGTCTCGATATTTCCATGTTCGAGGCCTTGAAATCGATCCATTACTAAACAGATCTTCAGTTTTTTCAGATGGATTTTGTTTTCTTACATTGGGAAGAGATATTACCTGGACATGAAGTAAGTTAGGTATACTTTTGGAGCAACCGAAACCAATCACTAAATAAAGTAAATGAAATATTGAGTAAATTTCCCGGAGATTCATGTATGCGATCCATCTTCTCACTCCAGAGCAAATTAGCTGCTCTAATTCTTTACTCCATGACAAAAGCAAGTGAGCAACTACTCTCTTAATAGTTGATGTGGTAATGGAGACCAAAGTTTAGCTATACGATAGGAATAAGCTGTTTATAATTATAACTTGTCTCCCGTTGTCTTTTTGATTATTAATGGTTATTACTTTTTTAATTTAGGAAATTTCATTTTGTAGAATGACTATTTAATATTTATGTCAAACGATCAACTGAGAAACAAATAATACAGTTAGAATTGAGACTTCACAATGTTTCTTATAGTTTCAAGCAACGCTAATAAGGTACTTCCGTTTGCTACTACTAAGAATAGTACATGAATTATTGATTATGATGCTATGGATTACATGAACTTTGACATTAATCATGTTAAATTTATAAAACCCTCCACACAGTTAATGATGGTAATCATAGGTTGGATAAAGTTCAATGAGTTTTATAAAAAAACTTCTGACAGAGAATCTATTCTAATTGTTTTAATTATGATGGCTCAAATGATCTTGTCTTGTGATTTTTAACCTAATCCTTGTATTTGTTTTAGGACATTTGAATACGGAAGACAACTGATTATTGTATTAGAAGTGTTACCTTAATCTTATGGTTGCAAGTTCCATTAATTGGCTTAAGTTTTTGCAGTTGATAAGTCTGGCAAGCCTTAAATTTTAGAAATTTAATTATAGCATAAGAGTTTAGGTCTTGCATCCTTTAGACATTTAGAAAAATTACTTCTCAAAAGTTGTTTTTTCAGGTAGCTATTTTCGATTAGTGTAATATTTGAGAACTAGTTCAAAGTCAGTATGAATAAGGGTCCAATGTCATTTATAATAATTCTTTAAACATGTTGCAGATTATTTAGTTTAACATGATTGCATTAAACATGTTGAAGTTGACAGCAGTTTTATTAAAGTAAAATTAAAAACAGAGTTGATCGAATTGCCTCACATACCAACTTGCTAATGTTCACATTAAAACAGTATCAAATCAAGTCTTCAATTGTTTTATGGATAAATGAGACATGAATGTTATCTATACACCGATTTGTTGGAGATTATCGATTAATATTTCGAAGTGTTAGCTGTACAATGAGAAATTGATCTCTGTACTTATTATTTGTATCCTTATTAATTTGTATATTTTATGTGCTTGTTGTTGTCTTAAATCAGGAAGATTCCTATTAAGGATTGATTTTATATAGACTTACGTCAGATCATCAACAGAGAAACAATGCAAATCGAATTGAAACTTCTATGAACTTATCTTATTCTAGAGTTATTAATTATAATGAGGTCGGATGATAGGGCAAGAGTAAGGGGCTCGTCCTGGGCTTCCCCGAAAGGCATATACAAGCCAACCAGCATTTAGGCACTTGCCTTAGATATTAACATGTATAACAGATCATATGGCAATTGGAAAGTTGGGAAATAAAAAAGGGATTAGCGGTTGTTTGACTTATTGGGAAACATAATTTCTCTAATTTCGAGTAAGGGAAGAATGTGTTTCACTTTGACTAGAACAACGGCTAACATCTTGGGTCTGCAAAGACTGAAGAATTCCAATTTCCACTTTCAAAATTCCAAGAGTAGAACAAAATTTAATTACTCCAAAACTCTTCATTCGCTCATAAACAGAAGGGCGACTAGATTGTCATTGAATAATCGTATTGAAAGGAAAAACATTCATAAAAGAAGGGCGACTAGATTGTCATTGAATAATCGTATTGCAAGGAAAAACATTCATAACCACACAGAAGTAAAAGATTTTACACCACAGATTTCTTTGGCTCGGATATCATAAAGTAATAACCAAATTAACAAATAATCTGTTCCACGGATAAACGTGCAAGCAAGTATGGATGTTTTTAAAGCATTTTCATTTTTCTTCGATAGTACAACGATAAAGAGAAAGTGATACTTTTTTGTAATTCTTGTAGGTTTTGAAACAATGAGCAAAATAGGAATAAGTGGGAAAATGTTTAACAGCAAGACCCTTCAAAACATCTCATCAATTAAGCTAGATGGTTATGAGATGTCGATATTTTGTTCATCGAGCATATGATATTAAAGTTGTTAAAGTTTGGGATCTGGATCGACCTTTCTGTTTGTGCGCTCATTAATTGATTTTTTTGATACTTAAGTGTAAGAATCTGCACAAATTTTAGCTCTCCATTTGTATACGATAATAACAAAGAACAGTCACTTCCCGATTTGTTTTTATCAAGCAAAAATCCATCTAGAATATGTAATACACGAATTTCACACACCCTTGTGGATGACGCCAATTAGAAGGAGATACTTTATATTCCTGTTCCTTGTCCTTATTCATATTTGGAAGAAAAATATGGTCACAAGGAATGAGACAACTCATTAAGACACCACAATCAAAAGTCAGCAGCAGATCAAAGATTAAACCAAAGCAGGATAAGCCACTTCTTGGATGACTCAGCCCCTAAAATCCAATCAAATCTTCTGCTGACAATTTCTTACCCTTAGAACTTAACCATAACCACAGTTACCCTTACCTTAGCCTTTATGTATACCCCAAACCCAAAGCCAAAGCTTCCACATATGAATCATCACTGCACTCTCTCTATACCTTACCATGCTCTCTGCTTCTGCCTCCGCCTCCCTCTCCCCGTTTCTCAGCTCCGTCGTTGTCACATCCGCCGTTCCCACTTCACCCTCCCTACGTACAACGTTCCGGCCACTTTCAATCACCGGAAGTGCCACTGCTTGCAAGCAAAGATCGAGTCTTTATTACATAGAGATGGCCTCCTCCACGTCGTCGCTCTACGAAGTTCTCGGAATTCCCATCGGTGCCAACAACCAGGAGATCAAGTCTGCTTACCGGAAGTTGGCAAGGACCTGCCACCCTGATGTGGCTGCCGTCGACCGGAAGGACTCGTCGGCCGACGAGTTCAAGAAGATTCATGCCGCGTATTCTACTCTATCCGATCCTGAGAAACGTGCCGTTTATGACAGCAAGCTTTTCCGACGGAATAATCGGCCGTTGACCGCCTCGTATTCGGGTTATAGAGGCCGGAATTGGGAGACTGACCAGTGTTGGTGACGGAGTTGACTCGCTCCGGTGTCGTAAACGAGTGCAACTAATCGTAGAAAGCAACTGAAAAGACATGATCGACATGTTAAACCAAAGAAGATAATAAGTTAAGAATCACCGATCTGTATATAGAACTGCGGCCTCTGTTTGTATATATATTAAGAAAACAGAAAGCACAGTTTAAGGAGACATGTGGGAATTACACAAGATTTGAAATTCTCCGACCGAGCTTGAAGGTGTACAAATGAAGTTTTCTGCTGGCAATCGGTCTCTTAGTTGGAGTTGGTCTGCCGGAGGGTTGATGATATATGAATATGGACTCAAAGTAGAATATTTACAGTTCAAAGGGAAGGAAGAAACGTTTAGACAAGTGTGTACGTGTTGCCACAAGTTTTGGTCTGAAAGTAGAATATTGATCCTTTTGATGATCTTATTCTATATGGTTATGTCTTGCGTCTAATTTGCTGATAACTGCAGAAGCTTTTTCCTATTCTTGTTCTTAAGATGTTTTTCCCTTCTCTTCTCTTCTCCAAGAACTTGGGATGACCTTATTATTTCAACGGTAGATCTCAAGTTATTATTCACACTAATCAGTTAACGGACAAAGTATAGCAATTTACAACTCCTTTTCAGATTAGTTACTGATTTGCAGTGAATAGTGTATGCCTTGTTGAAATCGCCAAAACCGTTATTGAGGTTTGAGTGATTGTATCCGCATTCATACTTATTGTACAATCACTCAGGAATGCAAAAATAGAAGAAAAGGAAACTGGCAATCTATAATTATGTCATGTGAGGATGGAATGGGCTCTTCTTTAACGAACGATTTTGTTGGACACTTCGGAGATATAAGCAAACAGGATTTGACGAGAATGTCCCGTGGCGGCATGAACAGCCTTAGGATGCATGATCTCTCTTTAAAATTAATCTCAGAGGTTTTAATCAACTTTATAAAATCATGTGTTTTAATAATTAAATTATCAATTTAGTTTATATGATATTTCATCATAGGTCATTCGAAAACAGTTTCTCTACTAATTAGGATAAGACTATGTATTATTAGCTCTCTAGACCCTGCAAAGCAACGAGATTTACACCAAATTTTATTGTTGTTGTTTTATATGATATTTCAATTTGCTAAAATTGTTTTAAAAATAAAATTTTAATAGTAATTAAATGTATGATTTGTATCTAAATGTTTCCCATAATATTTACATAAATATTTACTGCTATTTTTAATCATATTGAATAATATTAAAATATAAATTAATGCTAAAAATAATAATAATGATAAAGATTGTTAAAACTTTTTATAAAATATTTAGAATGACCATGAAGAAAGAGAATGAGAACAAATTCAATGAACATCCAATTCTGTCACATCATTATTATGGTCCACAGACTGGTCCCATACTAATATTGATGACCTCATTGTACAAGTCGACAGAGAATTGGATTTTGCTCCAGAAGATGTTGATCTGTCCTTAACACTGTAGACAGATTCCTTTTTTGTGGCAACTGTTTGCTTTTTACTGTTTACTTTAGGACTTTCGGTTAAAGTTGTTTACTTTTCCTAAAGTAGATGCTTTACTTTTGTAAAAG
>JANZXP010000194.1:23193220-23204286 GCA_027576715.1 Erythroxylum flavicans | reverse complement strand
ATGGTGTGAAGGAATCAAGTCTAAATTCAATCTCTAAGAATATAAAGTTTTAGATGGAATTTGAGCATAGAATTTTGGGAGCTATTATAATTTTCAGATACAAATCTCACTGTGAAACAAATTCAACAGTTCCTTGGAATTGTCAACTATGTCAGAGATTTTATTCCACACGTGGCAACCTATACGTCAAGCTTATCTAAGCTCTTGCGTAAGAATCCACCACCATGGGGAAAAGAACAGAATACTGCCGTTCAGCATCTTAAAAAGATTTGCAAAAGTCCTCCACCATTAAAAATTCCTGATAAGGGACAAAGGATTTTGCAAACTGATGCTAGTGATGAGCATTGGGGAGCTGTTTTTCTCGAAGAAATCAATGACCATAGATATTATTGTGGACATGCCAGCGGATCTTTCAGCTCAGCTGAACGTCATTATCATATCTCTTTTAAAGAGATCCTTGCTGTCAAAAGAGGTATTGAAAAATTTTCACTCCAGCTCACTCCTTACTTTTTTGTCATTGAAATGGATAACACCTCATTCCCCAAAATCTTAACTCAGTCTGGAAAAAAGATTCCGAGCTCCCAACTTTTGAGGTGGCAAGAGTGGTTTTCTGCTTATAAATTCACCGTCAAACATATCAAAGGTCATAAAAATCTTCTTGCAGATTATCTTTCTAGACCTTCAAAACCTCTCTTGTTTTTTACTTCTGCACTTAAGCTACCTATTCCACTCTATTGGTTAATGGAGTTTCCTCGTTTCGCACGATATCGTAAGGAATTCCCTCCTTGGTTTCCTCGGGTTCCTTCTTGTGTAAATGATCTTTATCCTTTGTTATCCCAATGTCTTTTTTATTATCTACATCTTGTTCTGATAAAAAATGACATTGTTCCTAGTCCCAGTTTGTTTGACCCAACGACACCATATAAAATGATATACCATCTCTTTGATGATATTGATATACAAACCGTATGGCATCTTTGGGCCTTATCAGCTTTACATGCTTGTACTATTGCCTTGTCTCCATTCCATTTGTATAGACATCTGTCTGATCCTTCTGAATCTTCTTCTCTTCTATGGACATTTCTTGAATGGTTTCAACCCTTAGACAAATGGAGAATTGAAATGTCTCAATTATTGACTCGTCACCATCTATGGGAAGATACTTTACAGGATCGAAATACTTTTGTGATTTACATCATCCATCGTCCCTATGTGATGAGTACAACTGGACAACTATGTACAATGAATCATGTGCAACAATGGCGTACCATCCTCTCTTGGTCACCTAATGAAGATATAATTTTGTCAGAGTTATATACATTGTTGGACGAATTAAATCAAACTCATGATGTATCATACTCTGATACTTGTACATCCCTTGGACCGTATTATGGAGATACTGCTCTAGTCGAACCAATCCAAGTTCCATCTCCGTCTCAATGGGCTTATGTTGAGAATAATGTTATCCATATTCATGCTGGTGATCTTTCTCATCTTGGGCTTGATGTATCTACCAGTCTTTCTGAGCCCGACCAAGAAACAGATCCAGTTGAAGAATCCAATTCTGTCACATCATTACTATGGTCCACAGATTGGTCCCATACCAATATTGATGATCTTATTGCTCAAGTTGACAGAGAATTGGAATTTACTATAGAAGATGTTGATCTGTCCTTAACACTGTAGACAGATTCCTTTTTGTCGTGACAACTATTTGCTTTACGACCTTTGTAAAAAGTAGTTTGCTTTTTACTGTTTACTTTAGGACTTTCGATTAAAGTTGTTTACTTTTGTAAAAGTAGATGCTTTACTTTTGTAAAAGTAGATTCCTTTTGATAAGGTTAGGTAAAGCGTCATTATTGTGTCTGTAAGCTAATTTACGCTTCCATCCTCCATCCTGTCTATATAAGGAGGATTTCGTTTCTTAGTTTCATAAGCTTTCATTCAGAGTCTTAGTATAGGAAAGCTTGCTAGTTTGTGAGTGTCTGTACATTTTATCAGAAAAATGAAGAAGCTTTTCTTCACATATCTCTTCTAAACTCTTCTCTCTCTCTTCCTAAATACCTTCCTATTCTTGTGATTTAGGGTTTGTTGAGATGAGTATGCTCTACACTCGCCTTGTATAAGGATCTTGTGTATCAGAAAATCTATGACAATCCGATCTGGATAATCTGTTGCTTCTATTTCCGCTGCCTAGTTGTTTTGACAGAAGCATTAACGGGAAATGACGAGTAAGAGTGTGTAAGTGAAGTAGGGTTCCTAAGAGGCGACAGCAATAAGACCCGTGTTAGCCGTGGGAAAGGCGTTGAAGGGCTGTAAGACTGCGATAACTGGAACACTTGTGTAGTGAACACACTTCCAATTCGACTTTGGTTAGTCGATGCCATCAACCAGTGTAGTGGTTTGAGAGGTTGTTAGCCTTGTGAGAAAGGTTAACCAGAGAGAAAAGGTCATAGTTCCCTGTGTCTCCGCCAACAACAGACCGTTGGTGAGTAGCCGTGGTATCAGAGCCATATAGCCACTTAGCCGTGGTTTTATGCCGTGGACTCTTGTGTGAATCCCACTTAGCCGTGGTGTCACAGCCATCTAAATTAAAAACTGCCTTCCAGTTACCTTTATGGTACTGCGTGTTGTACCTTTCAGGTGTCAACAGTTAACTCTTTCGAGAGTCTAGGATATCTGTGTGATATCTACCAGTTTCCTTGTTTAGTGGTCAGGTAGTGTAGGTTCATTCCAAACTGAAAAGACCTGTGTATCTCTTAAAGTAATTATACTTCTCGCTCAGTATCTTACTACTGCTCGTAAGGTACTTTAGAAACGACCTTCGCAAATCCTTTTCCAAAGGGGGGAAATATTTAGGAGAGAAAAAAGAGAAGTCACAAAAAAGAAGAGAGTTGTATGAAAAATGGAAAATTCTGATAACCCAGTACAGAGTCAGGAAGAGCTGTCGTGGCAAAGTCAAGTTTGACAACATCAAAATGTTTCTTTTGGTACCACGGGAAAATGAGAGCAGCTGGAGGCCTCTTGAGGATTCAATAATGACACGTAGCTCTAAAATAACAAAAGTAATCCTCTATTTCTAAGGCACTGTGGTGAATGTAATAAAATTATAATGGATTTCTATGTTTCTTAACACAAAGTCCTTAAAAAATTAGTTTTACTAGAAGAAAATTTGTCATTCAAAAGTCCATAAACCTTTAATTTCTAGAACATTATGCATAGGCTTGGAATGTGGAACTAGGCAGGACATTTCGTCTTTCTAAAATGTTAGGCTATACTTCAGATCATTATTGATCATTATTACTTGGGCAATTGGAAGAAAATGACATTTCAGACAAATTTCTAAGTCTCGAGATACCGTCAACAGAAGGTTTCAACTCAGGAAACATGTTACAGTGCAGTTCAGTGGCCATTCATTTTCACCAAAGAGGCCTCTTTGTGGCCAAACTATCATATGCATGAGAACCTGAATATAATTTTAAATGGGATCCTAAAGCACAGAACCACCATTAATGCCATGTTAATCTTCACATATAAATGCCAAGCTTGGATAAAAATAAGAAAACAATCCAAAACGAAAAGAAATACATATTAAGTTTGTTTTTTGAGTTGGACACCCGAACTTGCAATGTAATATTAGAGTGAAAATGTTTTTAAGAGGTGCTTGGTTTATGGGTTTGGTAAGAGATTAATAGGTAAGGAATAAAAAGTGAGTGGTTGGTTGTTGATTATCATTATAGGGGCAATAATTTGATATCTCACTTTGGGGGAATCCTCTATACACTCCATTTAGTAGAGGAATGAAACTCATTCCTTAGTAGTGATTTTAAAAAATATTTTTAATACTAATTAATTAAATATAATTAATTAATTAAAATATAATTAATTAATTATGATATAATTAATCAAAATATAATTCATTCATTAATTAAAACATTGTAATTAATTAATTAATTAAAATATAATTAATTACAATATTATTATTATTAATTAAAATATAATTAATTAATTAAAATATAACTAATTAAAATATTATTATTCATTAATTAAAATATTGTAATTAATTAATTAAAATATAATTAATTAAGTAATTAAAAATATTTTAATTAATTAATTAAAATATAATTCATTCATTAATTAATTACAATATAATTAATTAAAATATTATTATTAATTAATTCATTAAAATATAATTAATTACAATATTATTCATTCACTAATTAAAATATTGTAATTAATTAATCAATATATTGTAATTAATTAATTGCAATATAATTAATTAAAATATAATAAAATTTTATTTCTCAATATTTTTTACAAACCAAACACTGTCAATGGTAATGGTAATCATTCCTTTCTCTTAACCAACCATCATAATTATAATGATAATATCTATTCTCATTCTTCACTATATTCATTCTTATTCCTATTACCATTCTCTCGTTCGAACTAACCGCTTCCTTAATTATTACACTTACTACTTTTTCTATGGATTGGTTAATGTCGTGATTAACATGTACCAAATTGGTTAATATCATGATCAATATGTATAAAGCAACAAAAGTTTATGTAATTTTATTTATTTTAAATGTTTTTATTTAGAATAACGTGAAAATCACTTTGTCATATTAAATATTAAAAATGAAAATTTCTATGTATTTATTGAATTATTTTAACACAAATTAATATTAAATTTGAGTCCTAATAGTAAGCATATTCTGTCACGTATTCAATATCTAATAATTTTTTAAAAGATAATTTGATAAAAACTTAGTAAAATATTCATTTTAATTATTTAATGTGGTAATTTAAAATAATTTAGAATAAAATTAATTAACAAACAAAATTATATAAAAAGTTTGAACTTTTTTCTCATCATAGTAAATAAACCCTAATGCTTATGAAATCCACTAGGCCTCAAAATTTCGAATAAATCAAAAGGCTCAAAAAGTACATAAAGTATATGTTTTAAATTGTTGTCTCTAAGGGAGAATCAAGGATGCAATATTAAGGGAGGTTCAACAAAAAAATCTTACCTTCTCCGTGATTAAAAAAAATTAGGTTAATGTTGATAAACTTTATCTTATTTTATAGTGTGAGATAGAAATTAACAATTTGAATTTTAAGAAAAGGTGGAACTATACCAAAGTTTAACTACTTAATTTTTTTTATATAAAGAGAACTATCATGAAGGTAAAATCATTTATTCTCCATTCTAGTTGGAAGTATTCTTGATATATATACTCTAACATCCAAATTAATTTGAAAGGTAAAAAGTATATAGATAAATCTCAAAATGTGATTAGTGAAATTGGTTATGAGAACTTTTTTGGTGCATCTTCTTTTTATAGACAATCCTTCTTTGAAGTATAGTTGAACTCTAACTACCCTTATTAGAGTTGAACTCAATATTTACTAAGTAGCTTTATTAGTATTTGATTATGATTATACTCTTCACATAGTTGAATCTTGCCTTTACTTGCACTTCTTAGGTCATTGGACCATTTTAAGTAATGGGCTTATTGAGACATTATTTAACCATCAGTTTCGAAGTTAGGTTCTCGAGAATAAAACTTTTGATAGTTAGGTATATAGAGATGGTGGGTTAATTGAAATATCCTTTAAACACTCTAAATCAATCATTAACTGCCCACTAATGAGTGATACAGGTATGTATAATAGATGTATAACATAACCTAAAAATGTTACCTAGAAAGTCAATAATGGATAATATATCTATTGAAGACAGCTACAGAGGCAATATAGAATAAATAACCAAAATGAGTCTAACTAAGTTAGTTTATTTTAACAAATTAATAACCATGCTCATTATCTCTTATATGATTTTTACTTTGACAAGTTTGCCTATGATAAATTGTCAACCATCTTCTCCTTCTCTTCATTCTTTTTAATAGTGTTGTCAAGTATATAGATGACTTTGCATATTAACTGCTATATTTAACAATTGACGGAAGACTGATAGAAAATTTGACATAAATCAATCCCTAATAAGTTTGTACGATACATATTAAAGTTCTACCATGAATCAAACATTAAAGCATCAACTCTTCCAATATTTCCTTTGATATGTTTGTACGAGATAGGTTGAGGTTTTGACAGGAAGCGTTCATTATTCTCGAGGAATATAGGGAGGCAAAGTGGTCACCCAATCTCAATCATTACCCATGACAATCTTGATTGTTCATCTTCTTAATAAGGGACTTAATGTACCATGACATAGTTTTGTCATTTTTTGAGGGTTACTAAAGAGAGAAAATACCCCTTTCTTAAACAACCAACATGTATCCTTAAGAAAATTCTAATATTAAGGTTACCAATAAGAACTTATCTTTTCTTAATAAGTAAGTCCATATATATTTTGATTTTTTAAGTTATAAATAATACCAGGGGTAATAGGAGTAGCTCAAGAGATAGGTAAGTAGCTCTAGTAGTTTTAGTTTAGACAACCACAGAAATGTAGGATCTATATTTTCAAATTGTAGGAGCCACACTCATGTGCCCACTAAGTCCATTGAAACCCTATACATGTATCTTATAGAAAATAGGCCCTCCCATTATAATCTTGTCCTAGTTAGATCTTGTAAAGGACTTCATATTTAAAATTCATTATTACATTGAATGCTTAGGGACTTTAACAAGAACTTCAAAGTATGTATTTGCGTAATAAATTTCACTTTAATGAGTTTGATAAGATGGAGAAGAAGTTTCAAATCCCTGATAAGATATCTCTAAGGTTCTATGATCATGATGAGTATGTGTGTTATCCTAGACTTAGTGAGGTAAGATTTTATTTTAATGTTTTCAATTTTTGATTTTGATTCGCTCTTTATCCCTTTATATAGAAGATATTGAGTAAGATATACCTAAAGTCTCATCTAGTTATATCCATATGTTTGGAGTTAAGTTTATTATTTTTTGTTACATCAACTATCCCCAATCTGGAATTATTTAAGTTCATACATCATTGCAGGTGTGTGCGGATATAAAATGGGGGTAAAAAATGAACGTGAGCTAGAGTTATTGAATGCTGATGAGTCTAAAGTGGTTGTAATTTTGAAAGGAAAAATTTGTATTCTTACTAACCTAATATTTAGGTAGTTTGGAGAGGTTTAGATTAGGGATTTCCATAATGGGATATAGATAATATATTAGTAAGAGTTCTAATCTCATAGACTTATAGATCCTATCAACACTTTATTATCTTAAGAGGAACTATTTGGTGAACAAATCTTAATTGATTTTAGGATGTCTTGTACAAAAAAAATCAATATATGCTTATTTTCTTTATTATTTTTTGTTTAATATTTTTAAATATTTTACTAAAATTCTTGTTATTTTTATTATAGACATGAACTAATAAAAAATGCTAGCTAAGTTTGAGGCATCAAAGATGAGAGGTTTATGAACATCATCTTCTATGGAGAGGAAAAAGTAAAGGGTGAGATGCAAAAACGAGATTACCATCATTAAGCCAAGTCTATTGATGCCAACACTCTTATCTCTATGCCTTTGCCTCCTTGCTCTTCTTGTCACGTAGAGAACATGGTCGCCTACCTATTCTCAACACTCCTATAGCAAAAAAGAGTATTTATGTCCTAACTTTAACCTAAAGAAGAGTGATACTATCTTTGGTAAGGCTGGAAATGGATTGTAATTTGTTTGTGGATGGTTCTCCCTAAAGAGATACAAAGTGTAGAGGACTTACTTATCAACCATATTCATGACCTTTTTAGGAGACACCTTGCTAAGATAATGTTTATTTTAAGTTTTATGCTTCATCGTTTTTTAGGCCTAACTTTGAATTATGTTTTTCAAGCTGTCACCTTTCTAAGCTTCGATAGACAAGCCAAGGAACTCAACATGGTTGTCTAGGAGAAGCAAGTATAGATCTCAATATGTTTAAGACGGAGAAGAAGGTTACTAAAGAATAGTTAATCAAGTATCTCAAAGAGTTTGAGAAGGTTATAGCATTATTAAAGTATAAGTTCATAGGACTTATATGAGTTAGAGGACTGAGATTCATGTGTAGGTCAACATTTTATATAGAGATAACTTCAAATTTTATTATCTATTATTATCATAGTTCCAAGTCATTTTAGAGTTGGAACTAAGATAATCTCATTAGTATCACTGTAATAATGTTCTAGGCTTGTAAGAAAGTTATATAAAAGAAGTATCCATACTTTTCATTCATAGACTTGGATATTACTAGTGCATTGATGATGATGAGTGTACTCAAGTTAAAGATGTTGGTGAGTTTTATAACACTAAAGGCAAAGTTGATATCACTGATCCTACTAGTGGAGGATAACCCAACCTTAATGGCACCAACCATGCTTCATTTAATAACATACCACTCTTTATCTAGGATCTTAGTTTTTTTCTCTTTACTCTTTACCTTTTGTATGCAGGGTTGTAAATGTATTAATTTTATAAGAATATTTAGCACTTTCTTTATTTATGAAATGTTTCTTTATGATATATGTTGTATGCCTATTTTTATTATTGACTCAAATATATTTTGCATTATTTATAGATGGTAAGGGTGTGAAATCTAGCTTCAATACCTTAACAAAGTTTTGAAAAATTTTAACTTGTCGATGGCAAGGATGTGGAGTCTAGTTCCTTGTTTCAACAACATTTCAAAAATTTTAACCTAGAAATATCAAGTATGTGGAGTTTAACTCCAATTTCTTAATAAAATAAAAACAAATTAACATGTTAATAATAAGGTTATGAATTCTAGCTCCAATTATTACAGATATGCTAGGAATATTGAGTTAAGCTCCAATGTCTTAATTTGTTTTTACTGAGCTTTAAACTTGATGGTCATATACCTGGTGGTCTATTGATGATTTGATTTGGTAAAAATTTTCTTTTTAAGACAAGGAGTTGAGATGACTTCTTAAGACTTAAGGATTCTAGGCTTGCATGTTTTATTTTGAGTCAGGGAGTTGGAATGACTTTTTATGGACCAAAGGCTTTCAAACCTTTATGTTTTTACATGAAGATAGGGGAGCTTAAATGATTTCTCTTAAACACGGGGCTTTAGACCTGTAGGTTTTTTATATGATCTAGAGAGCTAAAGTGACTTCTGCTAGACCTAAATCTTTCATATCTATAAGTGTTTATTTTAAGTCATATAGTTAAATAACTTTTGCTAGACTTAAAGCTTTCAAACCTGTAAGTTTTTGTTTTTGGTTCCTTGGTTTCAATTAGATGGATAAACAAAAAAAAGATGCTTTATTGATAATTATTACTTGTACATATGAGATTTTTGGAACTTAGCCTAATGGTAATACCTCTTTATATAATTCTATTTCAAATCGAGGCACCTCTGATTTGTCAAGCTTTTCAAGTTTGTAACTCCTAATCCTAATAACATTATTTATATGGTGTGGTGTTGACTAAATTTGGTATATTTTACTTTAAGAATTTTTCATCTTTCAAAATTTTGAATTTTGTAAGACCAAGTCCATATAATAGAGGTGCTAACTTTTTATCTTATGAATGTTTAATGTTTATCCCTTTGTTGGTATGCTTTGTTTCTCATGTTTGCAACATCAATGGACTCTTCTATTAAGTCAAGTTCATTTTGAATTTGATCATTATTAGCTTTATATTTGGGCACTTGTAACTTTATACTTGGTAATTTCAACTTTATAGGAATTAAAGCTTCAACACCAATTGTCAGGCTAAAAGTCATTTCTCTGGTAGGCTTTTTAGGTGTTATCTGATATTTCCATAATATGATGTAGATCTCTTTAGCCAAAGTTGGCTTACCGAATTTTAGAAAGATAAATATTGGGCTTAATACCTTTGATTATGTTTATTGGTTATGCTCAAAATAGGATTGTATATATATTCATTTCGTTGATTGATAATTTTGTTTATGAATTTAGAGATGCATAATATTTTGAACATATCTTTCCATTAAAGGAAAATGATGCTAGAAATGTTACTAGTCCTCTAATATTGTTTATGTGCCTTTTTCTTTGCTTGCTTCTACTTATGTTTCAAATAAACATGTAAATTAACCTATGAAAAGTAAGAGGCAAAGAATTAAAAGTAGTTTTAGATCAAATTTTGTTACTACCTTCTTAGTTGAAATTATGATCTTGATAGAATAAATAAGGACATTGTTTTTTTTTTAATTGAGGAAGATCCTAAAACATATGAAGAGATAGTGACTTCCATAGATGCTAACTTTCAGAAAGAAGCCATTAAAAGTGAGATTGATTCAATAATGACAAATTGTACATGGAACTTAGTTGATTTACCTAAAGGTTGTAAAACAATTATATGTAAATGAACTTTTAGAAAGAAAATGAGGTATGGTGGAACTATAGAAAAATTAAAAATCAGATTGTTAGTTATAAGTTAAACCAAAAGAAAGGCATTGACTATTTTGAGACCTACTCTCATGTGACCAAAATGCTACTGCTGGAACTTTGTTTGTGCTTGCTACCATTTATGGCAGAGTATTACATTAAATGGATGTGAAAACTACATTTCTAAATGGTGACTTAGATGAAAAAATATATATGGAACAACTTGAGGGTTATGTGATTCCTGCTCAACAGAACAAGGTGTGTAAGATTAGAAAGTCCCTCTATGGTCTTAAATAAGCTTTTAAACAATGGCATGAGAAGTTTAACCAAACATTAGTAAGCAATGACTTTATTATGAATGCGTCTAATTCCAATGTTTATTAAAAAATGATTGGATCAAATTATATGATTATATGCCTTTATATTAAGGATATGTTAATTTTTGTACTAATCTGGATGTTGTCAATGAGACTAAAATGTTTTTATCTTCTCAATTTGATATGAATGATTTAAGAGAAGCTAATGTGATTCTTGGTATTAAAATGAGAAACATCGAAAATGACTTCTCTTTATGTCAATCCCATTATATTGAAAAAATGTTGAAAAAGTTTGGTTTCTTTGATGTTGTGACTGTGACAATGTAGCATCCCGGTTCCGTAGAACGGGTCGGACCAGAGAAACGGGTCCAAGTGAGGTAAATAAGAGAAATTAGGA
>JANZXP010000194.1:23152773-23176466 GCA_027576715.1 Erythroxylum flavicans | reverse complement strand
GTTATTGAAAATTTCATTGATTATATTGTTTTGTTGAAAATGGCTATAAAACAAAGTGGGCCGTTTTGGTTATCGATGTTTTTGTACCTTATGTTTGTGGTTTAAAAAAAATTATACCAATTTCAGAGTGATCGAGTGCTCTAACATGCCCCCCTCGCGGGGTACAAACTCGGATATCACCATCGATGTCGGGTTCGGGTCTTACAGGAGTGGGGTGTTACACGAAGAGTTTCATTTTAATGCTTATGAGAATGCCAAACTCTGTAAAGAAAATGTTAAGAAATGGCATGATGCTTGTCTCAAGCAAAAGGAATTCAAAGTAGGGGACACGGTTCTACTATATAATTCTCAATTAAGGCTATTTTTAGGGAAGTTAAAGTCTAGATGGAGTAGACCATTCACGGTGATTCAAGTTTTCTATCATGGAGCTCTCCAATTAGAAAATGCTAATAAAGAGACTTTTAAGGTCAATGGGCACTGGTGCAAGCTATATTTTGGAGGAGCACTTCCCACAGATAAGGAAGTGATTTCCTTGTCTCTGACTACTTGAAAATGCCTCCTGAATTAAAGGTGAAGCTAAAGACCATAAACTAGCAAATAGTTAAATGTCGTTTGAAAATGTTAGTGATAGTAGTTTTATTTTCAATAAACTATTGGTGACTTATGCAGACTCTCAGGGTACTCAACTCCCACCTCCGACACCATCACCACCTCCATTAACTTAGGATCTAAGTTTAACCCAAAATTTTCTTCAATTTTATGTTGTTCTGTTTATTTTTATGTTTATTTTTTAGTTTTATTTTATTATTTCTATTGTTAATTTTATCTGTTCTTTATTACTTAAGTTTTTGTTTTTACCCTTCGTATATATGTTGTGTGTGTTTGCTTCTCACATTGAGGACGATGTTATGTTCAAGTGTGGCAAGGGATTCTGTGTTTTCCTTTTGTATGTGAATTTGACATACTGTATGATAGTAATAGGTTACATTATGTGTAGTGTGTGAAAGTGTCAATGGCTTAGATTGAGTTAATTTTTTTTAATTTTGGGACATAGTCTATCAAGTTGTGAATGATCATTAGCCTGTAAAATTAGTGAAATAGGGGGCCTTTGGATAAATATACAGCGTAATTTGGACTTGGTGTAAATTTGGAACTCTCTAGATTGTCACATTCATTCATAAATTGAGGTCTTTTAGGTTAAGTAGCTTAACTAGTATTTTTCATGAAAACAAATAGCGAAAAAAATGTTAGTTTAATAAATTACTATTCTGCTAACCTTCATATTATGAATAGAGTAGTCAGTTGAAAACGTGATGTAGCTCAGTAACCGAATTGACATGCATCACAAATGTTTGCTTTTGCGTAAAAAGGCTATAATGACGTTTCAACCAAGCTATTTAATAAATGACTTAGTTGAGTAGCCAGATCGATATTCATCACAAATGTTTGCCTCTGAGTAAAAGACTAAGTCCCGGTTTAAACAAAAATAAAAAAGTGTTTTAAATAAACACCTCTCAAATTTGTAATAAGCTTGAATTTTCATGGAATTATACTTAGGAACTGTTACAAAGTCCGAGGGACCGAAGATTTATTAATGTGTGTGTACAATTCAAAAGGGTAACTAAGTAACACTTACATCTTAGTTTGGTTGTATATTTAGTTCAAAGCCTTTAGACATATATTTTGTTTGTTAATGATTTGCCATAATTCGAATGATTGTGTCCAAGATTAAAGTTATTTCATGAACTCAGAGCCATTGTCTCATTATCGTATTGTGTATTATGTATTTTGTTGTTTTGTTTGCTTGAGAACAAGCAAACGTTTAAGTGTGGGGATGTTGATAGTTGCATTTTGCATGATGTTTTATTTTGTAATATGGTAAGTATTTAGCATTAAACTGAGAGTTAAGTATGGGTTTATATGTTAATTATGTTAGTTTGTATGTTTATGTGTTTTTTATGGGTTAGTATGAATCCTTGAACTTAATTGTTATATTTTTGAGGCACCTTGATGTGTGTGTTAGTGTTGTAGGGTAAATGGGGAAGAACAATGAAGATTTGAAGAGTTTTGGGCTAAAAGACATAGGCCATGATCGTGCACAGTGGCTACGATCGTGACAGAGAAGGAAGAGCTAGAAGCAGTCAGGCCACGATGGTGCATTAGGGACCACGATCTTGACAGAGAGCGTCAAGTAAAGCCATGATCGTGATAGAAAGGAGAAATCATCAGCCACAATCATGGTAGGAGGGCCACGATTGTGCCTTGCATCAGGCTGACACGAAAACTCAAAATTTGAGTAATTTTTTAGACCATTTCAATCCCGAGTTTGACCTACGGCTGCTACAGAATAAATAGCACACTACAAGATAGCCACTGGAGTCATTAGAGTGTGAAGAGAGTCATGTAAAAAGAACTCTGTCAAATTCGAGAGAGACTTAGAGAGAAATCAAGAGATTGAGAAAGGAGATGAAGGAAGAAAAACTTAGAGACGTGCTAGATGCGAACTACTTCCCAGAATAGGTGGTTTCCCGCCATTGCTGCTTTGAGATTCCGTTCCCGACATTATTTCCATTATTTCAATTTTACTTATATATAGAATTGAATTAGGTGTTGAGATTCATTGTGTGAATGTTGAGTTTATGTTTATACTCACTTTCGAATTTTGATACTTGAGATTGATAAAATTTATTCGATGGTGTTTTCTTATTGAGTTGATTATGATTTTAATTCTTTTCTTAATAATTTGGCAACAAATTGAGAGGGTGAGCTGGGAAAAAATCATCGATTTGGGCTAATAAGAGTTCGATGAATCGATAGGTAGAGAATTGAGTTAAACCGATAGAGTCATGTAACGAGAGATCGAGCATAGATTCCCAGTAGGTTAATAGGCAATTTTAGAACTAATTTAGGTTTTGGACCAATTGCAAATTGAAAGATTGCAATTCTCATAATTTGAATTAAGGATTACTAATTAGGGTTAAGAATTATAACTTGAGACAGAGTAAATCACCCTAGGACTGCTTGGACCCGTTAAATCAATAATTGTATAATTGGTTGGGTTTTCTTATTTTCGAATTAAAATCCCCTTTCTCTCCCTTGGTAATTTTTAGGTCTATTTTGGGTTGGGCTATGACTTTGCTATTTTGTTTACTTTTTAGCACTTTAATTTCTCATATTGATTATTGATTGATTTAATTTCTGCATTAGTTGTTTAATTAGGTTAATTGCAAACTTAACTGCCTTTAGTTTTTAGGACTAGTTCCCTTCCTCATGAGATCGACAACTTAGGTACTACGCGAACGACTCGTGCACTTGCGGTAATTACCAAGGTTATCATTAGTAAAACTTAGTGCGTGTAACCTTGAGCGAACAATATTTCTAGTTTCTTCGAGGTCCTAATCCCCTACTTAAGAAAATGAAGGAATTTCATACATTGTGGCACATAGAGGAATCTTTTTGATAAAGCTTCCTTTTATACATGCTAGGCATTTTGTGTCTAAATGCCAATTATAATATTAGAATGCAACCGTAGATAGTATAGTTGATGTTGACGATTGTAAGTAGCTTGGTTAGGGACATTTCATCTTAAACCATATGTATAAGTATGTTCCTAGGTTCTACTAGGTTATAGAGGCCATAGGTGTTGTGCCTTGCATGGGTGGATGCATAGCTGTATTAATGCTAATTTATATGTCCTGTAAAAGCATATCTTGTCAATTAATATGTAGAATTGTATGGAATGTGTAATTAATTAAAAATGACATAAATTATAATTTATTTGGCTATATATAAACTAATAGGTGTTTTTTTGCATCATGTTTTAGGGTTTAAGTTGTTATGTATTAAGTGTTTATTTCATTGTTTATCGTATGCTTAGGTTATAATTGTGTTAGTTTATGTGTTAAGTGTTTTTATGGGTTAGTATAAGTCTTTGAGCTTAAATGTTATGTTTTTGAGGCACCTTGATGTATTTGTTAATATTTTAGGACCAACAAAGAAAGACGGAGGAGTTTCAGACTGAAACCACATGCCACAATCGTGGCACAATAGGCCACGATCATGACATAGACTTCTGAACCAGACCACAATCATACCCTAAGGGACACGATTGTGACAAAAGGGCTCTGTCACAGTCAGGCAGATAGGCAAACAAGAGAAAAAGTCAAATTTTGAGGGATTTTTTCAAATCGTTTCGACCCAAAAAACCCTAGGGCTGCTAACGTATTTAAGGAACATGAAGAACAAAAGATGGAAGCTTTTTGCGTCAGTCAAATTCTGAAACCCTAGAGAGCTTATCGAGAGATTTGAGGATGAGACGAGGGAGGAGAAACACGGAGAAGAAGCTTGACATGAAGTAGTTCCCAGAATAGGTGGTTTCCTGCCATTGTTGCCTCCATCATCATCCATTTCAAACTATTTCTGGTTTATTTCGTTCTTACAATTGTATAGAATTTGAGATAGCCATAAATGATAGATTGTTGAATGTTGAGGATATTGTCTAAACTCACCTTTGGGATTTGTCTTTGATATTAATGAAATTTGATTTATTGTGATTTTATTGAGTTATTCGTGATTCAATTTCTATTCTTAATAATTTGGTAACAAATTAAAAGGGCAAATTGAGTGAATATCATCAAATTAGGCTAACGAGAGTTAGGTAGTTTGATAGATAAAGAAATGAATCAAATTATTAAATTTGTGTAACGAGAAATCGTGCATAGGTTTCAGTAAGTTATTAGACAATTTTAGAACTAAATTAGGATTTGGGTAAATTAAAAATTGAGAGATTGCAATTCCATATTCTAATTAGGGATTATTAATCAGGGTTAAAGATTATAACTCAAGAGAAAGTAATCCACCTTAGGACCATCTAGACCCGATAATTTGATAGTTTCATAATCAATTAGATTTTCATTTAAGTCGGATTAAAACCCCCTTTCTCTTAATTGGTAGTTCTTAGGTTGATTATTGATTGGGTTGTGCAAATTGCTAACTTGTTTATAATTTCTGAATTTCATTCTTAAGATTGATTATTGATTAATTAATTTTCTGCCTAGTTGTTTATTTCAATTATTTGTAAATTTGTGTTAAGCATTAGATTTTAGGATTAAATAACCCCTCCTTATGGGATCGATACCTTAGGTACTATGTGAACAACCCGCGCGCTTATGATATTATCAAGGTTATAAATATTAAAACTTAGCATACGTAAACCATCAATCATGAACCAACCCTTTAAGTGTGAGAAGATGGCACTTGAGATGATGTTAGCATTGATGAGGTATTGGAAGGTGATATGGTCTCAGAATTGGACAATTAGAAGCTAAAGTTAATGCTCTTATTGGAAAATTTATAGTAACATTATAGTAAACTAATTGCAAAGAGTTTAATTGGTTAATATGTTATATTATCTTAGATGTGGAGGGTGATTACAATTAAGTTCACTCAGGGAAGTGTTACGATGGATGGAAGTAGTTAGAAAAATATGGAAGGCTTTGTGAGAGGTGATAGATCTAAAGGAAATAGGTAACTTTTCGGGTTAGTTTATTTGTTTAATTTTTGACTATATACTTGAATGGTTATTGGGGATTCAGTTTAATAGAGGGAAGAGAAGAAGTCTTAAGGTATGAAGAGGTGTTGATAGTAGAGATTAATTATGAACAACCAGTCCCAAGGCTTAAGGAGATGTTAATTATGCACCTAAAAAAAATATGACATCTCAAGATGTGAAGAGATGTTAATGAGGGAGGAAGTTAAGGATGAGGATGTGCCAAAGTGTATGGAGGCAACGATGATGGAGAAATTAAGTGAACATCTAGTCTCGAAGAGTAAGAAAATGCCATTGATACAGCTAAAAATTGAATATTTCCTAAGACTTGTGAGATGTTAATGACAAAAAATGGTAAGAATGAGGTTGTGAACTTAAAATAGGAGATAACAATTAAGAAGAAGAAGAAGAAGAAGAAAAAGAAGAAAAAGAAAAAGAAAAAGTGGAAGTTTAAGAAAATTATATATATTAAAGAACCTATTGTTTTATTTTACCTATTTGGAATATATTTTCAATAAAGTCTGACATTTTAGTTAAGATGCATGCAAGGAATGATTTAAAGGCAAGTGGTGGTGTTGCTACATGTAAAGAGTTAGTTCCATCTGAAAAAGAATCCACATCTCATAAGAGAACTATAACTTTTTAATCTATGTACATTAAGTTCCTCCAAAAAAAGGTGGATCTAAAACGAGGTAATATAGCAATTATGTTATGATCAAAATAATGTTGATGCATGTAGTTTATGAATATTATTTAGCATTTATACATTGTTTGTTGAAATGTTCCTTTAAGTTTATAAACAATTATGTCATTAAAAATGTTAGGTTTTGAACTGACATATGTCATTAAAAATGTTAGGTTTTGAACTGACATTAAGTAACTTTTTTTCATATTTTGGGCCTAGGAAACACATTAGTATCACAGTGGATAAATTTGAGTTTAGTTTACAATATTAGATTCTTTATATATATATATATATATATCTTATGGGAAAATTTGTAAATCAGTTTTCATTAATTTTATTATTGATAATGCAGTTTTTAGAGTTCCTCTAGACATTTACATAATGGACTCAATATTTTTGATGAGTAATCATGCCTTGTTATGTTTGCTTATGAACAAAATAATAATAAAAGTTGTGTTAGAATTAATTTTGACATTGTAATGTTATTAGGTGGACATAAACCAAATATTAAAAGAAATGTGAAAAATCTTTATTGCTTTCATACATATTGTTTCCAAGTTTACAAGAAATATTGGCAAAGAATTAGAAATTAATATTGATGCATTCACAACTAACTTGATAAATATATTTTACATTTTTGCGTTAGTAATGAAGCATGAATTAATAGTTTAAAGAATATATTGGTGTTGACTATTTTATGCTCGTAGTTTTTTTTCTATCTATTTTAGAACAAGCATTGATGGTGTTAGTACATTTTAATGCAAGCAATGGAGATTATGATATCTGAAATTCAATCATAGGTAGGATGGCATTAAGACGAACTTAAGTGAAGCACTAATAGGTTGTATTATGTTGTTTATACTATATATGGAAATATGAATCCCATTACATTATGACTAATGTATCAAAATATTGGTTTGGGATTATAGGTATTTCTCTTATGGCAAGTATTGGTGTCCATTAATCGAAAATGTGATGATAAAGTTATATGGTTCACATATTCTATCTCTTATGAAAAAATTCCCAAGGCAATAAAACAAGTAAGATAAACATTATATTTATTTTTTAATACATATCTACTTTGGCCTATTATAAATTATTATTGGATTGAATTATAAAAATTAGTTGTATTTTGAGTATATATATCTATTGATAAAAAAGCAAAAATTATGGGATTTACCTATTATGTGCCTTCAAATTTTGGCATAGGAACTACCATTCTAGATCATCAATTATGGTTTTTTATGTTTATATGCAATTTGCACCCTGTATCATTTATTGTGGTAGGTTCATATTTATATATTGTTATTGATGCATATTAATCGTAGTAGAAGGAACAAACTAAGAATTAAAAGCACCTAAGTAATTGAATGATGTCAAATGATTTTAACTCTTTGAGCCATCTATGCGTACCTCCTATAACTAAACTTTGAATAAAAACATATGCCTAAACATAAGAAGTCATCAATGTAGGATAAAGCACAGTAAAGAATGGACTAACAAATCTTTGGGCCAAACTATTTTTACTCTGTCAGTTGAGAGTTTCATCAATAGGATTTGAAAGCATTGTTCCATGAGCATTCATGTCAGAAACATGAATATATGGGTTAGAGATAACCCATTGTTGGTCATTTGCACGTCTCACTAGGGGAGGAAAATGTTCCTCATAAGGATTAACCATCATGTATAGGATGGTTAGAGTAGGAACAACTAGAATAGAAGGAATAACTGGCTGAGGATGTTTGGAGATTGACTCTGGATAGATCAAATGTTCCTTATCAACATATTTGAGCATTTCATGAATACTTCTGGGTCTTGGTCTTGGATTCTCAATCTGAGGATCAGAATCAGTGGGATCATCTAGCTTGATATTAAAATTAGGGCGATGGTGAGGATGACACTTCCATTGTTGAGAGTTGTCAATATGGTACCAATTAGTGCATTTTGGTACGCTGTATAGGTAGTGTCTAGAAGAGATATCCTAGTTGTAGTAGGTATTCCCTTTATTCCATGGAGGGTAAAAACAAGACAAATAGCTCCAACATGAAGATGTGTATGGTTCTGCTCTCTCTAAAAACAGATGAGCTCCTTTGGGATCTCGACTTTTACATACTATTATGCTGAAGTTGCTACCAAACTACACTATTCCAAATGAGAACTCTGGATGATTTCTTTTTTTTTAGGACAGTGTGTGGAGAGGATGGTTCTTATACTTCTTGTCCAAGGACGATCAAGGCGAATGGTGAATTTATATCATGAAATCCATTCAGTGAGGATAACATTCCAGTGTTGTAGAATGTGCTTGCCTTTGTCAGGAATCTTCAAAGCTGGTGGATGCTGACGGGCTTGCTAGGCATGGATTGCTCTTATATATTATATATTAATGGTTATTATGTTATTGAAAAAAAAATTCACTTATAAGATAGATATACTTATATTTCATTTTACATGACTTTAGCTTACATCAATTAAGTTGTTCCATATATAGTTTATTACTAACTCCCATTATAAATTGCGAACTTAAACAAAGCATATCTATATCAGATTTTAAAAAAAAGTTAAAGAGAAGTCACATATGCTAATAGGAACACATTATCCCATTAAAAATAATAATACAATGATAAGTTTGCATAATAGAGACAAAAGGTTTAAAATCTCAATCATTAAGTGATCTTGTTAGGCTTTCCTAACACAAAGTTATACATTTGTAAATTCTATCCAAGTAATAAATTAAGTCAATAGTGTCCAAAAACAACTGTCTCTTTTCCATACACTTCATAATTGGGGGGAAATAGATTCAATATAAGAATAATATATTAGATATGAGAGCCAAATTTTAGTAACATAACTAGGTAAAGAGGTATATCCATTAGTGTCTTTAACAAACCTGATATTGGCTTCAACTTTATAAGGATGCATCATAAAATCCTAGGAAAATGCTCATCATTTTTGCTATCTCTTAGTTCATCCTATTGTTTGAGAAGAATATTTGTAAGACATGCAATGATTGCCTATATAACTGCCTAGTAGATTGTTCCAATCCCACCTAAGAAGAAAATGTAATAACATAAAGACGTTGTGTTAGAATAGGAATAAGTCTCATATACTTTTAATATATTCATGCCCTTTTGATTACCAAATCTAAAAAGTAAAACATATGTTTGTTTTTGGAAATTAAATGTAAAATTCATTAAAAGATATAAAAGGCATAAAAAAGGGACATTATAGGATTATGCCTAGCTAATATATTAAAGAAAACAATATCTTTTCTATAATCCTTGGGAAGAAACTAAAGAATTAAAGATTCAATTTTCTTCTGAAATAGGTGCTCAAATTTTTAGCAGCTTGATGAGTTACTAAGGTTTCTCTAATTTAACAATGTATCCTGTGTCTTAAAGCATGCTTGTCAATTTTGGTCTTGTTGTAAAATCTTTGGTTTCTTTCCATCCAAATTGTATATACTAAACAATTAATGCTAAGGCTAAGACATGTTCAATGTTTTCCCAAGGTATGAAACTTGTTTCTAGCCTATACAAATATGTTGTCCCAATCTATCTCACAACAATAAAGACTCAATGTATATTGAATTCTAGCCCAAATGGAAGTTGTATAACTGCATTTTAAGTAGAGATAAACAATGTTTTCTACCTTAAGTTCATAGCTCACATAAGATATCATTGTATTCAATAATCCTATCTTTTTATTTCAATCTTCTCCTAGCTACTAACTAAGTGATGAAGTAGGCTTTAGGCTTTAAAGATCCTTTCTAAATAATGTTAAACCAAGGAACGTGAGGAATGGTAGGCTTGAAAGCTTTAAGGCATGAAGAGTTAGAGAAGTCTCCTCTGTTTTTGATGGACCATATAAGTTTATTATCTAGTAGGAACCTTTCCGGTCACTTGTTTGGAAAGTGCCATGAATTATGACCAATGACATTATTGACTCAAGTATGTGATGAAATTCTAGTAGTTAGTGAAAAAATATCATCTTTTACCTAAAGGGGGATTAAAGAAGTCCAATTGTCAAACCAGAACCATGTATCCTCACCATTCCCCACCTGAATTTTGATAAAAGGACATTTGATTTTTCTTTTTAAAAAATTGAATGAAAGGTCAAGATTGCTCTTTCCTTTCTGTAATTTTCCATATATTAGAGTCCTTAAGGTATAACTCATTTATCCATTTGGTCTAAAGTGATTCTTTATCCTTAAACAACCTCCAAGTCCTTTTAGCCACTTGCATTGTTTGAAAAGTTTAGATTAAAGTACGACCAAGCCTCTTTTCCTTCTTTCTTTAACATAGTTGTTCCCATTTGATTTTAGATCCTTTGGAGCTATCACTCTTGCCTGAACAGAGAAAATTTCTAATGCATTTCTCAATCTCCTTATTGATTCTTTTTGGTAAGAGTAGATATGAGCTTTAATATGTGTGAAGATTGTTCAGTATAGAGATAATGAGATGAACTCTCCCAACTTTAGAAAGTGCATTGTTCTACCAAGAACTAATTGTTTTCTTGTATTTCTCTAAAATCCTTAAGCAATCCAGATATTTCATCTTTTTAGAAGAAATGGGAACCTCTGGATATTGAAAAGGTAGGATATGCACATTCAAACCAAAATTTTGTTGAAAGCTACTAGTGCTAGAAATGTTTAAGGAGAAATAAATTATGCTCTTGGATAAGTTGATACTTAAGCTAGATGACCTACAGAAGCTCATAAAAGATTGATGTAGAGTTAAGATGGAAGTCTAATGTGCTCCAAAGAGCAGTAATAGATCATTTGCAAAGCTTAACTAAGTATGGGACATCTCCTTGCATTTGTGATGGAAGTTGAAATCAATACTCCTAGATCAATGAAGCATATGATCCTATTAAGAATTTCCATAGATATTACAAAAAAGGCAAGGAGACATTGGATCTTTTTACCTTATTCCATTAGAACCTTTGAATTACTTAGTAGGTGCACCGTTGATGAAGAATATATGATGAAGTAGAAATATAGGAATGAATCCAATTAATAAAGAAATTAGGGAAACCAAGCCATTCTATGCATATAAGATGAATTTCCATTGAAGTATTTCAAAAGCTTTAGAAAAGTCTATTTTAGTGGAACAACTTTTAGTGGATCTACCAGAATTGTATTCCCTCATCAGCTCCTGTACTATGAGTATATTATCAAAGATTGTTCTACAAGGAATAATGGCTCCTTAAGTATCTTGTATAATCTGGTTCATGGTCTCTTTTAATTTATTAACAAGAGGCTTTAAAATTATCTGATACATAGTATTGCAACATGAAATTAGATGAAAATCATTGAAGCAGTTTGCGTTTAGCAGTTTAGGAATCAAAGAAATATGAGTAGCATTAATTTCCCTTAGAATTCTTCTAGATTTCTGAATTTCCAAGATAGTTTCCGTGAGTAGGTTACCTGTAATTTGCAAGTTACTCTGGAAGAAATGGGCATTAAACCCTTATGAACCTGGAGCCCTCATAGGATTGAGATTGAAAAATGTTGATATGATATCCTGAGGTGTAATTGATTGTTTTAGCTTTAACAAAGCATAATGGGATAAAGAGATAAGAGGCCCGATTATCCACAAGTTTTTGCAAGTTAGTTAAACTAGATGGACTTATAACTCTAAGTAGATTCTCAAAATAAGTAAAGATCACATCCTTCAAAGAGGATTTGTCAGTCACCATTTGGTTATTAGCATCCAGAAGACTGTTGATCTTGTTAGTATTTCTCCTTGCCAAGATATAATTATGGAAGAATTTTGTATTAAAGTCACCCTCTTTCAACTAGGTGATTTTAGATTTCCAAAGAATGGTGATCCTGTAGAGCCTTGTTGTATTTCTCTAGTTTGTAACCTTCAGTAGTTCTAAAAACAATGATACTAGGATTATGATAGCATGCATTATGATAGCATGCATTCTGAGTTTTCTTGAATTCCTTCTTAGATTTCTGAAGCTTGACAAATGTTGTAGATTGATTAGCTTTATGAAAAACCTTTAGCTTCTTTATAAGGATTTAAAGTTTTCTCATAAATTAGTAGGCTTTGTGACCTGTGATTTTAGTGCTCCAAAATTTATTCACCAATTCCATGAACCCTTCATTATTGATAAGAAAGTTAAAGAATTTGAATTAAGCCTTAAAAAGAGTTGGAGAGATGAAATTTATAACTTCCATACTGGATTGATCAGAACATAAAGGAGATCCAAAATGAGCATAAGAATTACAGAAGTGACTCAACCAAAGTTGGTTAACTAGTACTCTGTCCAATTTCTTCCTAATAGGACAATTTTCCTTCTGTTTGTTGCTTTAAGAGAAGCACGACATGTTTTTATGGAAAATAAGAACAAAAATACATACGAGTGTTCTATTAAAAATTCAAAAAACAATATCATGTTTCTTAATGCTAACTAAGGTACACAATGAATATTTTAGAAAACTACGTACTAAAATTCAGATTTTGATAAAAAATGAACTTCTCAATGGTGGAATATAAAAATTATTACTTCTAGTAGTAACACATTTGAATATTACTTAGATTTGATGAAAGGAGGGGTTATTACAGTCTAATGTTAAATCTTTGATAAGTCTTTCATTAAATCCAATTTTTAAGAACATAAGGAGCATAAAGTTACCTATATTGTTAATTTTAGGTGTCTTCAAATTAGATAACTCTCTTTTTAGGTTTTAAATTTTACGTTCTCACATCGATTGCCTTTGAAATACCATAATTGATTACAAAATCTAACATATATTAATGCACATCTTACTAGGACTTACTACACCTATTACCATAATAAAATTGAAAAATACCTTCCTAAATTAAAAATTATCTAACTCCTAAACTTTAATATAAAAATAATATGTCTAAAAACAAATTATACTAATGCTCGATAAATCAAATATTACAGTTATATAAAAAATACAACTCTAATTTTAAAATTACCATCTATCATTTTAGTTAACCAATATGATTTCCTATGTATCACATGATTGTATTTTATGATACATCCAATGATTAAAAAATTAGACTAGTTTAGCGGTTCAATCATAAAAACCTTAAACTAGCCAATTTTTTGGTTCGATTTTTAACTTTTCGTTTCAACTTACTTTAATAAATCGTGTTTTAAAAAATAATGGGGTTATTAATTAATAATCTAGTTTTTATAAACTAATCAACTTTTATAAATTAAAGTAAACTAATTAATTTTCACGTATTAGTTTCCTCCTTCAATTAAACTTCAACTTTTTTAATAAGTAAGGGTAGTCTCCTTCTTTATTCCTATTTCAAATTCTTCAATTTTGTTCAATGTTTATTATATTGATTTTATGATGGTCTAATAATAGTTGAACTTTTAAACTTTAAACCTCATATCTTACAAGTTTAATTTTTGTTCTATTTTTTAAAACATAGGATACGCCTCTTTATATGATCGTATCTTGCCTTAAATTTAAATCCCAACATTTAATGCATAAGAATATGTTTAACAGAGGATAGGAATTTTTAAAATTGGGTTTAGTGTCAAATCATTTGGATTGTTGGTGAAGAATTTGTGTAAAAATGAATGACAAACCACCTTTCAACAATACTTATGGCATTAGGAAAAGAAGGCAAGGTTCACCTAGTAAAGGTCGACTACTAGTACAAAATCCATAGAAATATGGGCTTTAAACATAATAGGCATCTCTAATTACATAGGATATGAAGCTAATTGCATGGTTGAGAATTCACAGTTTCCCAAATTTTTTTGAGATTTTTAAATATGTTTATGTTGTATTGACACCCAAAAATTTGACAACATTTAAATTCAATAAATATATTGGGTAGGATAAGTCGGATGCTATTTGGTTTCATATGGTTAGTATAACTTTTTTAATGTCAATAGAGCAATTTGGTGTGAAATTTGTGTTTTACTTTTAGGACTAATTGGAAACATTTACATATTGATGTTTTGTAATTGAATTCCTTGGAGACATACATATAAATCTTGTATGAAAGTTGTGATTACAATCTTAAAAAGACTAAGAGTTCATAAATTAAATAACCATTCTTGCATTTTTGGGATCTTGTAGTTGCCTACACCAATTTTGGGAGGAAGGAGAGCAGGAAGCTTTCACTCTATTTTATTTTTTCTACATTGTTAAGCGTCACCTTTGCAATTTGGTGTTTTTTTTACAACTTATTTAGATATGATGGTTAAAAAAAAGGGCACAATATATAGAGATTCTCATATTATACGCCTAGCAAAGAACTTAAAGGTGCTTGATAGGCTTCCTTAGATCAACATTGCATGTACAATGTCCAATGTTGACATTGAAGCTATGTAACACATAAGATTAGTGAAAGTGGTTAGGGGAGAATATGTTTTAACTAGTGCCAAAGATATTAAGGTCGATGATCATAAGGAGAGGTTGGAAGATGAGGTCAATATGACAATTAACCAGGAAATGTAACACTATAAGGAAGAATCATTAGCAAATAAGAATGATTGTCTTTTACCTTAACTAAAAATTTTGGATGACATATAGAAGGATCATGGGAGGATCCTCCAAGAGTTAGAAAAGCATGGTTAACACTAAAAATGATTCAAAAAATTTATGAGTATTAAGATGAGTAGTTAAACTAGATGGAAGAGGCTATAACAATAACAACAATAACGTCTTAATAGGAATCTTGCTAAGATGCAAGGTCTGGGAAGGTCCAAAAGTACGCAGCCTTATCTTTAACTAGTAAAGAGATCATTTTTGACGGACCATTGGAAAGGAAAAGGTTTTTGAAAAAGGTTAAACAAAGCAATAGCCAAATGCATAAACAAATAATCACATAAATGAAAATAAAAACCAAAAATCAAAAATCAAAAATCAAAAATTGAAAAGAAAAGAAAAGAAAAGAAAAATAAAAATAAAGATAAAAGTAAGTAAATAAATAAACATAAAAGAAAGAAAACAAATAAGTAAATAAAAGAAACAATCAATTGTAAAAAATATGAAATAAATAAATAAAATAAAATAACTAAAAGAGTAAGTGCTATAAACAAAATTATTTAGGCTAATTAAAAGAAACTAAAATTGAAAGAAAAGATTCAAAAGACCTATGAAAATAGAAGGACCTCTCTATATAGATCCTCTACTCGTATCCTAGCTTGCCAAAGTTTTCTATTAAGGGCCAAGTCCTCGGTAAGCTTTATTAGGTCATATCATTCTTGATCTCCTCGCTCATATTTTGGCCATATTGGATATCAACCCTAAAAATGACCTTTTTAGTCTCCATATGAAAATGAACAAGAATAAATCACTAATCTTGAAGGCACCTGTCTGAAATGATTATGTTGGATTTTTATGTTCTCTTTTATTATTGTTTCTTTTTTATTGTAATTATATATAGGAACATCATTAAATGAGTAATGAAATTTTATTTTCATGCTATATTTCACATATTTTACACTATTAATCAAAATTATAAAAATATTGCAATATTTTCATTTGCATTATTAGAATGTTGAATTACATGGGTATTACAATGTTGCGTTAACCTTATCACATTTAAATGGTACTAGGAAACTTGCAATAAAAAAAGTTAATTATCATGAAAACATTTATATATATGGAAAACAATAGTTTCCTTTAAGGATGGCAATTTTTGGCCCATGGGCCTAAATTTAGTTGTTTTCAATGGGCCGGCCCAGCCTAGGCCCAGATAAACTCAAGATCCAATTATTCTAAGAAAAGCAACATCGTTTTACTTAGAAGGTTTAGGCCTCGAGTAAACTTAGGTCTGGGCAATTCAGATCCTAATTTAATTAAAAAAATAAATTATTTTATAATTTAAATTTTAAAAAACTTGGTGGGGGCTGACCCATTGCCATCCCTAGTTTCCTTGAATCATACATAAAGTTAAATATGGAAAAACTTAGGATGACCTTAAATTTTTATCTAAAGTTACATTGAATGGGGATATCATATGGAAATTTAACATTAGTCAATTAAAAACCTTATGATAAAAATTCAAACAAATATTTGTTTTTATAATAGGTAGTTGACCGTAAGGATTGTGTGAAACAAAATAAAGAATATTGGGAGCCTAAACTAATCAATCTAAATATATTTGAAGATAACTAGTTGATCTTGTTTAAAACCACAGGTAAAAGAATAAAGAAACAATATAAGAATAAAGGCATTAAAGTTTAATTAAAACTTACCAAATTAAGAAAAATCAATAACCACGATAGAACATGTCTCACGTAATCTCTTAGTAGTGGTATGAGTGTGGAAATACTCCATTAGCTGAAAAGAGAGCTTAAGAGACAAAATGAAACTTAAAACCCAAATGAATTCCCAAAATGATGTTATTTGGGTGGCCCAATTGGTTTGTATAACTCAAACTTGACTGAGTTTTAACCTTGGATTGATTCGTGTCTTAGAGGTCAAGTCATATAAAACTAATAATGGGCCCAATCCTGAAAAAAGATACTTCTAACTTTGTAATTAAACTTACTTAATAAATAATAATTTTCTTTTTAATTGTCCAAAGATAAAAGCAGTATGTTAAAATTTTTTTTATACCCATGGTAATATACTTACAGTTAATGAATATTGTATGTAAAAAGATTATTTCATAAACCATTACATTTTGGTATAAAAATTTGAAAAAGATAAAAGATAGACCATATAGAGGATAAGATCATCATTATCCCACTAATTTCTTCTTAATGACCATATACTAACATTATATTTTTGCAAAAATTAAGGAAATCATCACCAAAAGCCTTTTAAAAATTGAAAAACAAAATAAACAAGCCATTGAAATAATTTCTCATAGTTTTAAAATTTTGGAAATTAAAAATTTGGAAGTCCCTTTAAAACCATATGTGGATGTTTGTTGATTTTTTCCAAGACAACTATGTTGTCCTTTAGTTAGAAGAATATGCCATAATATCACTCAAAAGGTCATTAACACCAAGTGTGAGTAGCTTCTTTTTAACTAATAAGGTCAATTGAACCTTTGGTAACTCTAGTTTTAAGTTAATTCCAACATCTATCTCATGGCAAGAATCTCTCTTAGTAACTGTTCTTCTCTTTTTCCTTTTCTTTACTATTTTAAATTATCCAACATCAAAGTTGCTTATTTTTCTTCTTTGATTCTTCCTTCCAATTGGTGTTTGTGATTTTATCAAATTGTCTTTTATTAATTTTCTTCTCTTCTTCCTCTTCTTTATTATTTGTAACTATCCCAAGTTGACAATTCTAATTTTCCTGCTTCATTTTTACATATTTGAATGTGTATTAAGTTATAAACTTGCACTTTAAACTCAAGAATATTACCCTTCATTTAAAATAATCCTCTGCCTTGGATTATTTCTTTCAACATCTATATGGGCATTATGGACTCTCACCTTCTCTTTTGTGTTTGTAATTGTCTTAAATCAACATTGATTATTTTCTTTCAAAATCCATCTTTGAAGCATTACCGGCATAAGAATTCCCTATTTAATAATGCTCAGAGATGAGGTTTGGTCAATATACAAAATTATGCATTTGTAATTTAAAAAAATAATTATTAAGTTAAACATACTATTCATGATTAAGAAAAGGAAAAGGGTATACTGCTTGAGAAATACAATTTCTGCAAGAAAAAAAAGTGCATGTAGCATCCCATCTCTCAAATTGTTGAGAGATTTAAAATGTTAGACTAATGAGTCACACTTATAAAATGAAATTGGTATAATTATGACGTAATTTTATAATTGTATTCAAATTCATAATATTAGCATACACACATAAATTGTGAATTAGATAAATCTCACTCAATTGACATATAAAACTAAGATGAATGAGATAAATGACTGAGTGTAATGAATGTGTATTTCCAATGTCTTGTACTTTGGTTTACCAATGACAAGAATTTATGGATTATAATTAGTAATTTGGAATTAATTGGTACGATTGAGAGATTGATGAATTAATGTATATTTTTAGATTAGGAAAAATGCCAAATGGCAAGACAATTGACAAATGGCAGTAGAAATAATTGACACACGATAATAGAAATAAGTGACAAGTGGCATTAGGATTTATTAACAAGTGCATAGAAAATTGGGTAACAATTGGTTTAGAAATTAGGAGACAAATGGACTGATTATCAACAGACATGTAGTAGCATAATTAAATATACAAGTAGCTTAGTTTTTGTGTGGCAAGTGTCATGACACTTACTAAGCCTTAACCTATGACGTCTATGCATTGAAAGACAACCATCTTTGTCTTTCACTTCTATTTGGTTACATGCTCATCTTCTTCATTTCTTCTCTCCACCTCATGACTATCTCACTCGCACTCCCACACTCACGGTCTTGAGATTTGTTACCATTTAATACTAGCCACCTCAAGATCTTTGTTATCTTCCTTATCTTGTTACTAAAACCCTGCTACTCTTCTTGAAATGGTGATGATCTTGTAAATGGAGAAAGCTAGGTTATTTCATATTTTAAAGAAGCTTGGAGTTAAACAACTAAGTGTACTATTGATCTTCATAGTCTATTTAAACAGAAGCTTATATGATGATAGTTAGAGATGGATTGATCATGATAATGGTGGTTGAAAAGTGTTGTAAAGTGGATGAAGAAATGAATCTGTTCATGTTCTATTTTTGTATAAATGATTAATATTAGTTTATAAGTTGTTTTATAGATGTTTTTGAGATGGAATTGAAGTGATTTTGAAGAGGAAAAGAAGTAGAAATGATGGACTATACACAAGATGTCTTGGACATAGTAAGTAAAAGTTGAAAAACCTGGAAAAGTGAAGGAAAAAGGGTGGTCCATGATCGTGGTACTCATCCCACGACTGTGGACAGATGCGTTAGCTTCTGTCACGATTGTGAGAAGGCACCCTACGATCGTAGGCAAGGTTTTGACATGGTAGTTTCAATTTTATGAAATTGTCGAACCAACTAATAATAAGGTACTTTCCTATGATGCATTTAGGTTAGAATGAGGATTGAAATGAACTAGTTTGATGCTTGATTAGTTGATAAAGAGCCTGATATATTTAGGTTGATAATTGATGTAATAACATAAGAATGAATTGATGATATCATGTATCCAAATCTAGAAATTTGTAAGTATTATATGAATGAAGGTGTTATGTGAGTCAACCAAGATGTTCTCACTAGGATTGATTTATGTCTATTTAAATTTTAGATATTGAAATGCTATTGATATGATTGATAAATTTGGACAAAAAAAATAGTTCGAGGAGTTTGATAATTGAGAATGCATTGGAAGTGTTTCTGATTGTATGTGAATTGGAAAGAAATATATGTTCTCAATAGAAATGTTGAATGCCGGACTTACGTGTGGTGAATATGAATATGACTATGACTGAAATAAATGAAAGATGTTGAAAGTGAAATATGTGATATAATGCATCTCACTACATTGAAATGCATGATCAGATAAAGGAAGTTATGATCGGAGTGGCCAGTGAAAAAGAGCTTAAAGCTCAAAAAATGTGTATAAAGTGCCACAGACTCGCTAGTAAAATAAGCTCGATATTCACAACAGATAGGGGACAGTTATCAATGAACCGGTATCCATAACGGATATGGGATAGTTAAAAGGCGCCCAGTCACAACAATTAACAATGAAAATGGAGTTTTATAAGCAATTGCATATACAGTTAGATATGTGTTATATGACTGATTGAAATGATTTGTATGGACTGTCTTGAAATAGAAATCTAAAATAGTGTACAAAATGTTAGTTGTTGAAATATGATGAAATGTGAAGTGATGTTCAATATATGATATGATTTGTCTATGAATTGAATGTGAATTGTCAATTGTCAATTGTTTGAAATGAGTGAGCACATCGATGATGATTCACTCACTGAGTCTGCAAAACTTATCAAAATTCCAACATTGTCTTTCAGGTTCAAGGGATATCAATTAAACTAATTGGAGTATAGCCACTGCAATCAGACAGGAGATAGTGGTCAAGATCAGTTTGCATCTACATATGTCTTCAGTGATTTTTGTATTTGAATTGTATTTCTGCAACTATTGTACAATGTATATTTGAATTATGAAATGTAATTATATTTATGACTGAATATGTTTAACAAATGAAATGGACCAAAAATGATTACTGATTGCTAAAAATGTGTTAAAATTTACAATGAATTGATTCGATTGTCTTAACGTGCCATCCTCGTAGAGTATGTTCTCGAATAATTGTCAATAATTTTAAACATATGCTCTATGGGGTGGTGTGTTATAGTTTTGGTATCAAACCCTAGGCTTAGCATCTTACATGGGCATATTCGTTAAGTTACATGTATGTTAAAAATGTCATAACATGCAGTAACAACTGATCCCTAGTCTGAGTTGCATTTACATAAGTCATATGCATGAACATTCATTAAGAGTCTGAGTTCTTAGAAATAATGAGAAAAATACTGATCTGTCAGAGTGTAAGAGAAATGAAAGTTTGTGGATATCTAGAAATAAGAAATACTACATGGTTCGATATGTTAGACAAAGACTCAGTGCATTTGTAATTTTAGTTATATCATCAAATATGATATCAATATTATATTGTAGTTATATATCCTTGAATTGATATGAATGTGAAAACATTTTCATGGATTGACTAAGAAAATAGAGATATAGATAAAAATGACAAGATTTAAAGTGTACAAGGAAAGTTGAAAGAAAACAAAACTTACTATGATCTTGAGAGGTTGAACTTGGAAATGGAATGGTTGTATAATTAATATGATAAGAGTTTATGATTGAATATAAAGTTATGCTAGTGGATTTGAGATTTGAATTTCATGATGATTGTATATCTATAATTCTGAATTGATTAAGAACATACGTATGTAAGATGAAATAAATGATAACTGGAAGATGAAATAAATAATAACAAAATATATAGAAGTCCTCAAAGTTAAGTCGATTAGTTATTGTAGGTGGACATCTGATAATGTGATTACCTTTACAAATGAAGTTACTAAGCACATATGTATTATATTCTTAGAGAAGGTATAGGAAGTGGTCTATGACGTACTTAATGCTCTTAAGTTATAGCTCCCATAGTTAAAATTCTGAGACAACTCAGAGTAGCGGAGTGGAATCATGGGTTTAGGTGGATGTATTAAAATGATAACTAGTAAGGAGAAGTAACTTTTGTATATTCTAATGTCTTCTAGAATAAATTGAGATCAAGGTATCATTAGCTTAAGATATTAATTAGTGACTTTTCGAAAATAAATATCTGGATAAGATGAGATGATCTTGATGATACATACCTAAGTATAAGAGTAAATGAACATACCTACTACTTCATTGTGCTTTAATATATAGAACATTCTGATCATATGAGATATGATAATAGTTGATCTTATTAAGGTAATATGGCTGACAAGCAACGATGAATATAGTTGACTGATAAGGATTATGTGAACAGTACAGATGATTGGGGAGAGAAATCTTCTTTTGATAGAGACTTTCATCGAAATTGTATCAAGTAGATTAAATGTTTCATTTCTAGGAATGAATGACTATTGCACTAATCTGAAATGAATATTGGAGTCGGATAGATTGAGACTCAGGTACGAGAAACTGAATATACTATAAAGAGTGCATGTGTTTTGTTTGTTGTAAAGTATCTAACTATGTTATTGGATTCTTGAATTTGAGATAACACTATCGCTATTACGAGAAGAACTTAGGTCCACACTATATTCTATATTAGTATATTAAGAAGGTTCAAGTTAGATTTGATGTTTGTGTTATCGATTCAGAAAATTAAGATTTGTAAACGATGTGAAATATGTGGAGAAATTAGTAAAAATGGACAGACATCAGGATAAACCATTAAGGAACCTAAAGAAATCAAATGATTGGAAAAAATCATTCAAGAAAAGAAGTCAATTAGGAGATTGAGAAAAATATAAGACAATATCACCCCATCTATGGAATCAGTTAGTTAAGAATTTCGAGGATGAAATGACTTAAGAGGGGGAGAATTGTAACATCCTGTCTCTCAAATTGTTGAGAAATTTAAAATGTTAGACTAATAAGTCACACGAGTGGTATCATATAGAATGAAATTGCTACAATTATGACATAATTTTATAATTGTATTCAAACGTATAATATTAGCATACACACATAAATTGTGAATTAGATAAATTGCACTCAATTCACATATTCCGAGGTGTGAAACTAAGATGAATGAGATAAATGACTGAGCATAATGAATGTGTATTTCCAATGTCTTGTACTTTGGTTTACCAATGACAAATTAGTAATTTGGAATTAATTGGTACGATTGAGAGATTTATGAATTAATGTATATTTTTGGACTAGAAAAAATGCCAAGTGGCAAGACAATTGAATGGTATTAGAAATAATTGACACACTGTAATAAAAATAAGTGACAAGTGGCATTAGAACTTATTGACAAGTGGCATAAAAAATTGGGTGAAAATTGGTTTAAAAATTGGGAGACAAATGGATTGATTATTAAGAGACGTGTAGTAGCATAATTAAATATACAAGTAGCTTAGTTTCTATGTGGCAAATGTCATGACACTCACCAAGCCTTAACCCACAACATTTATGCATTGAAAGACAACCATCTTTGTCTTTCACTTCTATTTGACATGCTCATCTTTTTCACTTCTCTCTACTTATGGCTATCTCACTCTCACCCCCACACTTATGACCTTGAGACTTGTTACCATTCAGTACTAGCCACTCTAAGATCTTTGTTATCTTCCTCATCTTGTTACTAAAAACCCAGCTATTCTTCTTGAAATGGTGATGATCGTGTAAATGGAGAAAGCTAGGTTATTTGATATTATAAAGAAGCATGGAGTTAGACAAGTAATTATAGTATTGATCTTTATGGTTTGTTTAAATAGAAGCTTATATGATGATAGTTACAGATGGATTGATCATCATAATGGTGGTTGAAGTGTGCTGTCACATGGATGAAGAAATGAATGTGTTCATGTTCTGTTTTTGTATAAATGATTAATATTAGTTAATGAGTTGTTTTATAGCTATTTTTTAGATGGAATTGAAGTAATTTTGAAGAGGAAATGAAGTAGAAATGATGTACTATACATGAGATATCTTGGACATAGTAAGTAAAGGTTAAAAAATCTAGAAAAGTAACGGAAAAAGGGTGGTCCACGATCGTGGCACTCATACCATGATCGTGGACAGATGCATTAGCTTCTATCACGATCTTGGGAAGGCACCCCACAATCGTGGGCAAGGTTTTGACATGGTAATTTCAAATTTATGAAATTGTTGAACCAACTAATGATAAGGTACTTTCCCTTGATGCATTTGAATTAAATCATTTGTTATTATAGAAATCACGTATAATATGTAAAATACACAAGAAGGGGGGTTGAATTGTGTTAAATCGTCTAAGATA
>JANZXP010000194.1:23110048-23125059 GCA_027576715.1 Erythroxylum flavicans | reverse complement strand
TTATTATTCTTGTTGTTGTTGTTGTTGTTGTTGTTGTTATTATTAAATTCCTTATTATTAATAATTTTCTTTTTAATTTTATTTATTTATTATTATTACTACTATTATTATTATTATTATTAAATTCCTTATTATAATTAATTTTCTTCATATTATTAGTTTGACTCTGATCTGAAGGTTCATCAATCATTTAACTGCCATTCACAAATAAATTCATTAATTCTTGAATATAAAGCATGCAGCCAAATTCTATGCTAACTTCTGCCGATAAAGATTTTACAGTCTTTGTCTTTGTGATACAATCGAATTTTCCATTACTAGGCTTTTGTAAAGCTACTACAAGAGTAACCCGTCTCATGTCGTCATTTCCTACCCAATCTGACAATTCTTTAAGAAAATACTGCACAACTTTATATAGTCAAGAGCATTCTGCAATACTGACTCATGATAGGATTATATATGTATGGCACCTACAAGGATTTATATGTAGTGCATACAAAGTAATAACAAGTACAAAAATCTATTCCTCTTGCAAAATAGAAGCATGCTCCAAGTAGATCGACAAACTCTTCCTTCTCATAAGCATCCCACGCCCAAAAAAAGAAAATATCCAAGTATCAATTAGCTTAAACAAAATGGCACGTTGCATATGTACATCATCTACCTGCATAAAAACAACACATCAAATTAGAACACCAAAATGAGGGAAAACCTGCTTGAAGATGGTGCTCGTTCTAGAGCCTTGAGGACCAATTAAAAGGAGTTTCTATGCTTTTTTTCTATTCTAGATAGTTTGGAACCGTAGTATAGTTGCTAACTTCGTCTGTCTGCACATAAGGTTGACCATGCAGCACAGGCAGTGAAAACAGCGTACAGACAAACCGTGTTGATGCCTATCTAGTAAAAATCAAACAGATCTTTGGCGGACAATTAAATCTGCTCTTTTTCTTATTGAAGCAAATCAAAGTTGCCTATTAATGACAGTAAAAAAAATAAAATGATTAAGTATGAACAGACCCATCACCACTTCATAGACAAAGTCAAACTCAGCAAATAATCATGAGGACAATAATAAAACATAAGCCACAGGAAGAGTAAAAGTGAGACCTATGAGCAATTGAACAAATAAAAAAAACTAAAGGCTTCTTTTTCATTAACAGTAGCCCATAATCATTCACCGCCAAAGGATAGTCACTTTCTTAAAGATTGACTCATGCACCGCAGATGAGGAAAGTAATGCAAGTTAACAATTGCGCCCCAAATTACTACTCAATGCTGAAAAACATGGGTTGACTAATGCATGTAACACACTTGCGGCCTTCAGGGATTCATCCCATTGCCCTCAGGACATAATTGCCGCAATACTTAGCATCACAAACCAGGCAAGACTCTTTGGTTTCTCATTTCCCTTTCCCACACCTGTAAGAACAAACCAGGCAAGACTCTTTGGTTTCCCATTTCCCTTTCCCACACCTGTAACAAAGTCTGCTCCTTCTCTTCTTCTTTTCTTTTGACACCCTTACGTACTCCGGATAAACTGGCTTCTGCAAATCTAAATCTTTCCTGTCAGATCTATCAATAGTATTAAATGTCACAACTGACACTCTTTTCACTTCATTGCCCACTGATTTCGAATAAATACTAGGAAGATTGTGGACTGAACCAGGAGAAGTTGAAGCTGAAGCTGAGGCTGAAAAAAAATCAGGGTTTTGCAATATAGAAACAACAGACTCCGAGCTTGTAGATCCCCTAGGACTTTGAGTTGGTGAACTTGTCACACCAACTACGCAAGACACTGGTAAGGGTATTGGCTCAACAATAACAGGACCAAAACTTCCAACAGATCTGTGTGATTCCGAGAGGGGCTCTGCTGTTGGGATTGCATGTGAATTTACATCCAGAGGTTCAACTTTAGGGATTTTGTAAGACACCGGTGGGCCTTCATACTCCAAAACTATGGAGTAATCAAGTTCAGCCTCATTCTCGGGGAGAGAAGCTCCTGGAGGTAGCATCTTTTGCACCAACTTTCTCCAGGTCTCTCCTCACTTTGCTCCATTTCCACCACAGCAACCAAATAACCAGATGCTCAATCACAGGGTCAAACTAACTACTTCTCAGAACTAGTTGCATCCGAAATAAAAAGGTCATAACCACTATAAGATTCAATGTAAAGGACCCCAAACAAACTGAATTGGTGACCTTTGGAAGATACCCTAGGAATGAGATTGCATCCGAAGTCATATAGCCCAAGTTCAATCACAAACTTATTATTATGAGCATTTGGTGAAACAAAACATATAAGTCAAAAATTACAAACGAAAACTCTAGAAATATTAGAACCAAAGACCAATTCAATCAGAAGACATCCAACATCAAAAAGAGAACTTTGACAAATAATAGAGCCTTGAAATTTCTAAAGAACAGAAAGAGAAAAGGAAACAAAATGCACATTTCAACACGTACGTATGTATATAGAGAGAGAGAGAACAGAGGGAAAGGGGCAGAGGTGTGATGGATATAACCAGAGGTGTAATTGAAAATGTATTTCATTTGATTCAGAAACGAGAGACGAGAGCTTGAAAACGAGAGCTTGAAGACGAGAGCGTGAAGACGAGAGCCAGGAGGAGAAGAGCGACGGAGACGAGAGTCAGGGGCGTGAAGATGAGAGCGAGGGAGGACCGGAGGAGGCTCCAATGAGGATAGAACGGTCATAGAGTTAGGCAAAGATTACTCGCAGTGATCCGGAATAGCTAAAAACAAGGTATGGTTATCATTAGTTATTCCCGTAGTCAGGAATAATAACACCTAAAAATGTCTATTCTATTTCTTTTTTTCCAACTAAACGCAAGAATGCGTAAACGTTAGGAATAGTGTAGGAATAGAATTTCTATTCCATTAAACCAAACATTTCATTAGTATCAGTAGCAGGCATTGCTTACTACATACGGAATGTATGTTAGATAAAAAAGGAAGAAACGAGATAACATGTTACATTTGGTGCAAACTTTCCCTCGGCTTTGCAAAATCCAGTTTCTTTTCATGGCTGCAAATCCAACCCAAATTAAAAACAGAAATGCATTCTAATGCCTAAAGACTGATGTAAGGTGAAATCAACTTTTTAAATTGATGACCATAACTACTGCCATTGCGATCCTAATATTATAATTTATGCCTATTTTGTTATTATATTTAAAAAAATATATGACTTGATTTTAAAAAGAAATATATTTCGTTATTCACGGGTAACATTTATTTGTGGTTCGTGGTTGTCAATATGGCTTATATAATAATCGTCATCATCAGTATCCAATTGAAGGCTCACTTAAGTATTAAATCTGGAGAGGTCTGATAATACGCAATTTTATTTTTACTTAATAGAGAGGTTATTTTTGATAAACCTAATAAGACTTGCATAATAAATGATATTGAAATTGATCTACTGTAGATCAAATAAATTAACGACAAATATTTCTTTTAATAAAAAATTAAATTATTCTCTCTACTTTGATAATATTTTTTTCTCTCTAGATAATCATCCATTTGGTGAAATTTTAAGGTGGGAAATATTAATTTCCTTTTGTAACATAAATTTAGAACCATTTGTTTATAAATTGTTGATATTGTTATCTATTATAAATTATTATATATCCGCAGTCTAATAAGTAAGCATATTAACGAGCTATCCAAAAACTAATTTTTTTTTTAGCATTTGCTTATTGTTTTCTTAGCGAAGAGAAAAAGACTTATAAAGAAAAAAGAAGATTATACTAATTGGAATGCCCAATCATTTTGGTAGCTTCTCTATTTGGAGTGTACCATATATTGGTATGTAAATAAAAGTAATTTCATGTCTAAATACTATAATTGAGTTCAAATAATTTCATATCTAAATAGAAATTATATGTATTATAAGTCATTAAAAATGTGCACCACATACCCTTTAAAATGTGAATTCTATGACTAAGTACAAAGAATATTATTTCTCAATACAAAATATAACGATACTTTATTTGTCAAATACAAAACCTATGCACAATTTTTTTTTTATAGAAAGTTAGAGGTAAGTAAGACCTACACTATAATATTGAAAGACATTGATTGAGTGGAAAAGATATCATGTCTCAATACAAACTATATTATTACTAAGTGCATTTAACACCACAACTATGCTTCAAAATTTCAACGATACATTAAAAATAAGTATAGCTTTAGTGAAAATTGAGAATACCATGACTAATTACATAGAATACATTTTTCTAAGTATAAATTGTACTAGTACTCTATTTATACAATACTACATCTATGTACAAAAAATACCATCATTTGTTATAAATAAGTAATACCTACACATTTATATGGGAATATAATGATTGGGTGAAAAGAATACCATGCCTTAATACAAACTATGCCAAGCTTAGTACATTCAATGTCATTGCTATGTACAAAAAATATTATAAAATATTTAAAATTAGTAACATCTTGAGTAAAAAATGAGAATATCATCTTTGAATACTGATCATTCCCTACCAGTATAAACTACACTAGTAATCTATTTATCCCATATCATAACTATGTATAAAAAAAATCATCATTCATTATAGATAAGTAACACCTGCACTTTAAGATAGAAATAAAATGACTAAGTGGAAAGAATACCATACCTCGATTTGAACTATACTAGGATTTAGTACTTTCAATAGCACCACTAAATACAAAAATTACCATGGTGCACTAAAATAAATAACAGTTTCAGTGAAAAATGAGAATATCATATTTGAGTATAAATCATAAATTGACTCATCGCAAAATATAGAAAGAATCTATTTATCCAATAGCAAATATATGTATACAAAATGTCATCATTCGTTATGTATAAGTTACTCTACACATTTAAAGGGAATATAATGAACGAGTGGAAGGAATTTCATGCCTAATACAAAATATACCAAGGTCGGTACATCTAATACCACAATAATGTATAAAAATTACCATAACACATTTAAAATAAGTAACAGCTTAAGTGAAAAATAGAAATAGCATCTCTTAGTACAAACCATACCTTACGTCAATACAAACTATACTAGTATTTTATTTATCCAATACCATACCTATGTACAAAAAATATTATCATTCATTACAAATTGATAACATTTACTCTTTAGGAGGGGAATAAAACGGCTAAGTGAAAAGAATATCATGCTTTAATACAAACTATAGCAAGACTTAGTATATCCAACACCACCTTTGTATAAAAAAATTTTCATGATGCATTAAGAAAATGCAACAACAATAAAAAGTGGGAATACAAAGACACAAGACATCCTCGAGACTCAAAATGCCCCGATAACTACTCAACGAACAAGTGCCTAGTCATCACTCTTTCATATTTAAACCATTCATCAATTTATGACCATGGAATATAGGCTATCCTAAGCAAGCCATATATTCACAATTTATGCAATTTATTCTCAACTTATTATAAGTCAGTCTACATTTAACTTCTTGAACATGATTTATTTATCCTAATATACTTAATTATACTCATACACAACGAAAAATTTTAATTATCAAATTTTCACCGAATTATCAAGTGATACTCCTTATAATACATAACAAATATAAATGCGAAACATTTTGAACTTTCTTTAATTATTTATGTGATAAATAAGCAATTCATATATTTTAGAAATCCATATATGTAATTATTAATCATTAATTTAATTAATGATTAATTCAAAATATGATTCAGCATAATAATAATTTATTATTAAAAAATTCAAAGTTTTATGAACCATACACTATAATAAGAGTATAGTCTAAAGATATTCTTAACTAATATTTGGACTCAACTAATTGATAAGTCCAATATACTCCTTAATTTGTCGTTCACACCTAAACATTACAAAATTCTATTAGACTTATCTAAGAAAAATTTTCAACCTAATTACATTTAATAATCTAAAATTATTCCCTTTTCCACTTTATTCTTAATTATAAAAATATCCTTATTTTACTTAACTAGCATAATTACTAAAATACCCTTAACTATTAAAATTTTTATTTTAATCTCATTTTTTATTATTACAAAATACTCTTTTAGGAATTAAACCCTTAAATTTTTACATTTCTTATTTTTTTCTCTTAATAATATATCTTACTAAATTAGCTTCTTCTTTACTATCTAATCTTTTCCTACCTCTTTTTTTTTTCATTTTCAGCCACCTTTTCTCCATTTTTATTGTTCTCATGCTTCAAAATTATTGTCCACAACATATTTCCTAGCCGTAAACTAGTTTAGGATGATTAAAAATCACAAATAAAAGCCATATAATTGTTGTTAGAAAAGTTTTACGTATGTGAAGTTCTGTGCCTTTCTAAGAGATTTTTAGATTGTTAATCTCTACAATTTCCTCACTAATTTACTGCAAAACAAATAAAATGATGGAATACATGAGAAAAGTTCCATATGCAGGAGAAAGATTGTATATTTTTTATACCTTTACTAGTTGGAAAAAAATAGAGAAGAAGAAGACAACTTTTTCATTAGTTTTTTGATTACCCATCTATTGTCTTCTTAACATGGTATATCCTCGATTGAGTTAGACTTTACGCTGAGGATTTCCTACTAGAACATATACCCACTATTGGTCTACGTCTAACTCTTCCACCACCACCTCTATTACTAGTTCTACCTAAAACTCTGTGTAAATCAAAGGTACCACTCCTCTGCCCTCACTTTTGAACTTCTCCATACTGTTGAACAACTTTTCTGTAAATTTCCCCTCTTTCTACATATATATCATGCCTGACTAATCCTAGTGGGTCCCTAACATGGTTCTTTGTGAACTTTCTCATAGGCAACACAACTCTATAACCCTCTAACTCCTCTATTGAAAGGTCCTCTAAACCTCTGACTAACCCCTCTTTATGATCCAACTGATGGTACACTAATAGTGCTATGTTGTCCTTAATCCCTACCGACTCCTTGATCTCCACCGAACTTGTAGAAACTACCACTATATCTCCCTACACTAGTAGACCGTGAATGAAAAACTCCCCTCTTAACAAAGTGACTCTCCCCTCCATAATGACTGTCTAGTCACATCTTTAGCTCTCCTCTCCTTTTGCCTTGTTCTATCACATCCTCTACTTTGAGTGTAGTCTTTAGTAACTTGTTGAAATCAAAAGTAACAGCTCCAAACCCAAATGAATCTCAATCCTCAGACCCTACTCAAATTGGTGACATATATTTCTGGATTGGTTACAACCTCTAAGCATACTTAGATAAAGTCGTAAAGTGAGCCTTATGCTCAACCACTAACATCTCCTTTGTCTGAACCAAACTTATAAAATTCATCTTCTTTCAATCCCAATATATTTGCGGAGTATATTTGTCTCTAAACTCTTTCATTGGAACTCCTGCTAAGTCATCTCTCGTGGCTCATAATATCTATTTGCTGACTTCCACCAAGTTAGTGTATTGCCCTGAAATAATGAAATAATGTACTTTAACATTTTTTTTCCAAATAGTTTAAAACTTACTCTGCCTGCTCCCACCATGCCTCGGTCTCTTCAAGATCAGTAGTACCTTAAAACTCCATCGCACTCATCTTACAGATCCACCCATAGTTGTGGTCCACCTTAGAATCAACTTAGGGTGGAACCACTATAACAACCTACTACATCATCTAAGATGGCACTGATATATGTCCTCCTACTAGAGTCGATCTAGCATTCACCTGATCAAACACATCTGGAGCACGGATTAAATTACCTAATTCCCCAATTAACTTTGGGTCAATGGTATCCTCTCCTAAAACCATCCTAGATATGACTAGAACATATCATTAGCTTTTTATACTTAATTTGTCCCTAGAAACATCAAAACGATTTGATACCACCTAAATGTGACACTCCAATAATTGTTAGACCATAATTTATCCAAATTGTTCCCTGATTATATCATTAATTACCAAAATCCTCATTATTTCCAAAAATGAAGTTCGTCAATCACAAAAATTATTTGTACAAGCACAACTATCTGAAGTGCCAGAATCAAAAGTATATATAATAAAAGAAATTTACTCATTTTAATCTATTGGCCTCACATAGACTTCACTATGTCAATCACATGCACTAGGGTTATCGGCAGTCTCTCTATCTCCTAAAAAAATATAGCGGCAAGGAGATATAGTAAGGGTAACTAGCTGTACCTTTAAAATAAATAACCTAATGTCAGTTTTGTGAGGGTTGAAGTGGTTAAAACAAAATTTTAAAAACCAATAAGAACCCAAAAGATCTTGTCTTCTAACCAATTCATAAACCAATATAGCATAAATCAAAGCATATAAACCATTATACCTTGAACTTGGTCTCCAAACTAAATAAAAAATCTCACGGTTCCACCTTCTAGTTCACGACTTTAGCTCCTTGATCACTAGTTCACCTCCTTTGCACTAAATAAGATGCACTCCAAGGTTTCTACCAAAGATCGATTAGAAAGCCTAATGTTTCCCAATGCTAGATGGTGCTTCAATTGCTTATCTTTAATTATAGAAAAAATCCCCAAAATAAACAAAAAGATGGGTGATTGAATGCTCAACACATGAGCTAAATGGTAAAGCTTTTTGGGTCTTATAAGAAGGATGAAGAAAATCGGCAACTTGGAGGAAGACAAAAGAGAAAGGAAAAAAAAGTTGAAACCGCTGGAAGAAGAAGATGAAAAACGACAGTTGGAAAAACCACACCAAAAGGCATAAAAATCCTTCTTCCTTTTAGACAAATTAGGGTTAATTAAAAGCCCATTTAATTGCCTAAAAAGCCCTTATGTAAATAATGCCAAAAAAAATGAAAAGGGCAACTTAGTCATAAGGCTTTAAACACATCTTTACGTTAATTTCATGGACAACTTATGTTCTTACAAGGTTGGCCATGTGAATTCTTATTTAAAAAACCAATTTGCCATTTATCTCATGTTTCAAAATAATTTAAACATTTAACCCAATTGCCATATAAATATACCATATAATTATATACATTATTTTGTTGAGCAATAAATTTATATGATATATCATACATATCAAACAAATTTATCTAGGATTAAATTTGTTATCTAATAACATTTATTCTAATACCATATGACGACCAAAATAGTTATAACACTTATAATTAATTTTATCGTCATATTCATATCTCCATATGATATACTGGAATAATTTCCTTTTTTAATCAAATCTTTTCTGGTGTGACCCATTGGGATCTATGTCATGTTGACAATAGAATTAAAACCCCTTTTAATTATATACATCATAAGTGGTATCTAGCAAAATAAATTATAATTACTCAATTGACATAGATGATAAGTATCGTACACAAATCACGATCCCGAAGCAATAATTGCTCATGTAACTTCTCTTGTCTCATAATATCGAATAAATGCAAGATTGTAATATGTATCACTCTTGCCAATTTATTCCTTCTTGATTTCCAAAGTAAACTATAAATATGATTAACTCTTTAATCATATTGCATACATACAATATTACTTTATCAAGGGCCCATAGACATTATCGCTCATATCATATACAAAGGACAACAATATTCTTGATGAACATTTATCCTCTACATTAGTTACGCATACTGTGGCATTATCTGTATAGCTACCTACTACGGTTAGCATTGGACAATGCCAACAAATACACATTTCTCATGTAAGAAAACAAACATTTCATACCATAGAATTCAAGGCACGTATGAAACAGTAATGACATAAACACAATCCTAATAATGATTCATTTAGTTTCTGTCGAATACCATAATCTCTATTATGTATCTGTGTGATTAAACAAATAACTCCTTATCGAATGGTTTATAGAACATCAACATCATTTAATCCACCCACTAATCTTTTAGTGGTCAATTAATTTTCCATGTTAATTTCCAAGATTAGCGACATTTCAGAGTAATTTAAAACATATATATAATACTAAAATACACAACAATAATCAGCCTATCCATACATTAAAAAAAATTCTAAAATTTTATCATTAGTTATGATTAATAATAATATTATTTTGTTAATGTCATTTATGTTTTACCTTATTATTAACCAAATTTGTCTAGGCTTTGCTTAACCTAGGTGGCTTACATTCAATGTCTATCAGCTCATCTCCACTCATCATAATCAATCACTAAGTGGAAGTATAATTAGATGTATAAATATCTACATAAGGTACCTTAATTCCTCAGTCTAATCTAGCACCTTGGTACCACTCTAGTATCTAGCCATCGACATAGGATATCTCAAGACTCGGGATATCCTGGTACTACTCTAGTACCTAGCCATTGACACAGGACATCCATGGGACTCATGATGCCCTGGCACCTACTCCACAGATAGGTACCTAGCCGTCACTTGTTTATATTTGAACAATCCATCAATCTATAACCATCTAATAAATCTTATCCTAAGAAAACTATACATTCACAATTTACACAATTTATTTTCAACCTATTGTAAGCCAATCTCCACTTAATTTCATGAACGTGATTTATTTACCATAATATTCTTAATTATACTCATGCATTATTTTTTATTATCAAATTTTCACCAAATTATCAAGTGGTATACTTTATAATATGTAACAAATAAACACAATTCATATATTTTAGAAATTTATATATGTAATTATTAATTATTAATTTAATTAATGACTAATTCAAAATATGATGCACTATAAAATAATTTATTAATAACAAAATTCAAAGTTTTATGAACTATACACTATTCTAAGTGTACAATCACAGGTTACCCTTACCTGATTTTTGGATTCAACTAATTGATATGTCTAATCTACTCTTTATTCCATCCTTCGAACATACATTACAAAATTTTATTAGACTTATTTAAGAAATTCTTTAAACCTAATTATACTTAATAATAAAAAATTATTCTCTTTTCCACTTTACTCTTAATTATTAAAATATCCTTACTTTACCTAATCATCATAATTGCTAAAATACCCTTAACTATTTAAAAACCTATTTACCCTCTTTTTATATTACAAAAATACCCTTCTATGAGTTAAATTTCAACTTTACCCTTAAATTTTTTCTTTCCTATTTTGCCTTAATATATCTTAAAATTTTCTTATGTATCTTCCTCTTCACCCTCCTTTCTTCTCCTACCTCCTTTTTTTCTCATTTTTCAACCATCTTTTTTCTATTTTTATTTTTCTCATGACTTCAAAATTATTGTCACAAACAATAATTATATACTTTCCCAATACAAATTAGTTTAGGATGATAAAAAATCACAAATAAAAGGCATAGAATTGTTGTTGAAAAAGTTTTACCTATGTGAAGTTCTATACTTTTGCAAGAAAATTTTGGATTGTTAATCTCCACAATTTTCTCACAAATTTATTACAAAAAAAAAACAAAATAAGTGAATACATGAGAAAAGCTTCACACATGTAGGAGAAAGATGATGTGTTTTTTTATGCCCTTACCCTCTGAAAAGAATGGAGAAGAAGAAGATGATGACTTTTCATTAAGTTTCTCATTACCCATTTGTTTTCTTCTTAATTTATACTCTCTCTTATTTTAAATTGTTTTTATGGGCTGGGCTGGTTTTGTTAAAATTGGGCTCTTTTTTTCTTTTTGTGGGCTTCACACTATCTCTCTTCTAACCATTGTAACATATATAACAAAAATAACTAAAATGTATGAACATTCAAAAATTTTTAAATTTACAAGAAAATATAATTTTCTTTGAGATGCTGAAACAATGACTTTTCATTAAATATATATATACTAAGGTTGAATGGGATGGACGATCACGAAATTCCATCCCACTGTCCATTTCATTAACAATTGGATTTGTTCTCCCCTTTCTACTTTCTTGGTCACGCCTGTGATTTAAATAGTCACAGCCGTGACTCTGCAAGTCTCACTGGTATGACTTAACATGTCACACCCGTGACATACACGCCATTGTTTATTTTTCTTATAAGTCACATAATTTAAACAAATAGTAATAAAGTAATAATTTTAAATTTCCAAAATTTCGATCCAGCATATTTAGAAAAAATTTTCAACCTAAATAAACTCCATATGTTACTATTGATAGATTTTTGTTGATATCACAATTAAATCAAAATGCCTCACGGGCGTGACATGTTAAATCACTCTCGTGAGAGGTCACACCGGTGACATACAACTATTCATCATCTTTTATATCATTCTCAAAGGTCTAAGTTTACGTCGGATAAATATTTCAGGTCTTCCCTTTATTCATTTGGTTGTTGACAACATTAACTTGCTAATGTTGTAAAAAAAATTAATTTCCCATACGTTGCATCACATCACAAAACATAATCTTCCAACAAATACATCGTCGATTTCAACAGAAAATCTTTCAACAGATATGCCGCTGATTTAAACATGCAATGTTATAAATGAAATTTGTTCGATTGTTAGCGATGAAATCTAAAAATAATTAATTTTGCTTTTAACAAGCATTTAATATGTTATGATTTTTTCTGACACATGCGCCCTTCATTGTTTCAATTTTGTTTCTCATCAATTACATTCACAAAATCTTCCACCATATTTATTTTCTCTGCTTCCTTTTGTATTACTTTACTTGATCAAAATAAGGAACAAAGAAATGCTATATCAACTTAAAGATCTTCCCCAACCAATTCAACAAAATAAAGTTGTGTTGTAATATCTAACCAAGCAAACTCCCCTCTCGCAGAAGCAAGTGAGATCTTTTCTCTCTTTCTATTATTTCATTTTTTTATGGATGAAGAAGCAAGATTATATCAATAATGTACAAAATAGTTACTGCCATTAACATTATTTTCTACCTAATTATAGAAGAAATTTTGTCACAAAGCTTATATTGAACGGTTCCTCAGAGGTAATAGTGACAACTTTAAGCTGGCTGCAAAAAATTTAAAGGCTTGCCTTTCTTGGAGAGACAACATATTTATCGGTCATTTAACGATAATTTTTATTATAATATTATCAATGCAATCAAATTTTCTTACACTTTTTGTGATGCTTTTTAGTTTTTTTATGTTCAATCCCTTTTCTATTTCTTCCATTATAAATAAATGTTGTATTACTAATTGCTAGTTCAAAATAAAGAACAACAAATATTGCTTCAAAATCTATCGAATATTGTTTTTATTACTTTCTGTTTTTGTTTTTTCTTTTAAATGTAGAGAACTTGACATCAGATGAATTTTCTACTGAACTCACTTAAGGGCTCGCTTATGTAGCGAGTCACGATGAAGATTCGAGACCTATTTTGGTAGTTTTTTTAACTCTACCAATTTTTTCACTTTTTTCATTTATTAAAACTTATGGAAATTATGAACAATATTGTTTATCTATATTTTTCTAAATTTCATTTTGACTTTTGTTACATCTATACTCGCTCAAAAGCTTTATCGTTCCTTTGTTGCCACTGGATCAAGATTTTTCGCCTTAAACAAGATTACCAAAATTTTTGTTCACGAAAACTGTAAGTGACCATATATTATTTCTTATTGTACATCTATTTCAATTTTGTCCTTCTTAATTGATTATTAATCATATCAACATTCTATCTTTTGCTTTTATTTCTATATATTCACACGCTTCATTGCGCTTACTTTGGATGTTGCCGTATCAACCATGTAAAAAAAACTGTGAACAATTTGTATTTCTTTTTGATGCAAGTATGTTGATTTCTTCCAAAACTCTGTTGATAACCCATAAAAGTATAGCCACTATTGTATCAAAGGAACGCTATTGTGTCTTTCCTACATTATGAATTGATAGTTTTTCCTGAGAAACCTTTAAATTAGATTTAAATTAGTCACTACATATAACCTTGTCATATGTTCTCTTATAATTTGTTCTTCTTATCTTCACAGGGTTTTTCAGGTCTGCTTTAACTTTCATAAATGTACTTTTATCAACACTGAAAATTGTTATCGACTATTACCCGTCCAGACTTTACAGAGCTTTTGTAATCGACCCACCTTCTTTGTTTTCTTATCTATGGAAGGTAATACTGTTATTTATATGCCTAATTCTTGTTTCTTTTATCTTGCTTTTAACTTCTTCATAAAAAATACTCATTTTTTAGACTTTTTTGACATATATGAGCCTATTACTACTATTAACTTATAATTCAAATCTTAATTGCAAAGTAATTGCGGAATGTTCAAGGTGTTCAACCATTTTTTGAATTTTCAACAATCACCACGGTGGTTTCTTCACTAGACTTTGAAGAATCATTAGAATTCCATAATTTATGTAATCACCCACAAGTCTTTTCCCTTCGATTTGACCCTTTGTCGATCAGAGCAACAGCTAAAGATGGCTTATGCTCATCAGTGTTTTCATTTACTCTGTTGCAATATTCTAACTCAGTCAAACTATGGTACCTTACCTTAACCCGCCCAGTTTCTTCAGAAATAGGGTCCACTAGCAAGCCTCATTTGGGCTCAGCATAGATTAACCCATTCAATGCAAGATCTATCTCCTTTGCATCATCCATTGATAAAACGCGCCATCGAAACATCAAAGCTTATGCAACGACCACCAATAAAGCTTTATTCCCCTTGACTCCCATTCCATAGCATGCCACCAGGACTGAGACACTTAAAATTGCTAAACTGTAGACCCCACAACCGTCTTTCTTCTGATCACCTATCATGTTTTTGCTTTCTAAAAAGAGTTATAAATCTGACAACTCTAACGAGTCCTTCTTACCGTTCCTAAAATTTTACAAAAGCCCCTATGACGAGATCATTTATAGGTCAACTATACGACCGTCATTTGGTGGTCTTGTGTCTATCATATCACCTTATCAAAGCGAAGTCATATGTCAGTATCACATCGGTTTTAAACTAAGAGTGTAATATCCCGTTACCCATGTTGAGGCTAGAATAGTAATTATGAGAGATTAGTAAGAAATTAGAAAATTACATTTCATGCTCATGCATTATATG
>JANZXP010000194.1:23098595-23109948 GCA_027576715.1 Erythroxylum flavicans | reverse complement strand
CTCCTTAACATTAATTTACATGGGTATTATACTTAGATTATCACGATGTTGTTGCGTTCTCTGTCTGGTAGGAAGTACATGTCCCCTTCTTTATAAGACACAATATTTGCACGACCACGAAGCAGCCACTGAGAAGTCACAACCACTAAAGCCAAAACAATATTTTGACCATGTAGTGGCTCCCGTTACCGAGTAGGTGTCCTAATTTGCATGCACAATTGTACCAAAAAGGTGAAGAAACGTTAGACTTGCACTTGTAAACTTGTATTCCTTTGGTTAGACTCGCACTTGTAAACTTGTATTCCTTTTTAAGTCTGGGATCATTGAGAAGACATGAATTCTATTACAAGTTTACAACGTGCAAGTAAGCCCTCCCCGTAGAAAAAAAGAAGAAGAAAGGAATAGAAATGAAGAATGCACGATCCACAAGAAAATAGAAAAGAATAATTAATGTTATAAATGAAGAAGAAAATTGTGTGAATATGAAAATCATGAGGAAGAGGAGTCGTGGTTGACACGACGACCGTGGGCATTGGGCATCGCCAGCTCAATTAATGTAAATTAGTCTAATAGTAATTGCACTGCACTTAAGAAAAATATATCTTTATTCAAACAAATAGAAAAAACCGCTTTTGTCAAACGGATTGGCAATGTTTCAAGTACGTAATTTTGCATAGAAACCTTTTACCCACGTCAAGAGGCAGAGACGATGCATTTACCAAATCTTATCAGTTCTTTTATAAAGTTTTTTAATCCTCAACTTTTTAAATAGAATTATATTTTTATTATATATTAATCAAAAATAATGTTATAAATTAAAAAATTCTTTAAAATAAAAGAAAAATAATTTTATACAGACAAAAGGGTTGCTTCAAAACTAATCACTCACCTAAACTCATCCATGTTAGCTTATGTTGAATGGAAGCATTTCCCATTCTTTAAATACTTTTGGACTTTTTAATGATTTATCACATATATTATAATCTTTATTTTGTAATATTTATAATAATATATGTTTCACTATGATAACAAATTTAATAATATTCAAATATATTATTTTTCTAATTTTTTTGAGATGAGGTACTTTACAAGATTCGAAAATATTTAAACTTACTTTTATTGGCATTTAATATAATTAATTATTTGTTAAATATAATTTAATAATTCAAAAAAAGTGAATTTGATTATTCTCAACACCTTAAATTTTTTAAGTTGAAATTTTAGATTTTATTTTTTAGAAAAATAACAATTTAGTACAATTAATTCCATTATTATTTAGGATATGAAGATGAATTTTTCACACTGAGATATATTTAATATATTACTTATAATTTAAAAATAAAAAAGATACAAAAATTTTAAATGAACGCTTAATATTCAGACATTTATAACTCAACCTTTTACTTTTCGCGAGTAAAAGGAGGATATGTAATAAGAAGGCGCAAAGAAGAAGCCATTTGACCTTGGAAAACCTCGAAGGCAGAGGGCTTCACGGTGCGGACTCTTCAAAGTCTTTAATCTTAATCCATCCTCAAACTGCACAAAAATTATCATGATTTCTAGGTATCTTTGAGTGTTAGCAGAAATTACATCACATTTCCAGCTCATCTCCTCAACTATCTCTTTCCCTCTTGCCCTTCAATTATCGCCGCCAATCAAGCCTAACAAACACAGTAAGTCCTCCCTCTTCCTCGCTCTAAAGTTTCTTTGTTGAAGATAGTTGTCTTTATTGGTTTCTGAATCAAAGAAGCGATCTTTTTGAGGAATTTCGATCTGGGTATTGGTCCGCCATGGCGGACTTGGTGAAACAAATCTTGGCAAAGCCGATTCAGTTGGCTGACCAAGTGATCAAAGCTGCAGATGAGGCCAGTTCATTTAAGCAGGAGTGTTGGGAGCTCAAATCGAAGACTGAAAAGCTCGTTGCTTTACTCAGACAAGCTGCTCGTGCCAGTTCTGACCTTTACGAGCGACCCACGCGTCGTATCATCGACGACACCGAACAAGTTCTCGACAAAGCTCTTGCCCTTGTGCTCAAGTGTCGGGCCAACGGTATCATGAAGCGAGTTTTCACCATAATCCCCACTGCCCAATTCCGCAAAATGTCCTCTCAGTTGGAGAACTCAATCGGTGATGTGTCTTGGCTTTTGCGAGTATCGGCATCGGCCGATGATCGTGATGATGAGTACTTGGGTTTACCTCCTATAGCTGCTAATGAGCCGATCCTATGTTTGATATGGGAACAGATTGCAATCCTCTATACTGGGTCGCTTGAGGATAAATCTGATGCTGCAGCTTCGCTTGTTTCGCTTGCGAGAGACAATGATCGGTATGGAAAATTAATTATTGAAGAAGGTGGGGTTCCTCCCTTGTTGAAATTGGTCAAGGAGGGGAAGATGGAAGGTCAAGAGCACGCTGCAAGAGCAATTGGGCTATTGGGGCATGACCCGGAAAGCGTGGAGCATGTGATTCTCGCCGGAGTTTGTTCGGTGTTTGCCAAAATACTCAAAGAAGGACCTATGAAAGTTCAGGCTGTGGTGGCTTGGGCTGTTTCTGAACTTGCAGGAAAATATCCCAAGTGCCAAGATTTGTTTGCCCAGCATAACATAATTCGCTTGTTGGTTGGTCATCTTGCGTTTGAGACAGTTCGAGAGCACAGTAAGTATGCAATTACCAGCCAAAAGGCCACTTCAATTCATGCTGTTGTTGTTGCAAGTAACAATTCTGCAGCTCCTAATCATGGGCGCAAGCCCTCATTTGACGATGACCATAGTCAAATTGCTCATCCTATGGGTGATCAGGTTGCAAATCAATTGCACAATGTGGTTACCAACACCATGGCAATGAACGCTGCCAATAAGCTGGCAAGCCAACGACAAGGACTGAATGGCAATGGTGCAATTCAAACCAATATTTCTACGAGCAATAACAACAACAATGTGAAGCAAAATAATCAGCCACACCATCATCCAAGTCATTCACTTTCCGGAGGTAGTCTGAAGGGGAGAGAGCTTGAAGACCCTGCCACCAAAGCCCATATGAAAGCGATGGCCGCAAGGGCACTCTGGCATCTAGCCAAGGGAAACCCTCCAATTTGTCGTAGTATAACTGAATCAAGAGCGCTTCTGTGCTTTGCAGTCCTTTTAGAAAAAGGGTCAGAAGAGGTTCAATACAACTCTGCAATGGCATTGATGGAGATCACTGCGGTGGCTGAGAAAGATACTGATCTGAGAAGATCAGCATTCAAGCCTAATTCACATGCTTGCAAAGCTGTTATCGATCAACTATTGAGGATCATTGAGAAGGCTGATTCGAACCTTCTGATCCCTTGTGTTAAGGCCATTGGGAATCTAGCAAAGACATTTCGGGCTACAGAAACAAGGATGATTGGTCCATTGGTTAAACTTCTTGATGAAAGAGAAGCTGAAGTTTCTCGGGAAGCTTCTCTAGCCCTCACAAAGTTTGCCTGCTCGGATAACTATCTCCACCTTGATCACTCTAAGGCCATTTTAAGCGCAGGAGGGGCAAAACACTTAATCCAGCTTGTGTATTTTGGTGAACAGATCGTTCAACTCTCAGCATTGCCTCTCCTGTGCTACATTGCCTTTCATGTACCAGACAGCGAGGAGCTTGCACAGGCTGAGGTGCTCACTGTCCTAGAATGGGCAATCAAGCAAACTCACTTGACTCAAGACCCAACATTGAACCCTTTGCTAGAGGAGGCCAAAAGTAGATTGGAGCTTTATCAGTCCAGAGGTTCAAGGGGATTCCATTGATTCATCCAGTATTGTTTAGTGTACTCTGTGGTCTCGTCATCTTTTCTCTTTCACTTGTTTTATTTTAATCGAGTGTACATATGGTTAGTTGATATTCATAATTGTTTCCAAGAATTCCACAGAGATGTTAGCTGCCTTTTTTTTTTTTCTGTACTTTCCTGTTAAATTCTTTATAATACCCATTTCTGAGAATCTTAGTTGCTTGCAAATGCATACATACCGGGTACCTGATAGTGTAATCAAGCGAATGGGTCGTCTGACCTCTATATAACAATTTGTGTCTTATAGCTTTGTTCTCAAAAACATCCTGATGTGGGGTTCCATTAGATTCTAATCTTTGAATTCCTGAATGTGCCTGGTCACTTGAATTATTGGTGTGTTGTGTGTCGATGCTGCAGAGGTTAGAATTCAGAGCATCTCATAAGGATTTCATGGATGACAAGTAGTGATTGCAATGCCTTCCTGAAACTGGATTGATTTTTAGTTCATCTGTGGCCTGTGGCTAGCATGGAAGGGCAAGTCGCACTCACTTCTTAAGAATCAATTATAAAAGTCCAATCTAAATCAGTATGTTTACTGCATATAATCATATCATTTCTTCTGTATGCTCGGAACCTCCCAGATATAGAAAATGGGGTGAATTGAAAACTTCATCATTACCTGCTAATGGTTGGCCCAGTAGAACAGTAATCAAGCATGACATTGAGCGTTAAAGATGTTCTGACATTATAGTCCTGCCCTACGTTCTGATTCCTTATAAGCCGCATCATCGTTAATTATCTATATTCAATTTGGGGCTCTCGTTGTTCACCAACTAAAAGAGTGGATTATCACAATCTGATCTGATATAGATTACCATCTCAATGCTGGTAAAGACTAACATTTATTGCACCTGTCCATCTTTGTACCTGGCAGGCTCTAACAATCCCATGTGCTTTTGTAACCGGCCTAATTCAATAATGGTGCAGGGCATGACTTGAACAATGACTCTAACAAGAGTCGACGTCGTATTTGCAAAGAACTTTGATGGTAAATAAAAGGATAATATCTTCACTATCGACGGTAATTTTTTTATTATGTTTAATTAAATCTTATTTATATATTTACGTAAATTATATATATATATATAAATAAAATTTATTAAAATATAATTATAACAGAGTAATTAAAATAAAGAATTTAATGCGATCAACGAGGGCATGTACTAAGCAATCCCATGTTTCCTGAACAAGAATCAAGGGACCCTGTCGACACGATAAAATTGACTCCATCAATACAAAGATCAATAGCGTCTAAGTTGCCAACTTCTGCATATAATTTGAAGTGAGACTTTATTAAACATGTATTTTTATCTTCCATTTATATAGATGTCATTTGCTCCATTCAATAAGTAAAAATCACAAAATGTAAATAAGTCATGCTGATTGTTAGGTTGAATGAGTTTGAGTTATTTCATAGTTGAATAATTTCGTATTCAATTCACAATAATCAATTCAATTTATATTTGAATGATAACAAACATAATTGTTATTAATAGTTGTGTGAAAAAAAAGAAAAAAATTAAATATATGAGTCAATTGAACCAAAAGATGTCATATGTAGTCATGTTGAGCATCAATTGGAGCCTAAGCAAAGAATTAAGAAAAGTCATGACTTTTCAATTTATACAAATTAAATGTAATTGTTTTTTATCCTTATCTTGGTTATTTTAATATTAAAGGTTCTACGTGCAAACATATTATTTTATTTTTAATGCATATGATTTTCATTTATCAAATAAATTAAGGTTTTAATTTTAAAAAAGAACTATTAATTCTTAAAATAAAAATTAAAAATTTTAGACAGTGAATTGAGTCAAATTTTTACCAAATTGGGGCTGTTATGATCTTTTAGAAGGCTTGAATTGTTGAAAAGTTTGATGACTACGTGTACGACAGCCAATCAAATCCTAAATTACTTAATAAATACGTAACTTAATGTCCTTTTTAATTTCTAATGTTGTAAAATTTTCAGGAATTCAAAGTAATAAAAGTAATTTTTAAGGTAAGTGAAATCACGTGATCTTTTATCTTTTTTTTATATAATATCAAAGATAAATTAATTTTAAATTCAAATTTTTTCTAATTTTAAAATATTAGTTAAAATTACTAAAAATATTTATCAAAATCTTTTAATTTATTAATAATATAATTCATTGTTAATTTTTATTGGAAACGGTATTGACATAGATGACCATATAAATTAGTTTCTTTTCATGTAACACAAGTATGACATTTTGGTTCTTTTATGTTTTTTTTTTCCTTGCCCCCTTACGCGTTACGCGCCTTTCTCTCCTCCATGCTATCTTTGCTTTTCTTCTTTTTTTATGCCACTGGCCTCCTCATTTTTTTTTTTGTAGCCTATCTTCTATTTCATGGCTCTCTCTCTTTATTTCCTATAGCTTTAGTTTTTTGCATGTCCATTTACGAAGATCTCTAATGCTTCTTGTGAAGTCATTAGTGACCAAAAACAAAAAAAAAAGTTGCTAAACTTGACCAATAAAAAGTTGTCAATACAACAAAGAATAAATATAGAATGACAATGATGGCTGTAAATACGACTAAAAAATTGTCATCTTAAAGTGAATCTCATATACTAAAATAGAGAGATATTTAAATAAACTTGTGGATGTTTGTTAAAGGATAAGGTTACCGAACTGATCCCATATAAGAATTTCATTTGGAGCATTACTTGTATATCTATAGAAATTCTCTTTGTGATAATTATATAAGCGATCTTTTAACTTGAGATCATCACCAACGTTATGATTTATTCTAGTCAAGAGAACTCAGTCAGTAGTCATTGGATATAACATAAACTATATGGAGATAATTGAGTAATTAATATATGATTCATCATCTTAAAGTAATTAGAAAGAATATTCTATTTTCTCGTTTAGTATCAATTCAAAAAATCCTTTACCAAAGCATAATGAAATTTTTAAACTAGTTTTAAAATGTTATTAATTAAACAAATACTAATGTTAGAGAACTAAATTGATTTATATTGAATAACATAGACATTAATCTCATGCTCTACATCTAATCAAAATATTATATGATAAAATAATTGAATTATACGAAAAAGCATATACAAAAAGATGAGTCAAAAACACAATGACATTCTTAATATTTAGGTGATTATAACTCGCTAGTAAATTTCAATACTAATTTATGAATATAAATTATTTAATTAAAAAATTAAAAATAAATTTAAAGAGTTCAATTTATCTACTTTTAAGTACGATTTAAGGTTATAATTGATATCTATTACCAATATGTTTAAGAACCTAATAAGTCATATATAAAGAACGGTTAATTAAAGAGAGTTGAACTTGATTTTAAAAGTTGAGAAACTTTAGGAATAAATATGAGATATTTTGGCCCAAGTTTTATTTAACTAAACTTAATTATAATTCTTACTAAATTTTAATTGAAATTAGAATTTTATTTTAATCAAACCAGTGAAAGATCCAAACCCTATTATAAATAAGCTTAGACTCTAAAGAAGCAAGACTTCTTACCTACCCTGTCTATACTACTTATAAAATTCTTTCCACTTGTTTGTATGGATACCATTAAAGATTAGATATGCGTATAGCTACAATAGTTGTTATGAGCCATTTACAGTAATAGTTCGAGAAAAACAATAAGACAAAGATTTATCTATATAATAAGGTACAATTTACGTTTATGCCTATTATATTTACATATTAATTATGTTATAGAATTTAAAGTAACCTAGACTTTCAAAAAATCTAATTTTTTTTTCTTAATCAACCACATACGAGATCAATTCTCGCTCTAATTTTCAAACATTTTCATGGTTTAATATCTCAACTACTTTTTTTATTTCTCGCACCACTTTTGTTCTACTTGCATTCTCTCCACTTTGTTTATTTTTTTTTCATATGCTTTTCTTATACTTTGTAGTTTGTAGTTTGTTATAGCTTTCTCAATCTACTTCACCTGTGGAATTCATTGTCCTCTTTCTTCTCGTGCTCCCAACTATGTTCATATTGATCATCTCTCTCTTACCCTTTAATTTATTTTAAGTATTTTACTATACAATTATTTAAAATCAACTTATGTGTTAACATATAAGGATTAGTTTAAAGGGCTAATTACCAAAAAAATTCCAAACTTTGCACAAATTTACAATTATAGCCCAAATTCTAAAAAATGACAATAAAATATCCAAACTTGCAAATTTTCATAAAAATAGCCGTTAATGTCTCTATTAACAAAGTTGATGTTTACATGAGAAATGCTAGATGTAAGTAAAATTATATGTCAAATTATAATAAAACTAAATTAATTAATGTTAAAGAAAATAGAAGAAAAAGAAAACCTAACCTAATCCTCCCCATCTTTCTCCTATTCATCCATCTTTCTCCTATCTGCCACACTCATTCTCTACTCATTATTTGCCCGCCATCTTTCTCTCATCTGTAGTATATCTTCTTGTCTCTCATATCTGACAGCATCATTTTGTTGTCTCTCATCAAACTATTATTTTGTTTTAAAAATTGCAATTTAACATACACGTTAAGAGTAAGTCGAAATTTGGACTCTTAAAAAGTAATAACTTGTTTATTCCAATATAGGGTGTTGTAAGTACAGAATTTGTTCACCATTGGATTTTATTATATAACTATGAAGCTAATTTACTTATAGCTATCACCAAACCTAGTATTAAAGATCTCTTGCTAACAAATATTACCATTCATACCACATAACTATAAAAACAACAATCTTCCTACTATTCTATCTCAAATTAATGATTAAGTCAAATGAATTTATTAATAAAATTGATTATTTAATTTCAAGTCACTTGTAGGTGAAATTAGTTTCTTAAAAAAATTCCATTACTTTGGACTTCTCTGTTATGATTTCTCAACCTATGTTTTTGAATATATTAGTGCGAGTATATTAACGATAAATTTATGTATTTGTGAATTGACCATAAGTGATTTAAGTTGATAGTCTGATATGTAAATGTTAACAATTAGTTCAAGGTTTCGAAATTTTCATTTTTCTTGCCATTATAAAAATAACAATTAGCTTTTGTTGTTACTTATAAGAGAAGAAATATACTAGACCTTTCTGATAATTAAACCCTAAAGTTATACTTTTCAACATGTGCTCCTATTTTCATAGGACAATATAATAAGGAAATGAATAGTGAGTTTAAACTGAAGCGTTCTTTCTTAGTCATTACACACAACCAAGTGATAATTCTGACTGTTATGATTTACTAATGTGCACAAATTGTCAGTTTAACATGCTCACTTTAGTATTGATATTGTATGTGGGCTTAGTAATTTACTAGATGATCGTTGCATAATTACAAGTATATACCTTATAAAAAATGTGAGGAGATCTTCTTTAATTATAACAAGAAACAAAATTCCACATTTCTAATAGCTCAAAGTGTGAAAACATGCATATGTAATTTTCTAGGACTCTTTATATACGTGTTAGACATTTGCAAGTGTGAAAGTAGATTGGTACATTTGAAATTCATAATACTGAAGGGTAAGTGAAAATTTATACGAGATTAAAACTTTTCAAGAAAACAAAGAGATATCAACTAACCATTTTCTTTATTTTGCTATATAGCTTCCCTTTATTGCAAAAGTGATGAGCTTTATGATTATGACTCAATGGATGTGGACCTTTCTTGCTCATTTTTCTTATTCCTATTTGTATTTGTTTGCTAATCCAGTGGCTTCTCGATGTTATGTTACATATTCAACATTTCTTTTCAATAATTGTGCTTTGTAAGAAAATTTCTGAGTTCTAAAGCTTCTAATTTTGCCCCTTAAATGAACCTTTTAGATCTCTTTATTTATTACTCTCTCCTTGATTTAGTCCGCTAGAATCATTTGTCTTATAACAAAATCTATTTCTCTGTGCATTTCTAAAAAAAAAATTCTTAATTGAACACATATGGTTTCGTGGGTTGACCAATTTATTAGGAAAGATCATCTTCTTGAACTCATATCCCTTTGATCAAAGCATAATGTTTTTATGAAATTAGAACTTTAAATGCACACTATGGCATAATCTTAACATATGCACTAGAAATAATGATCATCCATATAATCAATTTTCTTTCATTCATCAGTACCTGGTCCTTTGGCCATTCGCACTCTCTATTGGAGCATTTCCATGTTGCATTAAGAAATATGTAAGTGATATAATTATTTGTATGTGATATCTTGTATTAATATATTCATATAATGACATTGTAGCATAATTAAAACAAAATGTAGGTAGCTTTCATTGCTTATCAACCTAGTATATGCTTGACATGGAAGAGTGAAAAGATGTCACTGATGAATCCAAGAATGCTATTTATTGTTATTTTGATACTTTAGCATAAGTTGAAATGACATATTCTCAATTTTATTAAGAGAAAGCATTATGTTCAATGTAAAATAATATTTATCATTATAAGGTATATTCTCATTATAATTGGGGTATATATATATATATATATTCATGTTCTCTATATTGATTACCCCAGTTATAATGAGAATATAAAGTTAAGGATATCAAATATTAAGCCTCATATTGGTTAACATTTTTATCAATTTGTCCTAATAGAATGTTGTAAGTTGATTTAAAAGTTGGTTTATAATAGTTAGGAGTTATGAAGCAACTATTTTTCCTATTTTCACACCAACTCAAAACTTTGGTTATTATGATAGTTTGATAGACGTTGCATGAATAGTGGTGATGAATGTTACAATTTATACTTTTTGGAATCCACTCTTAATAAATGGGGTACTACTATTTATGTATGGATTTTACATTTTGCCCATATCTATAATCGTTAAAATTAAACCAGTATACCAAATTCCTTAGCAAATTCTTCCTGCAAACCACTCAAAATAAGATATAAAAGCTCCTTCACTAAAAAACTAAGCAAAAGGCATAATTATAAGATTGCATATTCAAATTTTATGTAAGATAAGCAACGAATAAAAAATCCATTAAAAAAGAAAATTGGACAAAACTGCATAATAAAGATAATGAGAAGTGATCAAGATGAAGTTTTGGTATCCAGTAGGTAAAACATATGATTAAGAAAGATAATGATGACAGCATTTCCAACAATGCTATAAAACAACTAATACAATCAAAGTACATATAAGATTGTGAAATAAAACATAACTATTACAATATCCAAATTATTATCCATTACAATATCCAAATTTTTATCCGATGCATAACTAATACTAATGTCCAAATTCTCAAACATATCATAACTAATATATGTCTAAATTCTCAATTAAACCATAACTTGGCTGTCCAAATTCTCAGTCAAATCATAACAAACATAATTTTTCAAATTTATCAACAAATAGTTTAATATGCATTTGATTCATCATCAATAACTTGAGATTTTCTTGGAGGAGATCTTCTAGGTCTGAATTTGATCCTCCTCCTAGTGAAAGTGTAACACCCCAACTCCCGCTGAACCCGAACCCGATATCGATGGTGATACCCGGATCCGTGTCCCGCGAGGGTGGC
>JANZXP010000194.1:23078378-23098495 GCA_027576715.1 Erythroxylum flavicans | reverse complement strand
GCATGAGATGTGGTAATTTACCACACCTGGACCCGTTTCTCTGGTCCGACCCGTTCTCTGGAAACGGGATGTTACAGAAAGTTACATTACCAATTGTACTTTGGAAAACTTAAGTTGTAATTGCATTATTGTTTAGAGGTTTGAGAACTTGACATTGACTTCCAACTATATATGAAGCATAAAAAACAAAAAGCACAATATTAGCACATACAATATTATTACATATAAGCAATGTAAAAATGTATTTAAATGACAAATCGTAAAATAAATGTTTTCACTAACTTCCCCATATATTACTCCATATCCTCGAATTGCTTGTACAAACACAAGCAATCATGTTGTTGAATAATTTAGAGAAGAATTACTTGAAACTAAGTGTAAATATTCACCAACTATCCTCGTTTCCTATTTTAATATAGATGATGCATTATTTGAGCCTATTTACATTATATATGTATGCACACTTTTTAATGAACACATTGACATTGGAACCATATTCGAAATGAAGATAAATAAAAAAATTAACAATCACGTTAACAATTTTAGGTTGCCTCGAAGGTCGATCCTTATTTCTATCATCTTATATTATGACCAACTTCATAATAATTATGACATCTAAAAGCTACTCCAACCTTGCTCAATTTGTTCAAATTTCACGGTTCTTCAATCTTATTTATTTTTTGAGTTTTTTTTGGTCTTTCAATCATCTTCTTGATTAATAGAGGTAATATTGGCTATAGATTTTTAATATTTAGCCAAAATTTTGGAACAGTAATGGGCTCCATAATATACTGATAACTATTCAAATAACATTCAAGCTTGTAATATTGACTAACATAAGCATCGATATCCTCCCTTTAGTGTAATATATAGGCCACGACATGCTTACATGGAATTCCTCTTACATACCAAAGTCTATATTGAGAAGTTTGTGCTTGTAAATTAACAATGAATTTGTTCACAAAAAGTGTGACTATGACTTTTAGATTCCCATTTATCTTCATGATACAGTGCCTAGCTTCCCATTATGCAACCTCTATTTTCTTCCTCACTTTTGGGTATATATCATTAATGGATTTAATCATTATGTCCCTTTTTTCATATATTCGAGTTATTAAGGCAACTCAGGCATCTTCTAACATATTGATCAAGCTTTTTGTACGAGCTTCATAAATGAATTTATTAAATGTCTTTGATATATTATTATGAACTATTTCACAGCTTGGTCCTGTACTCACAAATGCCATCATAAAAGTCTTTGTTTCTAGACTTTGAAATCATCATAAGCCTTCTTTGAAATACTCTTCAACTGCTTACTTATCTCACTAATTCCACTTCCGTTATATAGCTCACCATTAGCTAAAATAAACTCCTATATATATGACCTTTATAAACACTGGACCAATTTGCATAGATATGCCAAGCATATTTTTTATGCTTAGCTTGTAGGAAGAGATTCTTTAATGTATCTTAACAAAAAAAAAGTAGTATAAGTTGAAGAACTCATAGCATATTAAGAAATGAACATCACATGTATAGATATTTAAAGTTTACCTTCTATTGATCGCTCACAAAAGTTCATGCATTCCCATTTATGTTTAAATCTTCAGCAAGAATGTTCAAAAACCAATTAATGCTAAGATTCGTAATTCTTTCCCTCAACTATAGCTCAAGATATATGAAGCATCTTATTTTTTTCATCCCAACCAAGTAATAAAGCACCTCCGAAGATTTGTTCAAAAAACATCATTCTAGCTTAATTATTTTCCTAAATCCACGAAGAAAAGCATTCTTCAATGTAATAATTCCCACATAAAACCTTTTAAACAATGACTGTCCAAACTTTTCATTAAGTTCGGTTTAAATAATAAATAGTCTATCTTTCCACGCTCATGATAAATTTTGTCGATAAAACCATAACTTAATATAGTGACCTTCCATAGGTTCTCATAACATAACAATAACTTTCCTTTTAGCCCTATAACATTTGGGATTTGATCACCTGTAATGCATATTTTCTTTAAAGATCATTCATCTTCTCACTGATTGGGCAATCCGGGTACTTCCTAAACTTATGTAAGGATTAATTTGCTATCCATTTCTTACTAGCTTACTTGTTTCTTTTCACTTTCATTCAATTATGCTTGTTTTCTACTATTTTAACAATAATTATTTTGCATTTCCAATCTAACTATCAAAAAATCAAAAAAGTTAATGTATTTAGTACATAAGGCTCCCCTTTTTGAGAAGGTTTGAGGAGGATCATATTATACCCAGTCTTTTTTGTAAATTTTTACAAAGAGGCTATTTTGTGACTTAAACCTATGACCATAAGGTCACAAATGAGCAACTTTACCAGTTGCTCCGAGGCTCACCCTCATATACCCTAAATAGAGATTATGGTTTACAAACAACATTTTCATACTAGGTCTCACCATTGAAAAATCATATTAATTATAATTTTATAGTTTTTTATTGCTTTTGTCAACTGTATCTCATCCTTAAACTCCATACCAATTTCAAACTTAAAATCCTTTATATCCAATTTTGGATTAAAGACGATATATTTATTCTTTGAAACAAATGCCTTGTACCATCCATTATCACTACAAACTAGAGATTGAAATTTAGCATCACTATCATCACATTTACTACACCGACCATGTGAACTTCTTTCTTGTCTTTTTGTATTTGTGGAATAATCACCATCTTCATTGTAATCCTTTCCATTACTTCCAACTGCATCCACAACATCGTCGTATTCAAACCTACTATATATAGTTTTGACACATCATTTCTTATTTGTTCTCACAGTAAAATATTCTCCATCTTTAATTATATATAACTTGTCCCCAGTTGAATCATCTTTAAATTCACTCATCTGCATCACAATAAAATCTTCATCATCTTGTTCCAATTAAAATTGGAACAAGCCTTCATCATTCATACTTATATTCTGCTGTCTATTATTTCCAAAGTCATTACCAATATCAAAATCACATTCTTCACCATCTGTTCTAAGATGCTCATAGCCATGCTTGTAGTAGACTTCAACACTATGGTAGTTCAATTATTCCATATGATTGAGTATTACCAACATGTCCTTATCATGGTGTACGCTTAATTCCTTTAAGCTTCTCATCAACTCAATAGGAAATTTGTAAAAAATAGATATTACTCTATATCCTTTATCTTATAACACTCTTTTTAGGACTGACATGCTAAGTTCATCAGCACCCCTATCCATCTTCCTTTTAATCTTGCCCCCAACATATTTATTATTGTTATGTCTTTCCAATATCCCACTATAATGAAATTCAAAATTTACCAACTACTATAAAAACAAATAACTATATCAATGGTTTTAAACTAAACAACATAAATTAGATACGATCATTTCAAAACTATAATCATGCAATTACTGAGCAATTTGATAAAAGAAATTAACATTCGTTGTAGTTAAGTTCAAGATGGTCACTTACTATCAAAAGATGTTTACGCTACAGGTTTATAGCAATAGAACTCAAATGACTTATACGTGGAGAGTGTAATTGATAAAAATTTGTATAAAATACCCCAGAAAAAATAAATGGATGAATAAGAGAATTTAAAACAGAAAAACATCAATTGAGAAACAATTTGATAAAAATTTGCAAAAGTACCAAGATATCAATGCTTAGGAAACAAACAAATAAAAGATGCCATGTATATTAACAATTCAAGACTAGAATGATCACCTTGAATTCCTTTTAATTCACATCCAATAATAAAGTGAAAATAAAAGGAAGAAGCAAACAATATTTTGCTTTCTAGACAAAACTAAGTTATCAATCACTTAGTAAGAACATTGAGACTTAAACCATTCATATTGAAGTCTATAGCTAGAAGAAAAATAAATCTAAAACCACTCACCTAGAACAATATCGCTAAAAACTTGACGACTAAACAAAGATCAAGACCATATCTAGAAAAGAGAAATAAATAACTTTTAGAGCAAGGAAAAATGATCAACATGATGACACAGTGAGTGAATAAAGTGACCTAGTTTTTTTAATTCTTATATGAAAGCATATAAAGATCGTTTGAGCTAAAGATAAGAATAAAAATTCAATTTAATAAGCCAATTGGCTATAATAAGGAGACAGATTCAAAAACCAAGTACTATCCTAAAAACAACAAATGGTGAGCAAGAGATGACAAAAAAAAAAATTCAACTTCAGGCTAACCATATAGACAAGAAGGACAACGATAAATGAATTGCCTATTAAGAACCACATCAAAAAGCCATCATTATGTTTTGCATGTGATCTCCCCAACATACTTTGTCCAAGTTTAACAAAACGAAGCAAAAATAAATAACAAGAATCATGTCACTGGAGAAGAGAGACAAGAGGACATATTGCAGATGGGAGAAAGATGGTGGGTAGAAATGAGTGTGCAAAAAAGAAAAAGATGAGGAGGGTTAGGTTAGGTTACATTTTCTTTTCTTTTTCTTTTATTTTCTTTAATATTGATTAATTTTATTTTATTATAATATGTAAAATTTCACTTACACTTAATATTCTACATATAATTTGTCAAACAACTCTATTAGTACTGAGATTAATGTCATTATTTTTATGAAATTTGAAAGTTTGAGTATTTTATTGTCACTTTTAAAACTTCGGGTTACAATTAGCAAAATTTGAATTTTTTTGATAACTAACCCTAGTTTAAATGATGATTCAAGTGAGTATAACATTAATGATGTATTATATATGTAATAAATTAAAACTTTTTATATATATTATTAATAATTTTCACAATTATTGTAAAATCAAACAAAATTTTAGATTTAAAATACAATCGATCAAACATCAATTTTATGCACAATTTTTCTTTTCATGTTTATAGTGTAAGGTTTCTTTGTTTTCATCTACATGACAAATTAAAACTAATTGTATCTCCAGTAATTACAGAGAAGTGATCTAGGGAAACAATTTTTTTGTAATGATTTAGTAATTAAACAATCTATATTAGTTGCTCACCTCTCCATACCCATAAGCCACGACGTAGTAATTGCAAATTGGATCTAAAGTAGAGTAGCCCAAAGTCTAGTAAGAGAGCTAATCAAGTCGAGAGTTGGGCCGAGTTCTCGGATGCATTACCCAATATAAAGAGAAGATTCACTAAGGCATGCTTTTCGCAAGTAGTACAAGAATTATTTCTCAAAAAAGAAGTAGAAGAAAAACGATTAAAAAAAAACTCAACTTAACGATTTAAAAAAAAAACTCAACTTTGTCTTAACGAACACTTAGCAGCAGCCAAGTGTTTTGGAAACAAGTACCCAAAATCCAAAACAGCTCAAATTCCCATGCCCGTTTACATAAACTCAGCGAAATCTAAGTGCCAGTGTGGCTTTTAAAGCATGGTTTAGCTAAGAATGAGCGAGAGTCATACATTTACCCATTAGACTTATCCTTACAACAGCCACTGCATTGGCTCCAAAATCTCATCCACGCAATCTATACGTCCTGTACCAACCAAAACACTAAGATCTTGCCACCCTTTTCTTTCCTTCCACTTCTCGACTCTATCTTCCCTTCTTATTCTTTCTCATCATAACAACCATGGCCACTGCAGTGACTGCTGCAGTCTCCTTTCCTTCTTCCAAGTCCGCCTCTCTTCCCTCGATAACATCCATAATCTCGCCGGAAAGAATTACCCTTAAGAAGGTATTAGTATGATAGGTAAATTTTTAATGAGAAGTAGCTCAAAGCTGTGATCTTTTTCAACTTTTGTATATGTTTAGGTGCCAGTATACTGCAGAGATGTGTCTGTTGGTGGAAGAGTGGTTTCTGTGAGAGCCCAGGTTACAACAGAGGCTCCTGCTAAGGTTGTAAAGATATCCAAGAAAGATGATGAAGGTGTTGTCGTTAACAAGTTCAAGCCCAAGACGCCTTACACTGGCAGATGCCTTTTGAACACAAAGATCACTGGAGACGATGCTCCTGGAGAAACCTGGCACATGGTTTTCAGCACTGAAGGTAATGACCTCTAATGCACTTCTGAAATCATAATTGATCACCTACCTGACTGCATAATTCTGAATGGATCAGTGAAGTTTAATTGTTTAAGTGCGTAACTATATGTGCAAAACTATCACTGAATTGTGAATCTAATTTACATGTATCTGTCGAAAGTTCGAAAAAAAAATATTGTGGTAAAAATGAAAAATGGATTTTCATCTGATTTAGAAAAAAAAAAAGACGAAAATCAATATAAATCAAATGGATTTAGAATGAATTCTTTGGTAAATATATAACATAGTAATATTGAAGCATAAAGTTCAAATAAGCTTGTTCTTTAAAGAAGTGATTGATTTTGTTGAGCTAAATGATTTCTTGGGGACGCAGGAGAAGTCCCTTACAGAGAGGGACAATCAATTGGAGTTATTGCAGACGGTGTTGATAACAACGGGAAGCCTCACAAACTAAGATTGTACTCGATTGCCAGCAGTGCTCTTGGTGACTTTGGAGACTCCAAGACTGTGAGCTTCTTATGCTTTTTGATTCACATTACATACTAGTTTGCTTAGATCCCAAAGAAAATCACCGTGTAATGCCGCCTCTTACGGTTGGGTTTATGTTGGTTTTGGTTTTTGATGCGAATGCTTGGTTCAGGTGTCTCTTTGTGTCAAGAGGCTTGTATACACCAATGACAAAGGAGAACTTGTAAAAGGAGTCTGCTCAAACTTTTTGTGTAAGGCTTTAATGTTTTTTACTTCTTTAACGTATTTTATGTATTTATCATGAATCTACAATACCATACTTGTCTTTAAAACTCTTAATATGGTAAAGAGATTTGTGATATGATTACAGTGTGAGATCTGGATAGCGCTCCAACTGACATTTCACCACTTTGATTATAATATATTGCAGGCGACTTGAAACCGGGAGCTGAAGTGAAGATTACTGGACCGGTTGGGAAAGAAATGCTTATGCCCAAAGATCCTAATGCCACTATCATCATGGTATCCCCACTTTTGTCATGCTAATAATAGCTTGTTATTATTAGGACTCTCAGTCATTTCAGTAGATATGCTCTGTAGTAAAAATTATGCTGTCTATACTATGTATCCGATACAGCAACTTGCTGAATTTCTTCCTTGCAGCTTGCCACAGGAACTGGCATTGCTCCTTTTCGATCATTCCTCTGGAAGATGTTTTTCGAGAAGCACGAGAACTATAAGGTAAAACAACACTACTCTTTTGCTGCAGCCATAGGAGCTACCGTAATGTATACCATATCAAATTGACTTCACTCTTGTGATTCTTCCAGTTCAATGGTTTGGCATGGCTTTTCTTGGGTGTCCCAACAAGTAGCTCGTTGCTTTACAAGGAGGTGGGGCGGACTGATCACTTTAATATTCCTAATCCTCAATTCTTGTTCTCTACAATAAAATGAGACTGAAACCATAACTATCCATGTCGAGCCAACAGGAATTCGAGAAGATGAAAGAGAAGGCCCCCGACAACTTTAGACTTGACTTTGCTGTTAGCAGAGAGCAAACAAATGATAAAGGCGAAAAGATGTATATCCAAACCCGCATGGCTCAGTATGCAGAAGAGCTGTGGGAACTGCTAAAGAAAGACAACACATATATCTACATGTGTGGACTGAAAGGAATGGAGAAAGGAATCGACGACATCATGGTGTCCTTAGCCGCCAAAGACGGTAAGAAATAGGCTTACTTCTTCAGTGCAGAAGATGATTTCCATTGCTGACAGTTTTGTCCTTGCTCTATGTTTCAGGCATTGATTGGTCAGAGTACAAAAGGGAGTTGAAGAAAGCAGAGCAATGGAACGTTGAAGTCTACTAATTAGCTTGATTTAACTTATCTCCTATTTTTGGTTGTTCTAAGCTGCCATCCTACAATGATTTCCACTGCATTCTGTAGATAGGTAATAAGCTGTAACTTTCTCCTGAAAAATTTTCCCACTTTTACAAATGAAGCTGTTTAATTAACTTTGTCTTCGTCTCTCCAGAAGTTCAGGCTTTAACTATTGCAATACGTTTAGGCTTTAAGAATGGCACTACCATTTCCAGGGTCATTTACGTAGTCATTCGCGTATGAATATATGTAAGTTTGATAATCTCCCAAAAACAAGGATTTAGATTCAAGGTTTATTTATTTTCATAATGTCTTGTATAAACTATAATTTAATTTAACTTTTTTAAAACAGAAATATTCAGCAATTAGAGTTTTCCTGGAAATTTAACTTAAGATTTGGTAGGTTCAAAAAGAATTTTAATATTATAAAAATTAAATTGACACAAAATTCTATCCAAAAAGTGTATCTAATATATTTTTATTTTACAAGTGGGATTCCATATTATTAATTGACATCTTAAGGATAAAATCTTTAATTCATTCGTTGATACTCTCATCCCTCTCTTTCTATTACTTTTATTTCTTTGTTTATTTCTAAATGTTTGATATTTACAGTAATTATATAGGTTTCGACATATGATCATTCTTTTGGAAGTGTCTTCTCGTATGACATCTTTTACTACGAGGAGAATGTATCCTTACTGTTTCCAACTCATAAGAATCTATAAAAAAAATGTTGCCTTCTTTAAATGTCAATAGCCAAATTTTTAGTGTGGCTCTTTAATCACTTGCGAGGAAGATAATAAATCGATCAACATGTCAAAATTCATCGATGAAATGTGTGTACAACAAATTGTGGTAAATAAAGATGGAGTTGAACACACTTGTATTATCGAGTCATGAAACTTCAGAACCAAATATGATAATTATCATATTTGAGAATACTCAGCGAGTATTGTGCAATGAAATTTAGTACCGACTGTCAGTACAGGCTAGTACTTGTGATTTCTTTTGATACCAGCCAGTATCTAAAATACCGATCAAATACTGCCAATATTTTAAAGTTTAAAAAGTTAAGGGACTTATTTGTATACAACAAAAAAAAGAATTAACTAACAAAATTACCCCCTCCCACTGTCTATCACTCTCACGCACACATTTTTTATTTTACTCTCTCTCTCTCCTCTTTGTCTCTAGCATCCCAATCCCAGTACAACCCCTGTATAATGTCTCCCCCATGCTGTATGCTATCGCTTGTCATCCCAATAACACAGTAGTCAGACAGCCTGCCCAGTGCCCAACTGCATGAGTCTCCACCTCTAGTCCAACCGCCTGCCACTGTCTCCAACTACCATTGCCACTGCACTTCTAATCCTCTAGTTGCTACAAGTTGTCTTCTCTAGTCCAGCTGCTCCCCTGGATAGATTGTACTCTGTAGATCATGATTTCCAATTTTGCAGATCCAAATTCAAACCTAACTAAAATTGAACCAAACTAACCCGCCCATTTGTTGACCCGAAACCAATCCACAACTCCACAGAGGCATATACTCCAGCCAGCACCTGATTTAGCTTAGTGAAGGTTGTAAAAATTGCAACAAATTTAGTAACAATATTGATTAAAATTAGTTAAGAAAATAAAATAATTATAAGAATTTCAAATTGAATTGTATAAGTAAACAAAATATATTAGTTTATAGTTGAATTATGAGATTACATAAAGTAAGTTGTAAACTTAGAGTTGTGAGTTATGGTTGAAGTCGATTATGTTATAGTTGTGAGATTATGTCTTTAGTTTTTATTGAATGATGTAATCATACAAAATGAGTTATATTATATAAGATGTATACGTGTATTGTGTATGTTGAATACTTAAATTGTTGGGTTTTGGCTTATTAGCGAAATGTATGATGTAGTTCATTTTGGATGATATATTATATAAGATGTATATGTGTATTATATTTTGTATAAGATGTATGTGCTTTTGTGTTAGTTTGGACTTTTGAGTTAAGTAATACATATTTTGAGATAGTAGTTGATAATAAAATTATGTGTTCTATATTTTGATATGAAGTTATTAAGTTAATTTTGATATATATGTTCATTTATTTTTGTTGATAAATGGAAGGAAGTTCAAGAACTCATGATAATTGAACAATTTCAAGATGATACAATGATCCAGCTTGGGCTAATTTTGGATTGGTTCCTAAAATGAACCATACCATTTGTTTATTTTGTAGCAACTATTTGAAAGGTGGAGGAATCACTAGATTAAATAAGCACTTAGTTGGGGTCAAAGGTGATGTAGAGCCTTGTAAAAAAGTGAGTCATGATGTGAAATGGCAAATGAAGACTTTGGTTAAAGAGTATTAGCACGAGAAAGATAGACGGTAAAGATTGAATTACAAAATTGGTAATGGAAGTTCGTTTGTTGGTGATCAGGATGATAGTGGGAATGTTGAAGGTAGTTGATATATGTTTAATTGACTATATTTTTACCCCATATTTAACGTATTCTTGATTGATATTTTATATTTTTGTTGTATATTTGGTTCTTTATATGCTTCAAGTGTGTTTATAAGTGATAATTGCTTTCATAAACTTAAAGGAGAGGAATTCAAACAAAAACGCGAAGTAAAACAAAAAATCAGTAATTTGGAAGAAGTGCACTTTCGCGATATTTGTCGATTTCCAATTATGCACATTCCATGACAGTGCATAACCTAAAAACTAGATTTTCATATAAAAGTGACGTTTCATAGGCAAATCAAAAAAGGAAGCAGCTAGCATTGTTCTGAGAAGTTCAGAGGTGATTTAGGGCTTAAGGAGTAGAAAATGCGAGATTTTTATCGATAGATCCATCAAAACACAAGATCATATGTCTACATCGTCATAATGCACGATAAAGAACAATTAGGGAGATTTATAATTATGATTATGATTTTTCTATTCTGTTTTCTGTTTGTATGGATATGATTTCGTGTTCACCAATGTATAGCTAAATTCTCTATTAGTATCTAGGTCAGATGAACCCTAGTTGAATACTTTGACATGTTTTGATTCTTTTGTGAATGCAAATTGTGTTTGTTGTTTATTAAGATCCAATTATCCGTTTTATTTATTGTCTATTAATTTGATTTTTAGACTTTAATTTGATTTTATACTTAACGATTTGAGAAACCCTCAGTTTGAATAGATCAATGATAATTGGAAAAAGTTTATTGCAATCCTAGAGATAGAACAACATAAATCTTATAGATTAGGGTCAAACCTAATAGAAGGATTCATAATACGATAATACAATCCTATAAGTTTTAACTTGAGTAATTCAGTTAGAGACCTTTGGATTAGTTATTAGTATACTTATAGTTAGCCACTAGCATATTTTAGGAATCTCCATGGTCCAATTAATCAATAACATAATTGCATGTCAAATAATCAATCGGCTAAGGGTTTAGGGGGATTCGAAGCCTACGAACTAATTATCTAATATCAGTAATTAATTTAGTGTTGCAAATTCTTTGCTTTAAATCATTCTACTTATTTACTTTAATTGTTTAAATTTAGTTTCATAATTCAACCACATTCAATCTGCATGCTAGATAATAGAATAATAGTAATTACTAGTATTTACCGTCCTCGTGGGATTGACCCATGCTTGCCGGTACTAGCTACAGTTACACAGTGCACTTATGGTATTAAATTTTAGCTACTCATGAAATAGTCACAACCAAGGTTTTAGCACCACTGTTAGGGACGGTGATATTAGGAACACCTGAGTTTTATTAATATGATCATTTCTATTGTTTGTTTATTTGCTATAATTATTTATTTTTATTTAATTTGTTTTGCTTTAATTGCTTGTTTGTGCTTTAAATTATTTAATTTATTTTTGTCAGTTAGGTTATTTCTTTAGTTAAACTAGACTCTAGGTTAGTTTATGACTCGGAGTAACACTGAGAACTTATTTGATGTAGATCCTGAGATAGAAAGAATTGTGCGTAGAAATAGTTGTAGAACAAACCTTAGGGAGTTTGAATTAGATCGTTGAAGAGAGAAATTGGAAGGTCATGAGGACACTGAGGGATCATTCAATATGGCGGACTAACTATGAACAATGTTCAATTATGCTAGACCAGACTTAAATGGCATGGAATCTAGCATCGTGAGACCGACCGTACAAGTGAACAATTTTAAGATTAAGCTGATCATCATTCAAATTGTGCAACAGTCAGTCCAATTTGATAGACTTTAGGATGAGGACTAACACACACATCTCTAATTTCCTATAAATCTGTGATACGCTTAAAATAAATGAATAGAATGATGATGCCATCAAATTACGTCTATTTCCTTTCTCTTTGAGAGGAAAAGCAAAGCAGTGGCTCAATTATATGCCACGTTCGTCACTGACCACATGGGATCAAGTGGCAGAAATTTTTTTATTGAAATACTTTCCTTCTGCGAAGACTACGAAGCTGAGGAACGACATCTCCTCTTACTCTCAAACTGAAGGAGCATCATTGTATGACATTTAGGAGAGATTTAAGGAGATGCTTCAATGATGCCCACATCATGGATTACCTTTATGAATGCTAATCCAAACATTTTATAATGAGATAAGTCATAATACGGTATTCAACTAATGCAGCAACTAGAGGGACGCTGAATAATAAGATTCCTGAAGCAGCTCAAGAGTTGATAGAGGACATGGCCATTATTAGGGAGCCATAGATTCATGCATCACACGTACAATAAGGGAGCAAAAATGTCAAAATCTAAATTCCAACCCCACGACATCCCCAAAAATCCAGAATCTTAGATGCGTGCATACACAAATTAAAAGAATATGAAATTTCATCATATTTACCTTTGATAATGCTCCTCCTTTCTTTCTTCTTCTCCTTATTTGGGTTATAGTAAAGATGAAGAAAAAGCAGTGTGTAAGGGTGATTAGAACACCAAACAAGATGAGTTCAAGTAGAGGCTCAATTGGAGAGATATATCAAGATTATGATGCATGCAATTAGATTTGTGTAACAATTGCATAAATTGAATGAACAAGACTCAAAACCACTTCACTCTAACTCCAGAACACTTCTGGCTTATCCTCTCACTTAAGTGTGTTTTAACTTGTTAGTTCATGTGTACATAAGTGAAGAACTCACTTATGCATCATTTGTCATGCCTTCGATCATGATCGTGGCTTACTTCAATGATAGCCATGCACACTTTGTTTTTCATTTGATCTTTTATACGTGTGATTCTTAGGTTCCTGATTATTTTGGGAACTTGAATTAACTCTTAATCTGAGAAAATCATGGATGGTTTTATGCTACTTGAATTAACTCTTAATTTAAAAAAATCATAAAGGGTTTCATGATGCCAATTTACCAGAATATAAGTGGATTATCACACAAACTCTTTGCTAGTTAATTATCTGACCTACGAACTTTTTCATAAAGAATTACCGTGCAATTCATCCCTTTACCATTCTATACCCCACTTGGTTTGGAGTATGGGCTATGTGTCAACTCCCACTAGACGAACTACGTCACATCTAGTCCAAATGATGTTGATTCTTGTCGTGAGATGTCATTACTCTATGTGTCATTGAAGACTCTCTTCATGACACATAACTGCTCTGGTCAGAGACTCCTGAGTAATGACCTCCACAAGAGGTCGTGGGTATCATCTCCTTCTATCAGGAGTGGTGAATCCTTTATTGGCTACCCAATTACCTTCGAATACCAATAGCTATACCTAATCACTACGCTATGAGTGACCTCGTGGTGAGGTAATAAGGAATGAGGTCAAAGAATAAGAACAGTATCTAAGATATCCTTAAGTATCCCAGGTCTAAAGATATTTGCATCATTGTTGTAATGAGATTTATCATTGACATTTGATAGATCATCCATATGATAATCTCATAGCTGGTCATCCGACGTACTTACTACTCTTAGTAAGTATCCACATGTTAACTCTAAACATCTCATGTTTACAATTTGTGAGATCCACTGCTTGATTAAATCAAGGAGTATAACATGTACTAGTCTATCCAGATTAATAATTTCCTGTCTTATTAATCCTATGACTAGGGATAATTTAGATACTAACATAATTATATATGATAAGAATCTCATTATCATGATCTCATCATAATTTCCTTCATGCTATGTTTTGTATCGTAGAATTCATTAATTCGATTTAAGATCGACCTCAATTCATAAATAAACGAACATCAAATTAATGAAAAATTGCCTTTTGCTTTATTAATCAAAATAAAGTTTGTACAAAAGTGCTAAAGGTGATTGCCTTTAGAGCACTAATCTAACAACCGTAAATAATTATCAATGATGCTTAGCTAGAGCACGAACCACTAGTAGACCATTTGGAGTATACAAAGTAGACATAGTAATGAGACTGGCGAGTCAAATGGAAGTCTTGAGCAAGAAGATAGAAAACATTACTGTGGCTCCATTGGGAAGAGTGATGCAGTGTGAATCGTGTGGGATAGATCACCCAGGAAAAGATTGCCAATCAGATTAACCCGAACACGTAGACTATTTGAGGAATGCTCCAATATCTTAAAATAACCGCTATAGTAACACATGCAATCTAAGATGGAGGAACCACCCTAACTTCTTATGGGGAATTCAAGGACAATAAAGAAACAATCGTTCACCTGGATTTCAATCACAAACATCACGACCAAGGAAACTAAGGATGGATGAGCTGATATTAGAATTCATTCAAGATTCAAAGATAAAACATCAACAAAACGAAACATCCATACAAAACTTGGAAATAAAATTTGACCAACTAGACAAATCTGTAGCAGAAAGACCTAAAGGGAGTTTGCTGAGCTAAACTGAAACAAATTCGAAGGAAAGGATAATGATAATCACCCGGACCACTGAAAGCGGAATAAGAAAGGGAAGTAAGAATTAGAGACAAATTAATGGAAATCCTTGCTGAAATGAAAGCTGAACGATGTAAATTTGAGAATAAAGAAAAGAAAAATGTTCGTTTCATAAATAGAGGGACATTTCAAAGAAAACTTCTGGAAGAAAAAGAAAGAGTTACAGATCAAAAAGTATCAACCTACAATTCCATACCCCATCTTAGCTTAGAGAAAGTCAAAAGAAGAAGAGTTGAATGAGGTCCTAGATATAATAAGACAATTAAAGATGTGACTTGCCTTTGCTGAATCTATAAAAGAGAAGTTATTAAATGAAAAGGAACCAGAGAAGTTGGAGATTGAAGCAGTAATCAAGGAGAGCTCCAACAAAGTAACGTCACTACCATGAAAACAAAGTGACCCAGGGAATTTTTATATTCCTTATACTATTAGTAATGTCAAGATGGATAAGGCTTTTGCATATTTAGGAGCTAGTATGAGTATGATGCCTTACACTATATACAAAAAGATGGAATTAGGTGAACTAACATCGAATAGGATGTGCATACAAATGGCTGATAGATCACTTCACCATCCTAGGGGTATAATCAAGGATATACCTGTCAAGGTTGATAAATTCACCTTTCTTACTGATTTTACCATCTTAAACGTAAATGAAGACTCAGAGATACCTATTATCAATAGCAACCATTCTTAATAACTGTCAAACCTCTTATAGATGTTGACAGAGGCTATTTAACTCTGAGAGTGGGAGATGAGATGATTACATTTATAGTCTCTAAAGTTAAAGAAAATCCTTTTGAAATTGTGGATACTGAGATAGAGAAAATTTATGATAGAATGGTGGAAAGTTCCACTTGCAAGGACCAGAGAAGCCACAAATTTAAAAGAATAATCGAAAGAAGAAAACGAGGAAGCAATGTGGTAGAAAGCACAGTGAGGTAGCTTACTTATAGGTTATGAAACTTGTAGTTAGGCTACAATCACATGAATTATTTGAACCACCTTGAGCAAAAGAATTATGTCGAGCTAAAGACATTAACCAAGCACTCCTTGGGAGGTAGCCCAAGATTCAAGATTTTTTTTGTTATATTAGTTTTGTATTTTTATTTTGTTTTTACTATTTGATTGTTTTCAACTATATTATTTTCTCTATTTCCATTTTTTTTATCCTTTCGTTTTCTTTTATTTTTGCAAGGATAAGTTAACATTGGATGGATCAACATCAAGAAATCACCACAATTAGGAAAGTACCAAACAACCCTCTCAGATGCATATTTAATTGTATTCTGTACATTGAGGATAATGTCTAATTTTAAGTGTGGGGATGGGTTGACGAAATTCTTAAAGTTTATTATAATCCTAATTGTAGGTTTTATTAACTGATGTCTTCAATTAATTGAGATAAGTCCATGAATACTATATCTTGTTGTTGAATATTGATTTGAATTGGTGTGTAAGAAGATGATAGTTAGAATGAAATTAATTTTCTATGTCATATTTTTTGTAATTATTGAAATATTCAAGTTGAATAAAATTGCATATTATTTATACACATATATACCCATTTTTTCATGAGCTTTTGAGCCAAAAAACACATTTTTCAAAATTTTTAAAGCTTTTATTATTCTTTTGTATGTGTGATATCGTGTATAGTAAGATAATTCTAGAACTTGCTTTTATTATACATGTTAAGACCATATTTGTTGAATTAGAAGAATTAATATGATGAAGACATTTAGATTTACCAATTTTCTTAACCTATTTCTTTACCATACCCAAAAATTTACCTTTAGGAATAACCAAGTTAAGCCTTAGCCTTTTTCATTGATTAAACCCAAAATTTATACCTTTATCCTATTTTTCTTTAAAGATCTTTTTATTGTTTTAAACCTTAAGGTTATTTACATTATTTACTTATTTGAAACTTAAAATTTGTGAAAGGTCCAATATTTTTTGAATTGTGGTATTGATTAGAATGTTGAAAAAAAGAGCATCTAAAAGAAAAGGAATAAATTTATGGTACCAATAGAGTTGCATTGAAAGGACCTATGTGAGTTTAGTAACCAAGTTTAGTAATGATTCTGTGAGCAAATTTCCTTCATTTTGACCTTTTTATCAACCCATTCAAACCTTACCTACGCCACATTACAACCAGTACAAAGATCTTTTGACTTTTGTTTCTAGTTTGTACATAAGTGGTAAAGATGTGATTTTATTGCAAGCCTATAGTAAGAATTATGTTATGCATTGATTGAGAGTCTTGACATTTTTCACCCTAAGCACTTGAGCACATTGAGTGAAATCTTGATGAGGGTGTAAAGATTTATGCTTCTGATTTCAATGCGATTATTGATATGATTATTATTAATATTCCTTAAGAAGTTAATTTTTGTTGGACCCCGAAATTTTCTTGAAAGTTAGAATTATTAGATGAGAATTTGTTGGAATTATTATATGAGAATTTGTTGGCATTTAGTCATGAGTAAAAATCAAAATTTTTGAATGAGAGATTTATGGAGTTTATTTATCAATATTTTTAATTACATATGGTTGCATGGATTAAATGGAAGTGTTAAAATTAAGTTAAGGAGTTAGAAGGTATTAGATTAAATATGGAAGGGTAAGTTTGGAAGATTAGAGTTGTTTTCAGATTAATAAGAGAAGAACAAATGAAGGTATGTAAGTGAAGTGCTAGAAAAATAAAATAAGAATAAGAAAGAAAGAGACATGTTCATGTAAGAAAGAAAGAAAAAGAGAAATCGTAGAAGAACCTAGAAGAAGCTAGAGAAAGAGGAAGACAGTTGTGCAACAACAAGGAAAAAGGAGGAGACATGTTTGAGAGGTTAGGGAAAAAGAGAGAGAGTCGTGAAAAAACAAGAAAGAAAGAGAGAAGAAAAACGTAGGAAGAAGAAGAAGAAGAAGAAGAAGAAAAGAAGCAGAAACAGAAAAAGAAGAAGAAGAAGATTCAGCTAAGTTTTTAGGTAACCTCTATCCTCTTTTCTTGTTTTGATAGAAGAAGAAAGTAGAGAAAATAGGTTTTTGTGTTTTGAAAATAAAGAGAGAAAGAAGAAGAATAAGAGATTTATGTTCTTAGATTTTTATGAACTTTTAATTAGATCTTAGTTCTTATAGCTTAGATAAACTAAGAATAGATTAAGTCTAAGCTTATTTTTGGATAATAAAGTTTTATAAAAGCTCTATTCGTGTGTGTTGATTAAATGAAAAATAGGTTTGTTTAAAGGGAACCAAGAAAGGTCGAAATCATGAATAAAAGGAAAGACAAGTTTGAGCTTGGATCTATAAGTAAAGACATAGGTAATATATTTATAGTTGTTATGTTGATGAGTTGAATTATTTGCTTGTATGTGTACTTAAATGTTTGCTTTTATTCTTTGTGAATGTGGAAAAAATGGTCTATGAATTTGCATCATGTTTGCTTTGTAAGAATTCTGCTACTTTTGTGTTAATGAAAAACAGCAAATTTATGAAACATGAAAATTTTAATGTGATATGAAATATGTAAGCATTGAAAAATCTTGTTATGTGGGCAAGAGAGATACCATTCTTTTTGTCACATATATGTTAACTTAAAGCCTTCTCCCGACTACTCACTTGTGGCATATAAGCTCTGAAAAATGGACTCATTCTATTCATGGTGTTAACTGTGATTTCGCCATTCTGTTTTATGAGATTCTCTTAAGCCATATTGTTTGTGCATTTTATTATGTTTTTCTGTGCATGATATATGACTGAATGCTTTGTTTTAATGGTTGAAAAATATACGATATGATTTATGTGATAGCATTTTTATTATGTGTTTTGTAAGCTGAAATTGTGGATATGTTAAAACAATTTCTAGATTAAGGTGCTATATATGTATATATATGTGCTTGATTGTTTGTGGCTTATCACCGATGACTATAAGCATATTAGCCACTGAGTTTCCAAGCTCACCCCACTATTTTCCACTCCTCAGGTGCAGAAATAGTAGATCAGCATTGAACCTTGCAAAACTTCGGTTGATTCTAAGAATTTATATTTCTTTTGTAACTAAGTTAGTTTGGATCATTTTTGTAGCTTTAGAAGCATATCAAGCATGAGCATACATATTGCATTTTTGTATTATGGTACTGATGTGACTTTTGCTTGTAATTGGAGCAATGTACATACTCTGTATTATTTGAGAAATGAATGACAATAAGCATAACAGAACTTCTCTTATGTATGTATGCAGAAATTTCTCCATTGTTAACTGTCAATTATGTTGGAAATAAAATTCATAGTTATTGAGGACTTTTGAATAGATTTTTCTGAAGTAAATTATTTTAATGGGAGTTTTTTATGTATGGTTTATGTTGTTGGAGTCGGGTCTTTTGATATAGGTAGTAGTTTTTATTAACAGATGAGAGGAATAAGAGAATAAGGGAATAAAAACGTATTCTGAAACTTCAATGAATAAACTGTATTGATATAGGTAGAATTAGACAAATTTGTCTTCATAAAAGTTGTAGCTCTTGCTCTTAGCTTTTTAATAACTTAAAGTTTATAATTTTTGGATTTCAGGATTAAAAGTTATGAAGATTTGAAGTGTGTTTGTGTAGCAGGGATGTCGCGATCGTGCATATGCACGATCATAACAACCCCTTTAATACTACTACTGTTGCACGATCGCAACAACCCCTTTAATTGTGCACGATCGCTACTTTTGTGCTTTTTAAGGAAGCTCGCGATCATGTTAAAGCATGACCGCAACGTAGCCCTCTCATGGCCGTGACTTTTTTAAAGTCACACCTGTGACTTTTGCGCTTCTGTTTTGTTTATTTGTTTGCTTAATTGTTTTTAATCCCACCAAGAAATTAATTCTTTTTATTTTGTTAAAAAGTCCCCTAATTTTGGTGCCTTGTAGCCACAAAATAAGGACTGAGACCTGGGGCTAAAAATTTTATGACAACTTGATTCTGATTGCATATTAATTTGATTCAGTAGGATATAATGATGTATAGTATGAATGGACAAGTTGAAATTGATGATAGATTGATGTTATGAAATTTATAATTTTGATTATAGTTTGCTTGAGGACAAGCAAAAACTTAAGTGTGGGGATATTTGATAGATGATTAATTGACCATATTTTTACCCCATATTTAATGTATTCTTGCTTGATATTTTATACTTTTCTTTTATATTTGGTAATGATAGGATTGAATTATCTTATATTTTCTTATCCATTTCAATGTCTTTTCAATCCTATTGTTGTGTTTAAATACTTAATTTGTGTTCATTTTTTGTTTACATATAGATTAAAGGATTGAACACA
>JANZXP010000194.1:23057233-23071897 GCA_027576715.1 Erythroxylum flavicans | reverse complement strand
TTATTATTCATTAATTAAAATATTGTAATTAATTAATTAATTACAATATAATTAATTAAAATATTATTATTTATTTATTTATTACAATATAATTAATTAAAATATAATTCATTCATTAATTAAAATATAATAGATTAATTAACATATAATAAATTTTATTTCTAAATATTTTTTACAAACCAACCACTGTCAATGATTATGGTGATCATTCCTTCTTCTTAACTAATCATCATAATTATAATGATAATATTTATTTTTGTTCCTCACTATATTCATTCTCATTTTTATTACCATTCTCTCGTGAGAATCATCGACTCCTAATTTTCATCCTCAATAGTAAACTCATTATCATAAGTTAATGTCAGCTAACCATTGAATTTGTAAATAGGTACCTGATAAAACAAGGAGAAGGGCTAATTGGGTTTGTCGCCAGTAGGTTCTGTGACATCCAATGTTTTGAAAACCGGCCGAACCGGCCGATTGTACCGATGAACCGGTGAACCGAAACATGAAACTGTCTGATTTAGCCCTTATTTTTTCTGAGTGATTGACCTGTTCATTTTGCGGTCGGACTGGTAAAAACTGCTGAACCGATAAAAGAAAAGACCGACCGATTTATTTAAAATGAAGAGTTTTCTTTTAAAAATCAAAACTATTAAGAAGACAAAACGCTGCACTCTTCATCGTCTAAAATCTTTAGCAGGTTTCTTTTTATTTTTTGTCTCTCTCTCTCACGTCTCTCTCATTTTCGCGGTTCCGTGTAGAGGTGCGATTCTCATTTTCTTTACAGCGCTTTAAGTTGTAGTTTCATGACAATCTTCTAGTATCAGGGTAGGCTTACAACCGACCTCAAAATGTTTTAGCGTAAAACGTCTATGCAAAGGCAAACATGTACAGTACCATTTTCAATGACGTGTCATATACTTGTGTTTTTTCATCATACAACTCTTGCTCTGATGTCTATTAGGAAAAGGTTGATTTAATTGTTCACGGTAAGCAAGAAGTAATGAAGAAGGTTTGAATCCTGTGGAAAAGAACATTGCAGCTTTTCTTCTTACGTATCTCTGCATTTTCACTTGCCATGATATTACTTAAGTTAAAAATATATCCCTCCGGATGTTCCCTATCACACTGTCACTAACCATTAATAGCAAAACTTGAATGTAGTGTGTTGCAGCTAAAAATCATCTTTTATCATTTATGGTGGCGTCCCATATTTATGCATTTATTATAGAACGATCAGTATCGTGACAATCTTCTAGTAGCACGCTTGTGGTCAACTTTGGGATTCTTTGATTAGGAACTAGAAACAGGGTTACTTTCCCTTAATTGATGCCCTGTTTTTTCTCTTGATTTGGGAACACTTGTAATTGGGTTTGTTCTGAAGAGGTTGATAACTTCTTACACGAGAGCATATATTATCCTTTGTTATTCATGGTTTGCTGATTGAATATGTTTGTTGCAAATTTGGGCATTAATTTTCGTTCTTCTAGGACAATGCTTAGCTATAACAAAAACTTTCATTGAACTGAAACTCTCGAGTACTTATGCTAGATATTGAACGATTTTATAGTGGTTAGGAGCCTGGAGATTTTATAATCAACTCATAAGTGAGATTAAAGTTTGGTTTGCTTGTTTGTACTACACTGAATATTTGTTCAGTGGAGAACATGCCTATTCTCACCTTAATTATAGTTGAAAGAGAACTTTTCATTTTACCTTGTCTAGACTACTGTTTATTATTTAAATACAAAGGCCGTATGGAATTCAAAGCATTTACTATGATTTTCCTTGGTGTACAATCAATTAAGTCCTATATTCATTGCATCTCTACCAGGAAATCTACTACAGTATGTCATAAAGTTCATGCCAGTTTGGTCTTGTACTTCTGATGACTATCCCTAATATAATAATCTTATGATTTAGTTTAGGCTGACATCTATTTACTTTACAACGACTCCCTTGTCAGCACTCCAGTTTTTTTTTTTTTGAGCTCTCCTATTGTGACGACCTCATGGGTGTTTTTACAGGATTGAGGTTCTCTTCGCTTGGTCCACTAGCTATTTCATTCCCTCTGTTTTATTTTAGTACTATCTTATTTTATTATCTTTCGTCGTTATATTAGTTTTTATTATTCGTATTATTAGTACCTTTGAGTATTATTAGTATTGGTATTATTGGCATTTATTTTTATTTATAGCTTTTGGTATTTTTTATTATTTTTTTTGTTAAGTGATGTGATTTTTGGGAGGGTTGCTTAAAACTTTTTTAAAACCCTATTTATTTATGTATTTATTGAAATTTTAGTTACATAGATTTTTTTCGTGCTAGTTTTATCTTTTCTCTATGACCTGCATCATTCTTATATTATCTCATTTGCATGCGAGTCTACCGGAAACAACCTTTCTACTATGTAGGGGTAAGGCTGCGTACTATCAGACCTCCCCAGACCTTGCTTCATTGCGGAATTTCGGACTGGGTGCTGATGATGATGATACGAGATGTAACTAGTCACGTGTGAATAAATAACAAAAGTTTTCATCTCTCATTCTCTTTGTTGTCTCTTTAGCTCTTAAGCATTACAAAAGTTCTAGAACATAGCATTATCTTAGGGCATGTTTGTTATTGTTATTGTTTTTGTTTTCAAATTTAGTAAAAAAATGTTAGTTGTTTGAATTTTTGGTTTCTGTTTTTTTATCTTAGTTTCTTTTAGTTTTCAAATTTTATAAAAATCACAAAACGAAGTTTTTGTTTTTTCCATAATCTAGTTTAGTATCAACTAAGTATATATTATTTAACTATTTGATATATTAATTATTAATAAGAATTATGAATAATTTAATTTAATAGTATATATTTAATTAATTATTAATAAAATTTATGAATAATTTAATTCAATAATTTAATTTAATTTGTATAATTAAATTAAATAAAATTAACTCAATAATTATTAACAAAAATAATTAAATTTAAAATATTTTCAAAATATATAAATTTCAAATAAAATTTGACTAAATAATTAAAATAAATTTAATTTTAAATTATCTATTTTAAAAAATAAATAATTTTATTTATAATTTATTAATAAATTTTATCAAAACGTTGTCAAATTAGAAAAAGTCCAGGTATATTTTTATCAACATTAAAGTCTCAAGTTTATGTTGAAATTAAAACTTGAGGTTCCCATAATTTTTCATCAACCTACATCCAAGTTTTCTTGCGGATTTAAACTGTCAAAGCACTCAAATTAAACCATAAAAAAGAAGGATCGAATAAAAAAACTAGTGTTCTTGTGAAACCTTTTTTCCGTTCGGAATCTTGGATAATGAAATTTATAAGGATATCATAAGCTACCATTACTTCATCCACTTGAACTAAGCACTAAGTGAGTTACGAAAGACTTAAATTTTTTAATTTAAGTGTTGACATCGACCAGGTACATCTTGGATTACCCAACCTACCGAATTTTCTAAGTTGCACTTCAATTGTTGCTTTCTATATTTGTTAAAAGGAACTCCTCAGTAGTAGCAATCTTGGAGCCTGAGCTAAGTATGTTGGCACACCATGTTTTGATCCAAAAGAGAATGGAAGAATATGTTTAACGATTTTAGGGATTAAAATATTTATTAAAAACTAAGTCAGGGTCGCACCAGATGGAAAAATAAGTACATATGCATCATAACAACCTAGATTCTCTCCTCTAGTTGCTGTATATCTTATAATATTATCATAGCAGTAGGTGTTGACCAAACTAAACTATTTTGTATCGAAGGATAAAATCATTGGTTTTGATACATTAACCACAAAGTTGGCTAACTAACTAGCAAGTATTTTTAAAAAAAAAAGAATCGTCCATGTTGGAATTTCCTTTGGATGTTTAGAATATTTCTCAACTGATTTTTCAAATACAAACTTGTCTCTTTTTTTATTTTCTTTATAGGTCATTCTAGGTGTAATTTAATTTAATTAGGATCAACTTGTACAAGTTTTCTCATATAGAACGGGATTTTAATTTGGTATACATATATCCATGATTATATTTTAAAAAAAAACATAAAACCTATTAGAAGAATAAACAATATAGAGAAGTTTGTATGTTGTTATTGTATAGAATATACATGAAAGGCTCTATGTATAGAGCTATAAGTACATGAATAAGAAAATAATCAAAAGATTATTTAATTACTTAAATGTTATATAAAAATAATATATTAGTGTTATACAATTAATCATATTTTGATAACATTATATTTAAGTTATTTAACACTCCCTTCAGTTCAAAATGGTGAGCGTTAAGAATATTTGAGTTTCAAAATTAATTCATTAAACTAAATTGGTAATTAAATATTAATGAAGATGTCAACTCTCTAATCACATTATGATACAAAGACAAGAGAGATGATTTCTTTCTAAAGAAGATGACAAATAAAGTAGAATTTATTCTCAATATATTTTATTCGCTTATGAAATACGTCATTATGAGCAATTTACAATAAATAGTAGTACCTGATGAATGTTCAATCTCCATGTCTAATAACAACTAATTTAATGATATAAGATCAGAAGTAATGTCAACAAGGTTCTTGTATTCAACTTTAATATTGGAACAAGATATAACAATTTTTTTTTTTACTTTTCATAAGATAAGAGAATCTCTAAGAAAGAAACAAAAATCAGTTGTAAAACTTCAATCAGTGGGATCTCTAGTCTAATCAGCACCAGAGTATTCACATACCCCCAAGATGATGATGTTGAGTGGTAGATACCAAGAAATAGGGCACCTTTAATATAGTGCAAAATATGAAGCACTACTATGTAATAAGTGATTTGAAGAGCTATCATAAACTAACTCATAATATGATGCCAAAATGTGATTAATTGCATAATATTATGTAGAATATTTGGAAAGTTTGAACATATATATATTAGAAGTTTAATTTTGTATGCATAAAGTAAATATAGGTATATCAAGAAAACTTATTGACAAAGACGACAAAATATTTTGAACCTCCTATAATAGAAATAGGGGAAGAGCCTCAAATATCATAATGAAGTAAATCAAAAGGAAAAGGTAACTTACACTTTCTACTATTAAAAGGTAAAGCATGATGTTTGGCTAACTGACAAGATAAATAATAAAAATGTTTTTGTTTAAAATATTCTAGCAAACCACTTAAAATTAAAGGATTAAAAAATTGAAAAGAAATATGATCAAAACAAGAGTGCCAAGTTTTAGATGTAATAACTGTACCATAATTGGAATGACTCGAGGATAAATAAAGTGATGTAAGTTTAAATAACTATCCTTCTTTATTCTATATCTTAAGTAACTTCCCTATCTTTGGATCCTACATATAACAATCATAACTTGAAATAATGAACATCAAGACCAAGAACACATAAGTAACCAACAAAAATTCGAATAAGTGAAAACTTTAGTACTAAAAAGCTATGTGGTAATGTAAGGTTAGATAAAGATATAATACCAACATGAGTAACAACATAGGAGAATTATCAATAATGTTTTATTGTAGGTGCATTGAAATCTGATTATTTATTTTTGAATGATGAAAATAAATAACTCATATGAGTATAATATGTAGAATCAAGATATTAAGAAGAATTAGTACCTCTGTGAGATGTAAATCCAAAATTTCAGAATTAATAAACTAAGAAGAAAGAAGTGCCTGTTTGATAGAATCAATATCAATTGATCAAGGAGTGTAACAAGGTCAGACTCATAAGGCTCATTGGAATTCATAATAGTCACGGTGAAGGAGGGGTAGGCTTATGCCATTATTGAACAAATTTTTATTTAAAATCCTTTTTCAATTGCCAAATCGAACATTCAACGATCCAATATTTAGTTCTTTTACAATAGTTACAATTTTCCTTCCTTAGACGATGAGAACATTTAGATCCTACAATAGCTAAGAATATATCAAAGGAACTATAGGATTTTAATAATGTTAACTTGATCATCTTATATGTAAACTCATCAATAACTATCTTTATTTAGGGAACTTGGTCATGATGTAAAAGAGATCCACATATTGATTCTTACATAACTAAAGAACATCAAAAGTTTTATTACATTCATGTTATCATGTTGTTGATCATATAACTCATCATCTTTTTAATCATGCTATTTTGGATTAGGGATAAGAAGTTAATCCCAAATAACTTGTAACTATAAAAGAAAATCATATACAGATTATGCTTCCTTTTGAAGTGATGTAGTGCCTTAATAAATCAAATAGACAAGCAACATCATATATAGAATAACATTTTAAAAATATATTTTAAATCTTTACAGTTTCATAATGACTAAAGAGATGTTTAATTGTTGGCTCACAATTATTGTAGAACTGCATGAGAATTTGATGAATTTTACAATCATATTCTTCTATTCTCTTCTTAGGATTTTCTTCTTGCTTCTCAATGTGTTTAACAAAATCACTTCTAACATAAAATCATAACTTGAGAGGTTGCACAAAGTTAGACATTTATTTAGCCCACAATATAGTTAGTCTTATTAGTTTAAATAGTGATGGGTTTGGCAATGTCAGGTTTATACATAATTTTGTAAATATCCCAAGAGTGCCAAACAAATACAAATGCAATCAAATTAAAAAAGTCGACTCTAAAAAAAGAACTAGTATAGCTGAAATCGATTTGAAACGATCAAGGACTAAACTAAAACCAAACCCAACAATTGAACTGATTCATTATGTGTCCACATTCTTAAGTATGTATCTTATTTGATGTTATCAAAAGTGATATTGAAAAGGGGGTGACAATTGGAATATATTGATTGAAAATAATTATTATTATACCTGAGCTACAATGGGCCACAATTTGGTAATTTCCTTTTGGGCATAGTTGGTATACAAATTATCAGGTAGGATAGGTGCAAGTCAAGTGTAGGAAAATGATGATTTTAGCAAGGAACTAGCATTTAATTTAAAAAGTATATTAAGACCAACAAAAATGATGATTAAACAATTAAGAATTCTTATTATATAATATTTATGATTTTGATGAACTTTCTCTTATGTTTTTTTAACTACGAGAGGAGAAATAATGACAGAAAATTAATTAGAAACTAGTTTTATACCATATAAGAAGAATGAGCAATATATATATTGTTGTTGCTTAAAATACGCACACAAAGGGACTTTATATTATAAGTACATAAATAAAGAAATTATTTTTTGGAAAAATGAATAAATTGCATTAACTATAGGTAAAACTAATACAACATTACAATGAGTTCTAAACTATTAAGCTTTCATTTAATTACAATAAGATTCTAAAAACAAAATATGTAAACATTACAATGGACCAACAGTCTAATATGAATTAAAGATTCCATCAATGTTTCATATTAGGTGAAAGAGTGTTTTGCACATTCTTAGCAAAACTAGCTGATCAAATCCATTTAACAATCTTGTCTGCTAGCTAATACTTCCCTTCTTCCATGTTCGTAAACATTATGCTATTCCTCTCCTTCCAAAGTGTATAGATAGTTGTAATGAAAGCCATGTTGAGAAGTATTTCATTAGGCATTCCTTGCTTAGGCTATGTTTGGTTAGGTAATGGAATTCAATATTATTTTATCATTTGGGAGGAGGGTTATAATAGAAAGGAATATGGAATGGGAGGGTTTCATATTACATCTCATTCTATCATCAACAGTAAAACTATGTTACCTTCAATTTGGGGGATTTATGATGGAATATAAAATGATAAACAACATTTCTCTATGTTACATTATAAACCCTTCTTCCAAACAACATTTTACTATATTAAATTATGAACCTTTCCATCTCTCCCAAACAACAATTTTCTAATACTATGTCCATTTACATTTCATTTCATTATAAACCATTCCATTTCAATAAAAATCTTATGTCCAACCAAATATAGCTTTAGAATGCCTAATAACCCAACTCAATATTTGCTCCCAGTCATACATGCAACTATCACCTATAATAAAATGTAGAACCCTACTCCAAACCCCTTTAGAGAATCTACAAAGAAAATAGAGGTGTTCTCTATCTTCCACTACCATTTTACATAATACACAAGCAAAGTCCACATTGTCATGCCATTGACTTTTATTCGTTAGCCTATTTCTAATCGTTAGCTAAGTGATTAGAGAGGCTTTAGGATTTAGGTGTTTCTCTATAGAAGATTAAACCAAGGTACCTTAGATAATCCTTTGGTGGGTAATTGATGACATGACTTGTTTGAGAAATTACCATTCTAGTTGAGAGTCCAATTGCAGCCTTCATCCTCATTCTCCACATCTTTCAATTGAGAGAAGTATTCCACTAGAGAATTAAAACCTCTAAAGTTCCATTCCTTTCGCCATTGTAGATTAGTGATGTGATTTTAAGGTTTAATGGTATTCTATTTCGCAAATGAAGAATTTCAGTGTTATGAATTATAGGGCATGAATCTAGCCAATTTTTATGAATTATAGGGCTTGAATCTATCCAATTTTCAAACCAAAAAAAATTCTTTCTCTATTACAAATCTTACGCTTGATCAATGAATAGATAATGTCTCTTAGCTTCATCATTTAGCTAAAGGTCCAAGAGACTTCTCATATGCAAATAGCCTACCAAAAGTTTATGCTTTAGAGGTGATACTCATGAATCCATTTAATCCAGAGTGCTTTATGATCTGTATAAAGTCTCTAAAACCTTTTACATATCATAAATTTTTGCGTAGTAGTAATGGAAATGATCCCAACCCTTCATGCTTAACTTCACTCTATTTGATCTTTGTATTCGTAGAGTTTTTAGTTATGCCTATCCGTAAGAATGGTTCCATTTTTCTATAGATCTCTTTAGAAAACTTCCTTGGTAAAGCTATGTGAGCTGTCGAGTGGAGATGGAAGCTCCTAAGGACTGAGATAATCAAACTGATTATTGTAGTATATGAGAGAAACTTGTTTTTCTAAGCCTTTACTCTTGATTTTATTATTTCAGTGAGAGGCAAAAAATCATTGAAAATTGGTTTTGGAAGTAGTGATAGGTATTACAAGATAGCAAAATGGAGTTAAAAGTACATTAAGCCCAATAATTCTACTTAATTTAGTTAGATTCCGCACATCAACTGATAGATATGGGTTGATCTTTTCAATATTATGTTTTAATCCTGACCATTCAGTAAATATTTTCAAAATTTGCATCATTATGGTTATAAAGTGAGGGTCAGCTCCATATAGCATTATCAGATCATCCATAAACATAAGATGAGTAAGGTTAATTGCAATGCATTTGTAGTGATATTGGAATCCTCCATTGCACAAGATTAACTTGTTTAATAGCCTAGACAATCATTCCATTACAAGGCTGAATAACTAAAGAGATAAGGGGTCACTTTGTCTAATTCCCTTTGCATTCTTAAAAGGTTTAGTTAGAAATCCATTCACTGGCACACTTAGACTGGGAGTTTGAAGTAATTTCTCAGATAATCTTACAATATTATGCAATTGATCTTATTTTTGAAGGGTATATTTTAAGTTGCTAACCTAATGTAGTAATTTTATAATGATAACTTCTTTTACATTAGAAATAGTAAGTGTTTTGTAAGGATGTATATATAGAATGTGTGATCCTCCTTTAACCTAAAACTTTAGGGGATTAAGGTCGAATAATTTTTTGAAAGAAATTTTGTTAAGATATCTAAATCGATTCGTTGACGTCCTTATACAAAAGGGCATATTTTGTTTCTCATTTAAACTTTTTGTTTGTATATGGTTCATAATGATCATAATAAATGATTATGAATCTATATTATTATTACTTGTTTTTATTTTTTGAAATTATATGCTTGATGTTGAATTTATCCATAACAAACTTCTAAAAATAAGTTGAATTTAATAACTAAGTGTAGAGTTTGTAAAAAAATCAATTCATTATTAATTACTTAAAATTTTAAATTTGTTAGTGATTATTTAATTAATTGAACCAGAGTTTTAACATGAAATTTTTAATTATTATATTGCATTATCTTGTTTTTGGACTTGTCATAAAATATTACTTGTCAAATTTTAGTAAAAAAAATCTTCTTAAATAGAACTAGATCGAATAATCTAAAAAAGTATGATGTTAAGGTTAGTACAATTGGTTGACTGAACTCCATTGTATTTATTTTAGAAGTGTATCCCATTGTAGTTTTAAAAGTGTATTGTTATGTGATTTTAAGGTTTTATTATAGATTGGAAATTTTGTTTAGACTATAAATAGACTAAAAGAACAATCAATCAATTACATGAAGAGTTCTAATTCATTTATTGAAAGAAAGTCGTTATCGTTATGAAATAAATATGATCAACAAAATGTTGCCAATGATACTAAAGTCAATATTTGACTTCAAAAATGTTTATGATGTAAACGTATAAAATAAGTTATATCTTATAAGATGTATATGTGCAATTGTGTATGTTGAATTCTTGAATTGTTAATTTTGACTTATAGGTGAATTATATTAGATGAAATTGAATTTTGTATGATGTAATTATGGAAAATGAGTTCTATTATACATGGTGTATATATTTATTATGTATTTGTGTATGTTGAATACTTGAATTATTAGTTTTTGACTTATTAATATATTGTGTTGTATGAAATTGAATTATATATGATGTAATCATACACGATGAGTTATATTATATAAGACGTATATGCGTGTTGTGTAATTATATATAAAATGTATCTATTTTTACGTTAGTTTAGACTTTTGAGTTAAACAACATATATTTTATGATAGTAGTTGATAATGAAATTATGTGTCCTTTATTTTAATATAAAGTTATTAAGTTAATTTTGATATATGTCTTTATTTATTTTTACAGATAAATGGAAGGAAGTACAAGTACTCGTAATAATTCAACCACTGTAGGAAGATATAATGATTCAGTTTGGGCTCATGTTGGATTGACTCCTGGAGTGAAGAATCATACTATTTGTTTTTTTTAACAAGCATTTGACAAGTAGAAGAATAATGTGGCTCATAACGTGGATATGGCAATGGCTAGATGGTGGTACAATTCAGCATAACATTCAATGCTTTTCAATCTTATTATTATCAGTTTATGGTAGATGCTATTGCCTCTTAAGTTTTAAGATAAAAAGCTCCATCAATTGATGAATATATAGGTAAACTTATGAGTAGCTCTGTTTATGAAATTAAAAGTAACTTGGATGAAAGAAGAATGACATTAGCTATTTTTGGGTGTCAATCATATGTGATAGTTGGATAAATAGTAAACATGAGCCTATTATTAATTTTTAAGTTTATTCTACAAAGGGAACAATGTTTTTAAAGTCTATTAATGCATCTGGCTTTGTTAGGAATAATGATACTCCATTTGAAATATTTGATTAATTTGTGAATGAAGTTGGGCTAAAAATTATTTTTCAATTCATTACTAACAATGATTTAGCTTATAAAGCAGCTGGAAGAAGATTGCAAAGCAAGTATAATTCCTTTTATTTGACTCATTATGCTGCACATTACATTGACTTGATGTTGAAAAATATAGGAGATGGTAGGTATTTTCCTATTATTGATGAGACTATGCAGAAATCAACAAAGGTAACCAAGTTCATTTCTAATTGTCCGTGGGTCTTGAATTTAATGAAAAAGGATTTCACCAATGATAGGAATTTGTGTCGTCCTACTATTACAAGATTTGCAGCAAATTTCTTATCACTTCAGTTTTTTATTATGATGAAGAAAGACTCGAGACAAATGTTTACAAGTGATAAGTGGGTTGCATTTCAACGTGCTAGTTCTAATGCTTGATTACAGGTCTCTAAAATTATACTTGAAGATACTAAATTTTTGTTTTAATGTCAATTTGTCATTTGAGTTTGTAAGTATTTGCTAAAGGTACTTCTTTTGGCTAATAGTGATGAAAAAATAATAATGGATCATTTTTATGATGTCATGGAAAGGGCGAAGGTAGCAACTAAGGCCAATCTAAAAAATAGGTCTTCTTTCTATGCACCTTATCTTACAGTCATTAATGAGAGATAAAAAAAGCTAACTTTACTCTCCGATGTTTTTAGCTAGGGCATTTTTTAATCTTAATGTCCATATTAGACTAAGTTTTATAAAGAAATTTGACGTTAATAGAGGAATGTTATTAACTATTAAGACAGTTGTTACCCGTAAGATGATGTAAGATCTCCTAAGCCCATAAATGGAAATTTATAAGGATGCTTAGAGTGATTTTGGGATGCCAATTGCTATTTTTCAAAGACAAACTTAATCTAGGTTTTTTTTTCACTTTTGTTACTTGTTGAAAATTAATCATTACTTTATTTTGTTTATGATGCTACTTTTGTTTTCCTACAATTGCTTGGTGGGACAAATTCAGAAATGGTGTTTTAGAATTGCAAAGGATTGCAATTCAAATTATAAGTCAATGTATGAGTACAACAGTGTGTGAAAAGAATTGGAGTACATTTAAATTCTTCCATTCCAAGAAAAGGAATAGATTGGAACACAATAGATTGAATGACTTGGTCTTTGCTGATATAATTTAAAGGTTAGAAAAAGGTTTGTTATTATCTTTATTAAGTTAGTTAGAATTTCATATATATTTTTTAATTATTTAATTTAATTTTTTACTAGAACTGTTAATATAACAAATAATTCTGTATATTCAATTTACGTTAATAGATGAGAGTGACTTGGAAGACAATACTGGATGGGAAAGTATTGACATGTCATTTGGGACAATGAATTTGAATGATGGTGATGATGAGACTCGTCTCAATGATGAGAATTTTGTGTCAAATGACAATTGGGGTCAATGTAATTTGAACAATTATTCGATTAAATGAAATTCTAGGTTTTGTTTCTTCTTTGCTTTTAATTTCACTTATATTTGATTTATATGTTAAATTCTATATATGCAATATAATTGTAAATATTTTTGTTTTAGGTTTTACTTATAGTTGGTTCTTTGGCATGAACGCTTGTTGTAAATTGTAATTGTTAGAGAGTTATGGATATTTTTCATTCTTTTTATTTGATGTTTTGATATAATTGTTATTTATTATATGATGAAATTGTAATATTTTAAATACTTTGTTTTGTTCTTAATTTTATATTTGTACAGTGATTAAATGATCTTTTTCAATTAATTGTGGTTATTATCTATATGTGGAATTTGTGAAAATAATATTAATAAAATAAATAAATTGTTGGTATTTTAAATTTCTATTATTCTGATTTTAGGAAACAAAGTTTGTGTAATATTATAAATTATACAATACAATACACCGAAGGATTATTTTTCAATTTTAAAAAAATCCAGGGACTATTTTATAAATTTAAAAAATTACCTAAAATGATACCTACTATTGATTGGTACCAGTACAGTACTATACCAAAACTACATCGAGTACCGGTATGGTATTCATAACATTGATATTTATTTATTCATTATTATCATTATTTTCTTTTAAGTTCATTTTTATTTTTATTTTTAATTATTACTTTATTATTTTAATATATTTTTTTTTAATTTTAATTTTATTTATTTCCTATAGGTCTGTCGAAAATAACCTCTTTACTAATTATGGGTAAGGCTGTGTACTTCTGGATCTCATTAGACCCTGCGTATTAGCGGGACTCTCACTGTATTGTTGTTGTTGTTATTGTAATCTCACTTTGTTAATTTGATACTTTAAAAGGCTCATCATACAAAAAAATTTCTTTTCACTTAACTTCATTGAAGCTCTAAAAGGCTCATCAAGATGTATTGAAGCTTTTTAATAGGAAGAACCTTTTAATCTTTAAAACACTATTTAGGAAAAATTCTAAGAAGTTTCTAAATTATAATTGTATTAAATAAGATATTTTTTTAGCATTAAAGTTGTTAAAATCTTAATTTAGGGCAATTGGCCAACTTATAAGAGTTAGTGGTTGATCAATGTAATTTAAAGTTGTTAAATTTGATGTAATGACAGTTTGTTATAACACTGGTTAATGTTTAACACACCAATATGTCATATTGTTCTACCAATATGTCTATTGGTTGACTAGTCTCTCAAAGGTTAGTAAATATATACATTCAATACATACTGGTCAACTAATATGTTATGTCGGTTAGCTAGTTCTTTGAAAATAATCATTATAACGACTAGTTATTGGCTCTAACGGCTAATAGGTGTCTCAAAACATTATGTGTGTACAATATATTCAAATGCTTCTTAATGATAAAAACAATGAAAAAAGGCATATCATGTGTTTATGTGTTTTTTGGTTGTTTTTATCATTAAGAAGAATTTGAATGTATCGTAAACACATTTCTAAATATTTGTTAATTATTTGAGCATCATTACCTCATATTTGTATAAGTGAACGTCTTTAGACTTATCAAGCAATAAGCTAAGTTATTTTAAGTTGTAAGATTTGTTTGGGAAATGATAATATTTTAATTGTAGGTAATTCAAGTGAGATTAATGTTTCCCTTTATCTTGGAAGGAGATTGTAAAGGATTCCTTTATGTCGAGAATGATTATACAAAAGTTATTATTCACTTTGAATGAAGAATTAAAGTGAAATTTCAAGAAGAATCTTGGGAGTGGATGTAGGCAAGGATTATTTTCTAAACCATTATAAATCAGTTTC
>JANZXP010000194.1:23014487-23037996 GCA_027576715.1 Erythroxylum flavicans | reverse complement strand
TAAAGTGTGTATGTATGACTCTTAATTTTTATATTTTGGATCTTTCAAATCTAATTATTTAAGTTTCCTGAACAAAACGAAATTTGGATCATTTAGGTGACTAACCAAATCCCTGTGGGACGATATCTATCTATACTGAAGTAAATCACACGTTAGTATAGACTTTATGTTCAAGAAACTAGATACACAAGAAGGAGGCTTGAATGGTGTATCCTCCTTTTTGATGATAAAATCTCGAAAAGACCTTCTCTTTCTTTTTAAAAGAATATCACAAATTATTACATAGTTAAATCGCAAATTACTTCTCTATGATTTTTAACAACAAAATAAACTAAAGTAAAGAATAGAGAATAGATACTGCGATTTTTATACTGGTTCACCCCAAACCGTAGGCTACGTCCAGTCCTCAGAGTTCATCTGAGTATTTCACTATTCTCCAAACGATTACAAGTATTCTTTCTTCCCTTCCAGAGCCTCTTCAAGTCTCTTACAAAATATTCTTTTACTATCTTAGCCTCTCCAGGCTATCAGCCTTTTCTTTCTCTCACTGGAAAAAGAATGTGAGCTTTTGTTACAATAATGTTAGCTCTATTCTAAGTAAGCTCAGTAAGACTTTTCTCTCAGATTATATAGCTTTCTAACTTGTCTCTTTTTTTCTAACATTGTAGCATCTTTGACTGCGACTAATATTTATAGCCTTCATCTCTAACTGCTTCTTTGTTCTTGATAACGGCTTCTTGATTCTTGATAATCGCTTCTAGGTAACCGCCCTTTAGTTGAGTTCTGTAACTAACTCTGACTAAATAACTATCTGACGTGCTAGTGTATCTTCGTGGTTCCGTCTATGTCTTCTTTGTGTCTGTGTTGCATTTGCGTCTGCGTCTGCGTCTGTGTCTATATAGTCTTTGTGTCTACGTATGTGTCTATATAATCTTTGCGTCTGCGTCTACATCTACGTCTGGGTCTATATAGTCTTTGCATCTGCGTCTATGTCTATATAGTCTTTGCGTCTGCGTCTGCGTCTGTGTCTATATAGTCTTTGCATCTGCGTCTGCGTCTGTGTCTATATAGTCTTTGCGTCTACGTCTGCTTCTGCATCTGCGTCTACTTCTGCGCCTGCGTCTGTGCTGCATCTATATAGTCTTTGCGTCTGCACATTTTACATACTTGTCAAAGACGTTCTTTTGTTTCTAACATTATTATTATTTGATTGTCATCAAAATTGATCATTGCAAAGTCCTCTTGACTTAACACGGAGTAGATAGTGAAAAAGAGCTTAAAGCTTAGAATGTGTATAAGAGTCACAGGCTTACTAGTAAAATGAGCCTGGTATCCACAACAGATACGGGATAGTTATCAATAAGCCCGATATCCACAACAGATACAGGATAGTTCAAACGGCACTCGGTCACAACAATTAACAATGAAAGTGAATTCTTATGAGCAATTGCATATACGTTTTGATATGTGTGATTTATTGAAATGAATTGTATAGACCATCTTGAAATAGAAATGTGAAATAGTGTACAAAATGGTAGTTATTGAAATATGATGAAATGTGAAGTGATGTTCAATATGTGTGATGATTTAATTGTTAATTGTGAATTGTTCTGTGTTTGATATGAGTGAGCACATCGAAGATGGTTTACTCACTGAGTTCACGAAACTCATCAAATTGCAATATTATCTTTCAGGTTCAGGGGATATCTAGTTAGACTAATTGGAGTATAGCCACTGCAATCGGACAGGAGTTAGTGGTCTGGATCAGTTTACACCTGCACATATCTTCAGTCTTATTGTATTAAGAATTGCATTCTGTAACTATTGTACAGTGTATATGTGAACTCTAAAGTGTATTGACATTTATCTCTGAATTTGAAATCTAATGATATTTATAACTGAACATGTTTATAAATGAAATGAGCATTAGATGAAATGAAAAAGTGTTTGTTGCATGAAAAATTTGTAATAAGTTTGATTCATCGTCTTAACGTGCTATCCTCGTAGAGTATGTTTTCGAATAATCATCAATACGTTCGATAGTATGCTCAGTGAGAGTTGTGTGTTACAATAACTCTCTCTTCAAATAGTGAGTATGTGACACATTTTTTATATGCTATAACATTTAATGCTCCCTTTTTGACCAAATAAGTTGAAGATGAGTTCTTTTATAGCTTTCCTCAAACTTTTTATTGCTTCTTATTGATAAAAATTATTGATTAAGTTGACTTTTTAGAGATAAAAGATTATAGTTTAGGTTAAAGGAATGAAAAGTAGATTGTCATGCTTGAAAAGTTGTAATTGCCTAGCTGGATCATTTACATTTATTATTTTGTAAAGGCCAATTTAATATTTTAGTTGGAGTTGAATTTAATATTTTCCAAAGGAAGGGATTAGATTTCATATAAAAGTACTATATACTTTTAGGTTTTATTATATTAGTTCATCCTTTAATTAAAGAGATGTTGAATGTGAAAGCGGGTATAAGTGCGATGTGTAGTTATTTGCTGTAGAATTAGTGAACCAATAATGCACCAATTTTTCTTTTAAGAATTTCAGCATAATAAAATTGAATCAGTGAGTATTTATGAGGTGAATGAAAAAAAACATGTCTAGATATGCTTCAAATGCTTTAATTTCAACATGTTTATTTCAAACTTTATAAGGTGGCTATTACTAGGCTAGTATGATTCATAATAATTTCCTTTTCAATACCATTCGAATTTGGGTTTAGAAATCCTCGATAATTTGTACTTCAATGGTCAAATTAAGTACAATTGTTTACTTATATGTATCCTTGTTTTCTCCCGACTATTGTTTCCATGTTCTTAGTAATTGTACTTTTTTTTATAAACCTAGGTGCATGTCTAGCTATTAATTAACAATTTCTACTTTAAAACATTCCATAGTGCTATGCTTATTAAATACTGACTTTATGGTTAATATAATCAAGGACCACATATATAAAGCCTTGATAACATAGTTTACTATATGAAGTTGAAGTGCTTGGTATATCAAGTTGATTAAGTTATTTTGCATTGTCTTTTATAGTTATAGTTAAAAGTTAATGCGAAGAACATTTATGTCAAATATTATAACATTCACTCTTGGATTATAGTCATAGTTAAAATTTATGCAATTTTTATTAGTGATATTTCTGTTTATACTCTATCTATATTGGTGGCGGTACTAGTTTTCTTATGCAATTATATAAGAATTATTATAATAGGATTAACCTTGTGATATGATGATATTACAAAAAAACCATATTAAGATAAGTTTAATAATGCTTGAAAGGTTTAAATTGCATAAATTAAGATTGAGATTTTATTGATCACAAACTCTTATATTTGTTTGTTTAAAAGATAAAGTGTATGTACAAATGATAATATTCATGAGTAACTTATATGTTCACATATGTTAATTGTTTCATATGGATGAGTGTACTCTTTTAATAGAGAGTTTTAATTTGTTACTAGACAGTATACTAGTGGAAAGTTCTAATCCGATACCAAGTGAAGAAATAATTTAGGTTAAAAGAGGAAGTTCACTAAGAAGTGATGTTTGTAATGAATTCAACAAGACTAGATCAAGTGATGGAGTAGAAAAGGCTAAATGTAAGTATTACCACAAGATGTTGGCTGGAAGTTCTAAAGGTGAAACCTCTCATTTGAAGAGAAACATGGAGTTTTGCAATAGAAAGAAGATCATATTAAAAGGTTAAACATGTTTTATCCTTAATCTAATGAGAGAGAAGAATGAAGTGATTACCATAAGTTATGACGATAACAAATCAGAGTTTTTGATAGCTAAGATGATCATTGGTGATGAATAGCCTCTCTCAATTGTCAATAGAAAAAACCTTAGAATGTTGCTAGCCTCACTCCAACAAACCTTCATGATCTTAACTTGAAATATTGTAAAGAAATATATTTTCAAGATTTACCATGAATAAAGAAAGAAATATTAAATACGTCGTCGAGTATTCATAGACGGGCAGCCATCATGTTAAATATATAAACAGTTGACAACCAAAAGAAGGGTTATATAATGGTGATGACACACTATATTGGTAATAACTGGATTCTATGCAGTCGACTACTAAGGTAAATTATTATCTTTAATATTGTTGTCATTTATTTTTTATTATGTTATAATTGAAATTTGTTCATATTTTAAATGATAGGTTTATTTATATATTGACGTCGCATACAAGTGAAAGGTTAATAGCCGCGTTGATGGATTGTTTAATGGATTGGAACATTGACAGCAAGTTGTCTATAATAACTTTCGATAACTGTAGCACGAATGATGCAATGATCAAAAAGTTAAAGAATAAGTTACATGTTGGAAGCTCATTAGTTAGTGGGAGATTATTTCATATGCATTATTTTACGCATATCATGAATTTGATTATGAAGGACATGTTAGAGGTGATACAAGAAAGGGTAGAGTTGATCTAAAATAACATAGTATTAGAGTATAACATCTAAAAGAGTTGAAAATTTTAAAGAAAAAGGAAGACAACTATGGATTTTGTGCACAAGGAAGTTGGTTTTGAATTGTCCTGCCATATGAAATTCAACATTTAAGATATTGGAGTCAGCAACCAGGTATGTTGAAGTGCTTAATAAGCTAAAACAAAGGGATTATTAGTATATTTTCCTACCAACAGATGAGCAATAAGAGTTGACTAAAGTACTTCGTGTGAGGCTAGAAATATTTTATAATGCTACTGAGTTGTTCATAAGAACAAAATATTCAATTTCACACAGTTGCTTTAGTAGTATGTGCAATATCAAGAGAACTTTAACTGATTGAATATTTGATTTCAATGGGGTGATCCAGTTCATAGCAAATCACATGATGGAGAAGCTCAGTTCTTATTAGTCTATGGTTGAACAAAATGTGGTAGTTATTTTTGCGATGGACCCAAGATATAAGATAAGGGGGATTATTTTTATTATCAATATTGTAAGGTGATCAGGCTAAAGAGCATATTGATATCATTAAACAATTATGGTATGATTTGTTTAGTGATTATCACTAAGATTGGACAAAAATCAGGATTGCGTTAGTTTAAGTCCAACTTTAGGTTTAGCTTCAACTTCAGTTCATAAGACTGGTATGAATTCCAAATTTGCAAAATTCATCAAAGAAAAGGCTAAAACTTCTTATAGTAGGATGGAGTTGGATAACTATTTGGAGGTAGATATTGTGACCAAAGTTGAAAATGTGAAGTTTGATGTATTGTTATATGGAATACACATGCTTTTTAAGTCATGCAAGCAATTGCACAAGACCTTTTAGCAATTTCAGTGTCTACTGTTGCTTTAGAATATACTTTTAATATTGTTAGTTGATAGTTAGTCCTCATTATGCTCGACTTGTTAGAAGTTGGAAAGGTAAACCCTATCTTTTATGATATATTAATTTTGCTTACCTTAATAATTTTAACAATCAAGGGTTATATTAATTATATTGCCTTTTTATATTAATACAAGTACATCTAAAGCTACAAAGACTAGTCTTCTAATTGAAAATTTCTTCCAATAAATATTTGATGATGAAGGTATATCTAATTAATTTGAAAAAAAATGAAAGAAATATGAATTCTTTATTAGAGATGAGATAATTTGACAAAAAATAAAAAATTGGAATATTGAAGACTATGTTTAAAAATTAAATTTAAAGCCTATAATATTAGACTTCGTTGAAAAACTAGTTAGATACAAAGCACTTTTTTTAAACGTAAAATGACACGTAGTAACTAATTTTATGAAAATAAGTTTTAGGATAATTAACTGTTTTATAAAATTTTTAAACAATTTTTTATTTTATTAGAAATTATTGAAAATTAAAATTAAAATTTCAAACAGGAAAAGCCTAATTAAGCTCGAGCCTGGGTCTTGGGCCGAAGCGATTCATATCTGCCTGAGCTTGGCTCAGCCTACTATCGTTACTACTCACAACCTTAAGAAGTACTATAGTGGGCATTATTGAAAGATTCAAATATAAAAAATGTTTCAAGTTACTAATTGAATCGGGCAAATTTATAGCGTTGTCATACTTAAATAGAGATAAAACACTTTGGTGCTGGTAATATATTGTTGATTAAGTGACAACTTTGTTGAAAAGGAAGAGCACCAGGGTTTATGTTACCGAGAATAAAGAAACAAGTTTCAAGAAAGGGGAAAAATCAATTAATATTTTGGAAGACAATACAATTTATTTGTATTTTTAATAAAAAATAAATTAATAACTTTAAATTTAAGTAGATAAATTTTAAATATTTAAAATTAATGAACTTAAATCTATAATATATTTTGATAAATTATATAATAACATATAAAATTTGGTCAATTCAATTTAATTTGAAACAATTCAATATAATTTAGTTTGATTCTTTACGTGGATATTATAAAATAAAAAATCATTAAATTATTGATACAATTTCGTGTAGTTATTAAATAGTTAATGGTACAATTATAGGATCTATGAATAACTTATTAAGATGACCTTACAAAAGGTTGTCTAATTAGAGTGGACCAAAAGTATATTTTAAACTTCAACGTTTACAATAGAATATAACTTGAATCCTGATGTCTTGAAGCGTTCAAATTAAACCTAATATTTTTAAAATATTCAAAATAAATTTTAAATAAACATAAAATTTGATGAGATTAGCTCCTTATTAATTAAATATAGGTTAATTACTAAAAGAAGCCTAAACTTTCGTCAATTTTTTGATTATAGCTCAAACATTAAAAAGTAGCAATAAAATGCTCAAACTTTCAATTTTTTTCAACTCTAACTTGATGTTAGTCTCACTATTATCTTTGCTAACGTGGCACTACCACGTGTGAAGAGATCCTTATTAATCAGATACATCAAGATAATTAGTTGAAGTGAGTCTGATAATTGAAACGACGCCGTTTCATGATAAAACTAAGATAACGTTGTTTCTCTACTCATGTTTGTAAGTGTTGTTATCTAAAAACTAAGAAACATGCTTCTTATCGAAGAATATATCTATCAATTTAGAGATAAACATGCCGCTCTTTCTTTGTCAGGATTATCAAAAGGAACAAAAATTGCAGTAAGTTTCTGAAAAGTTTTCAATATGGAATGACCACTTCAATATTTGCTAATCACCACCTCCTCCCACCATGGATTTCTAGTGTAAAAACTCTTCTTCTTCTCGAAGTAAAACGGTTGAAAGGCCTACTCCTCCTCGATCTTAATTCAACGCCTAAATTCCCAATTCCAAAACAAGAAAACCAATGCCTTAAAATACGAACTAACTCAAAGCCACCACCTCTCTGGCCACCAGTCTCTTTACTTATCAGTCCTTAACACTCTCTTCTCAACTTACCACCATTGTTAAACCCACCGTCCATCTTCGTATAAGCAACAGGCAATCCCTCTCTCTCACCTCTTCTTGCACCTGTGAACCAACCCACCGCATACCAATCTCCAGGTAACCACCAAATCATCAACCCAACCACTTCGTCCTCCCCAAAAATCGGTCCGATATAACCATTGTCTGGCTTGTCATCACTAACAACTTGTCCCGTCAAACTAGACACGAACTTCGCAGTGCAAGCCATGGAAGTATGCAATCATAATGGTAGATATGCTCACAGGGCATTTATCTCATCTCTGTTGATAACTCAAAAGCCTCTTTACACACCGCAATGAGATTCAGACAATGCGTCACTTGTTTATGAGAATCATCTGGGCTGAGAGTGATTTCGTGTGTCTATGAGGAGGGAGGATCGACAGATGATATTTTCTCTTGTTGAAAAGAAGTTGTCTCAATTTTATTATGAAACGATGTTGTTTCAATAATCAGACTCACTTTAGCTAATTACGCTAACGTGTCTGATTAATGAGGGTCCCTTGACATGTCAGTAAAGCTAACGGTGAGACTAACTTCGAGCTAGAATTGAAAAAAATTGAAAGTTTTGTCATTTTATTGATACTTTTTAAAGTTTGGGCTTTTTTTTTAGTAATTAACCCATTAAATATTACGTCAATAATCACGTAAAATTGTTTATTCTACTTTATAAAGCTAAAATAAATTTAACCCCCTCTGTTTTATCCCTCGATACGTTATGCCCCCCTCTATTTTAAAATTGGACTTGTTACCCCCTTTAACCACTAATTAAAGGAGCTTAGAATTCAAAAGACTTTTTTTCACCTTTGTATTATGATGACATCACCATAACTATATATGTTGCATTTTTTTGGACAAAAATACCCATTTAGTCTTTTGTTGACTAAAACACATTAAACCCCTATATTTTTTGCTTTATTTCATTATACTCTCTATTTCAAAAATAAAAATTATTTTAAGCATGGATTATATTTTGACCGTTAATAAATAAAAAAGAAAAAATACTAAAAATACCATTTTCTTCACAATTGTACTTCATGACTGTTAATTTAGGGAAAAATAAAAAAATTATTTACAAAAAAGCTAAAAAGAATGAAAATTTATTGAAGTGTCATTTCTTTCATAATTGTATGTTTTAACTGTTAATTAATGAAAAAAATTACAATTTTTTGTTTGTGAGTTACCTTCTCACCATTACTTCAAAAAAATAATAAAAAATAATTGAAGATGTCATTTTCTTCAAAATTGTACAATTTGAGATGCTTCTATCCTTTAAAAAATATTTGGAAGTAAGAACCACTTTTCTATACAAAGAAAAAAATGCAAAAGTTCATTCTAACTCTTTAAAGCACAATGAAATAAATATTGATAGATTGAAGAAAAACATAATACCAATCTTAATAATATCATTAGCTCAGCAATTCTTCAGAAAAAGGCCAACAATAACTTGTTTTTGCTTTTACCCAAATAGAAATATCAACTTTTTAAAGTACCCTTCAAAGTACAGTGAAACAAACTCTTTAAAGTAACTCTTCCTAGGAAGACCTAAGAAGGTTAGGAAGAAAAGTGATGATGAGCAGTGAGAAAAGATTGGAAACATTGAAAGCGTAACCAGAAAAGGATATAGCAAGACATGCAATAACTGTTTACAACAAGGTCATAATTTAAAGACTTGTAAATCCCCCTCATCCTAATAGGAAACTTAAAAAATCTACTATGAAACATATATTTTTTTCTGTAATGATTGTTGGACCTATTTTTACTGAACATGTGTATTATACCAAATTCTAATTTACTTTGCTTTTATTTTATCTATATAGGATGCTCCAAGAGTTAAAAATTCAGAGCCTCAATTTGTGCATGATGAAAATGAAGAACCTGAGCATGCTAATCATGAAAATACTGGTTTAATTAATCCCTTAAATCCATTGCAAAGTTTTGAGAATATAGTAACAGGTGGAAGAGGGAGGCATGGAAAGGGAAGGGGTAGAGGAAATGGTGTTACAAATAATGGACAAGTGTAGCTAGTTCTAACAGGCAAAAAAAGGGCAAAGGAAATGGTGATGGAGAAAATGTTGAGTTTTTTAATAAAGCGTGCCTGGTTCTAAGAGGAGAGGAAGGGGAAGGGGTAAAGGAAATGACAAAGGACAAAGTAGAGGTGCAAACAAGGTTTAGGCAAAGAAAATTAGGCCTTTGTATGGAATAGGAGCGTGGAATAGCATTGGGTTTTCAAACATGCATCGTTTGTTCCTTTTGACAATGTCTACTTCAATTACTTAACCTTTGTTATTGTATGATTCAATATTTGTTCTCTTTTAACATGTGTATGATTTTTAGGAAATTGATACTTCGCAAAGAAGTGTTGTTACTGTTGGAACAAGTGAATAATTAGAATCTGCACCTAGAGTATGTTTTTTTTTAAAAACCTATACTAGAGTACGTTCTCTTCTCTACTGTTGGAATCCTACCAATAATAGAGTATGTTTTTATTATTTGTATTTAATTATTTTCGTAGTTATTTCACATTTTTTCACACTGTACACTTAATTTTTGAAGATTAAGATGTGTCAATCAACGCATGGTGAATACTTTTCGGCCAATCAACATTCTTCTATTGGAGTGCATGTTTATAAGGATGGTAGTTCAGAAAATGGGGAACACCACTGACTCTTTGATTTGGAAGAGTCCAGCTTTTAAGTAACAATAGTTTACTGTAGTTTCAATGTTATGGATTATCTTTTGCCTAGATATTTAAGTTATTATTCATATGCTAATCCTGGACAAACTGAAATATGGATAGCACTTTGGTAACTTTTGAAGCTGAACTTGTGAAATATCAATAGCCCTTTTGTAACTATTAGAGATTAGCTTTGATATTTCTATTTAGATTAAAGTAAAAATAAGTTATTGTTGCCTTTTTTCTGAAGCATTATTGAGCTAATGATATTATTAAGATTGCTACTATGTTTTTCTTTAATCTGGAAATATTTGTTTCATTATGCTTTAAAGAGTTACTTTAAAGAGTTATAATGAAGTTTTGCATTTTTTTCTTTGCATAGAAAAGTAGTTCTTACTTCCAAGTCTTTTTTTATGGATAGAATCATCTCAGACTATACAATTTTGAAGAAAATGACAAAGAATTAGAATGAAGTTTGCATTTTTTTCTTTCCACAGAAAAGTAATTCTTACTTCCAAATCTTTTTTTAAGGATAGAAGCATCTTAGACCGTACCATTTTGAAGAAAATGACATTTTCAATTAGTTTTTCTTTTTTTTGAAGTAATGGTGAGAAGATAACCCACAAACAAAAATTTGTAATTTTTTTCATTAATTAATAGTTAAAACGTACAATTATGAAAAAATAGCACTTCAATAATTTTTCTTTCTTTTTCTAATTTTGTTTCATAAATAAATTTTCTTTTAAAATTTTTTCCATAAGTTAATGGTCATGAAGTGCAATTGTGAAGACAATGGTATTTTTAGTAATTTTCCTTTTTTATTTATTAACGGTCAAAATGTAATCTATGCTTTAAATAATTTTTATTTTTGAAATAGAGGGCATAACGAAATAAAGTAAACAAAATATAGAGATTTAATGTATTTTAGTCAATAAAAGACTAAAAAGGTTCATTTGTCCAAAAAATGCAACATGTACAATTGTGACAATGTCATCTTAATACAAGGGTAAAAAAATGTTTTTGGATTCTAAACTCCTTCGACTGGTGGTCAGTGGAAGTAATAAGTCTAGTTTTTAAATAAAGGGGCATAATGTACCAAGGAATAAAACACAAAGGGTTAAATATATTTTAGCCTTTTATAAATAAACGGTGGATGTTGGTGTCATATGCCAAAGTGGGATATATTGTCTAAAATTTAAAAATATCTATTTAAATATATTTTTGTTAGTCAGTATATTCCCTATTTAACAAGACTCAAAAATCAAAATCCAATATTATATTCATATTTATATGTCACTAGTATGACCTTATTTTCATTTTTTCCTAAAAAAAAAGGAAAAGAAACCACTCGACAGCTTGGAGTTGGAAATGGAGTTACCGCCTAACTTTTAACTCTCTTTCTTCTTTTCTTTTCCTTAAATGCTAAACTCACCCAAACTCGAATTCCGAATTAGGTTTCTCTCTCGTATCTCATAGAACAATCTTCATAATCGCCTATAGTGGAAATTGAATTCTTACTGACCATTGCAAAAGACGACCCTACCTCTTTGTCTATGTGGGACTGGGGCGATCTCCTCGATGTCATCGTCAAGAATCACATCTTTATCCCTTTGAATTAACAAACTCAATTTTGTTAAAGCTGCTCCACTTGTAGATCAGGATAGGAAGCGAGACTTGAAGTTGACATGCTATAAATTTCTTGCAGGTCAGGTCACTAGTGTATGCCTAAAACTCGATGAGAAGTTGGAGGATGAGGAGTAAGGCTTGGGAAGAAGCGGGCTCAGGTGTCTTGAGGTTGTCTTGGTTTGATTCGTCGCTAAGAGCCTGATTGTTAGGCTAATATTAGTGGGCTTAATTATGATAACATACGGGGAGGAAAGAATGTCAAGTCCAAATCCTAAGTATATTGACTAGTGCAGAGTAATTATAGCACTGTCATGGAATTTTACATGTGGGACTTGGTCCAAGTTTTTGGAAGATTACAGTAAGCTTGCTTAGAAATAGGTGCAATAGTTTTATGTTTTTATTCATTGCTTGTTATCGAAATAAATTAGCTACTTGGGAGTAGATAAGATCATATGTCTTAGATTTGACATCTGATTAGTAGGAAAAGTTGTTGAATCCTTGTATTTAAATGCTTTCTCAGTTGATAATAAAGGAGGTTTATTCCAACTAAAACTTATTGTGGTTAATTCTCACCCAAAGAAGAATACGTTCTCTGCAATTCTAGCTAGCTTTTACTGGGACCTGTCATTGGTATCAAAGCTAGCAATGACAACTAATAAGGAGCAAATTGAACACTTAGAAGTTAGGCTTGAAGGATTCTAAAACAACTTCAACATAATGGAATTGAGTGTAATTGATAAACAGCACCAATTAGAAACAACCATTAATAAAATTAGTGAAGCATTGCTTACTAGGCAATAGCCTCTCTTAGCTATGTCATTGATCGCAGTGGAAATTCTGTCACTGAGGGTTCTCGTAACATCGAAGGGGGCAGGCCAATGTTCTCTTTGAAATTGGCTAAACTTGAATTTCCAAAATATCCAGAAGATAACCAAACCGAGTGGTTCACCAAAGTTGATCAGTTCTTTGAATATCAAGGCACTTTAGATACACAAAAGGTTTCTTTGGCCTCTTTTCATCTTAAAAGTGAGGCCAAGTGGTGGTGGCAGTGGCTACGACTAGCTTACAAGGAAGAAGGTCAGGAGGTGTCATGGGACATTTTCACATAGGAGCTTTAAGCACAATTTAGCCCTACAGATTGTGAAGCTTTTGACGAAGCCTTGTGAAAAATTAGACAAATTGGGTCTTTACACGATTATCAGGAGTTTGAAAGACTAGGCAATCGGGTACAAGGATGGATGCAAAAGGCATTAGTGGGAACCTTTATGGGAGGTCTCAAGGTTGAAATAGCTGATGAAGCTATTAGTCTTACAAGAATGAGAGATGATCAAGTGAGTTGATAGTAAAAATGCATTTAAACCTCCAATAGGGCAGCAACAAAGCTTCTTTCTCTACTAAAATTTAAGACAACTGATTCATCCTCAACAACATTTAAAGCGGTAGCTGCTATGAAATGACTAACTTGGGAAAAAATGCAGTGACGGCAAGCACAAGGACTTTGCTTTAATTGCGATAGTAAATTCACACCTAGGCATAGAGGTCGTGGGCCATAACTCTTGTTGTTAGAGGATAATTCAAATGAATTAGATAATGAGGAACCCGCATCAAAAATCTCTCTATATACACTTACAGGTTGGTTAGTCTATCGCACCATGCGAGTGACAACAAAAATTGGCTATCATGAGCTTATTATCTTAATTGATATTGGTTCTCCTCACAATTTTATTGGTGAAAGGTTAGCTAGTTATTGAAATTGCCCATAGTGGCCACTATACCTTTTGATGTCAAGGTTGCTAATGGAAGCCCATTAAAGTGCCAAGGAAGATTTGAGAACGTCCAAATTCAGCTTCAAGGTATTCCCTTTGTCCTCACTTTTTATGATTTACCACTAATTAGGTTAGATGTGGTTTTATGAATCCATTGGCTCGAATAGTTGGGGATTGTAGCATGTAACTGAAAATACCTAACTATAGAGTTTCAGTGGAACAATAAGACTCACAGATTATAAGGAATCAAGTCACGATCCATTTAGACAACATCTATGAAAATCATCATCAAGGAGGTACGAAACAGAGGCTCGGTGTAACATCTCGTTAACTAGTTAAGGCTAGAATAGTAAATATAAGAGATTGTTGAGAAATGATAAAATGCGTTTCATGCTTATGCGTAATATGACATGCACATACACATGATTATTGAATTTTGCACATGAAAATAATTGTATAAGCATCGTTGACATTCTGGGTATAATTTTTATAAATGTGAATTTTGATCTAAATTGTGGTTAAAATGTATTGAAAATTGACTTGCTGTGTACAGGTATTGATTTTGAAATTTTGTTGAAATTTAGAAATCCCTAAATTTTTGGGTAAATTTTGAACTAAGAAAAATATCAAGTGGCAGGACAATTGATAAATAGCAGTAGAATTAGGAGTCAAATAGCAGTAAAAATTTTGATAAATGACATTTAGGTTTAATGACATATGTCATTAAAATTTAGAGACAAGTGAAGTAAAAATTGGAGTTGAAGAAGACAATTTAATTGCTTTGTATCTTGTTTCTTCTTCTCTTCTTTTCATTAATCACTCTTCATCTTCTTCATTTTGTTCTCATCTCCACGACACTCTCTTCATCTCTACATCAAAGTGAACCTCATTCTTATATTTCTTTGCTACCCTCATCTTGTTGCCTTCTTCTTCTTGTCTCAAAAACCTAACCTAATCCACCCTAGAAAGTTGATGACCGTGAGCATGGAGGATTAGGGTTCCTTGGTGTTTTTGAAGAAGCCTAAGAGTAAAGCAAGTAAGTTAAGCTTTAATCTTTATCGGAAGTGTTAAATAGAACATGTATGATGAGAAATTTGATGATTGATCATTGGGTTCATATATGTGTTTTTATGTGGGTGTTGTGTAAAAATAAAGAGATCATGCTCTAATTAGTAGTGAGTTAATGTTATTCATGAAATGAGAAGAAGTAGGACGATATTTTGAGACAAAGGAGAGTGATAATGAAGTTAAATATGTGCTGGAATGTGCTAGATAGAGTGCTTTCACTGAACATGCATCTGTCTTTTGGCCATATCTTGATCTATAGGTATCCAAATGTGAAGATTTTTAATTTATATTAAACTAGAGATATATGGCTACAATGTTTCTGAAGGAAGCGAATTTTAATTCTATCTCTAAGGGTCTCGAAATTTGGCTTGCGCTTGAGAACTGCGAGTTGTCATGGTATAAGAACAATCTGTAGTATTTTAGGTATAACTTACATAATATTCAACCAAATTGCATGATTTTGACGTCATTAGAACCTTAAGACGTATATAAACATTTTTTCAGAAGACAGTGTTGTCTAAATACCTCATCTTCTAGGTCAAAATGATCATAACATACTAACCTAAAATCTTTCATGAGAAAAACTAGAAAACTGTAAGAATACTGGGAAATTTGTTTCTGTCATGATCGTGGCAGGGGGAGGCCACGATTGTGGGCAGTGATTTTTCATGGATATGTTTTGATTATGCAATGGTTAAACCAAGTAATGATGAGATATATATCTATGATGCTTTTGGAGTTACTTGGGGCTTAAAGGAACATTTTATATATATATATATATATATATATATATGTAAAGAAGTAAGATAAGGTAGGGCACGATCGTGGCCCTCACCCCCACGATCGTGGCCTGACAAAAAAAGTTTCTGCCTAGCTAGAACGAGTTTCTATCATGATCGTGACAGGGACACCACCATTGTGGCCAGACTTATGAAGGTAAAGAGTTGTCCTTTGTTTGTTATATGAGCAAATCAATAATAGGGTGCTTCCATATGATGTAAGTAGGTTTAAATGAGATCTTGAATAAACATAGTTGATGTTGAATGAAGTGATTAAAATGAGTGAAGAATATTAGAGATTAAAGAATGATTAAAAGGTGTTATTAGTTGATTTTTGAGATGTGTATTAAGGAAATATACCCAGGAATTTGTCATTTAACATGCATTATACATGACATATATACGTGTGCTTATGATAAAGTATTCATATGACCGTGCAAAGTAGTAATGGTAAATGTATATGTTTGCATATTATAGAAGAGCATATTGAGCGACCGCTTCTAGACGCTGCTAGGACTTTTAGGCAATAAGCTAACGAGAGCAAACTGTGAGTAACCTAAGATGGTCACACATTGAATTATTATTTGTTTACATTTTGTATTGAATTATTATGTGAATGTGATTATGTTGATTCTGGACAATTGATTGTCCTAGGAGTTCTATATTTAGGATTGTATTATAAGTGCTACTTGAATGTGAATATAACTGACTATTTGTTCTTAACTTCAATGTTAAATGCCGGACTAACAGTCTGATGACAAATGTGAATAAGAAAGAGTGTGAATGTGACTGAATGAGTGTAATCTTTGAATATGCATGATGCATTTCATTATATGACTGCATGAAACGTAAAGGCAGTTGTGATAGCAATTGCCATTGAAAAAGAGCTTAAAGCTCAGACTGTGGTAAAAGCTAAAGGCTCACTAAGTAAAATGAGCCTTGTATCCCTAACGAATAAGGGACAGTATTAATGAGCCCGGTATCCATAATAGATACGGGACAGTGAAAATGGCACTCGGTCATAACAACGAAATAAATGAACATGAAACACATGAACATTGCAAATACACATGATTTCTATATATATGTTTAAATGATTGCAATGTAATATTAAATTATGTTGAATGAGAAATGAGAAAATTGTGTACAACGTGTCTTGCGATGATATATGTTGATAAATGAAATAATGTGAATTATGTGACTTATATGATTACTTGAATTGATGTGTTATATGGTATGAGTGAACCATCGAGGATGCTTACTCAACTGAGTTCGTAAAACTCAACCAAATTGCAATGTTGACTTTTTAGGTTCGAGAGTGACGACATAGCTTCTAAGACAACTTAGAAGAGATCTAGTACTACTTTTGGAATGAAGTCATGGCTCAAAGGTCTGTTAGCTGGATTGAAGGACTTAAATTAAATTTTTGTATAATTCCTCATGTATGTAGCATGTTTTATAGACAGAGCTGTAGACTTTGATAGGTTGTGAACATTGTAAAAATATGATGACTTTGTAAAGTTACAACGTAGATATTGTTTATGAAATGAAATTAGGAATTTGGAGTTTAATTATTATGGCATTTATGGTTTCAAATTATGATGCCATTAGTTATGTGAAAGTAAAGTAGTTGGCACATCGCTTCTGTCAGGCATGAGTTCGAATGTCCGAAGGATGTACGGGCATGTGTCATATGGGAGCGGGGTGTCATACCCCGGAATATGTCAATTGAGTGCATATACTATCTTTGCATTGTTTCCTAAATCATGATTCATATGTGTATGCAAATATTATGCATGTGAATGAAATGCATTTCATAATTTCTCATTGACATTACCCATGTGCATTAGTCGAAGGTTCTAACCCTTAGTATGGAAAACGGGTTATTACATCACTTTGGACAAGGAGTTTTATGTTGTAGTGTGCGCTTTAAAGACTTGGGAACATTATTTAGTCAGTAATGAATTCATTATTTATTCTGATCATGATGCTCTGAAATATTTGAGCAGCCAGAAACAGATTAGCAAGGATATGCATGCAAAGTGGACACAGTTTCTTTAGAAATTTCCTTACAAGTTGGTTTATAAATCTGGAGTACAGAATAAGGTGGCAGATGTGTTGAATTAGAGGGCTGATCTGTTAGTGGTGCTGAAGTAAAAGATTGTGGGTTTTGATCTACTCAAGGAATTGTATCCTATAGATTCTAACTTCCAAGATATCTTCTAGTCATATTGTTAATAATTATTATCTATTGGATGGTTTTCTTTTGAAGGGAAATTAGTTGTGCGTCTCAAAATTTTCTTTAAGGGAGCAGTTTATTTGTGACATCCATGGTGGAATGTTGGCTATGTGTGGAGAGTATGGTGTAAAAGTGTTATGTCTACTAGATGTCTGAAAGGCAGGCACAGAATATAGGGTTATACTTACCTTTCCCAATCCCGAAGAACATTTGGGAGGATCTGTCTATGGAATTCATACTTGGCTTGCCTCATACACAATAGTGTGTGGACTCTGTTTTTGTTATGGTTGACAGGTTCTCTAAGATGACGCATTTCATAAAATGCAAGAGGACTGGTGATGTAAGCGAAGTAGCTAGATTATTTTTAAAAAAAGTTGTCCGTTTGTATGGTGTGCTAAAGACTATCACTTCTGATCATAATAGTAAGTTTTTTGGGCATTTTCGGAGGACTTTATGGAGGATGTTTGATTCGTCATTATAGTTCAGCAGCACAACACATTCCCAAATTGATGGGCAGACATAAGTGGTGAGCAAGACACTGGGCAATCTGATCCAGAGTATCTGTAGGGATAGGCTTAAACATTGTGATCATGTGCTAGCACATGCTAAGTTTGCCTACAACAATGTAGTGCACACTACCCTCGAACGATATCCTTTCTCTATTGTCTATACTAAAGCTCCACAACATATGCCTGATTTAGCACACTACCAATGTTGTTGGGAAGAGAAAGTGGCAGAGAATATGGTGAATAGGTGGCAAGATGTCCAAGCTGAAGTGAAGCAGAAGCTTGAGCAGGCAAACCAGAAGTATAAGCAAGCTGCTGATCAACATCGCCGAAAGAAGGTCTTTGAAGTTAGCGAGCAGGTAACGGTGTTCTTGCGAAGGGAGCATTTTCCTGTTGGGACCTACAATAAGTTGTACCCACGGAAGTATGGTCCATACAAGGTTCTACAGCAGATCAACAACAATGCATAAGTGGTGGATCTTCTAAGCAGTATGGCAATGTCCAAAACATTTAATGTGGCAAACTGATCTCCATACTATCCTTCTGATGAGTCTTTGTATCCTGATATTCTAGAAAACTTAGAGATGAGTTTTTCCCAAGTGGAGGGGACTAAAGTGGAGCGTATAGTTGAGGAGCTTATAGACCGGGAAGATCGGAAGAAGAAATCCAGGCGTAAAAGAAAGCCCAACTTTTAGAGGCCATAACTTTTGCTACGCTTATTCATTTGGGGCCCCACAATATATCAAACTGAAAATTACTGCATTTTTCCTTTCCTAATTATTCTAGGATTTCTTTCTCTTTTTAGATTAGGGTTTTTAAGGCTATATATATATATATGCCTCTACTCATTGTATTAGGCATTCAATACGAAAACAATTCAGAGTTTCCTCTTTTGAACAAGTCCAAATTATCTTCCTAAGGCTAGACGTGTTCTATATTGGTTTATCTTACGCTAACTCGCTACGTCAAAACAATCCAAGGAATGAGGAGAAGAAAGAAGGAGAAAGGAAGAGGGAAGAAGAAAGGCTACTGTTCTTAGTATCTTCCCGATCCATCTTGACCCCTTCCAAGTGACATTTTCATTTTATCTTTGTTTTTCTTTCTTTTGAATGTATGAGATGGATTTGATAGTGATGGATTTTGATTTAATGTCGATGTTCTAAACTCCTTTAGGGATTTGCTCTTGAATAAATGTTAATATGTTTTCTTTTGATGTTAATACATTGGGTATTTTGGTTATTTATGGTATTTTCATGTTTTGGTAACAAATTGAGAGAGTGAGCTAATAACAAAATGATTAGATTGGATAATGAGAGATAAACAATCTAATATATCACGCAAATAATTAAATCAATAATTTATACAAAGAGAGATCTCGTGTGAGGACCCGATAGTCTATTAAAGGGATTAAGATCTAATTGGATGTGTGGGCTTTTTATTAATTGGGAGATTGCAAATTTCATAATTCAAATATGGGTTATGATTTAGGGTTTAATGAATATAACTTGAGAGAGAGTAATCCACCTTTCAAAAGTCTAGGACCGACACCATATTAACTCAAAAGTAATCATGTTAGCATTTGATGATAGGATAAATCCCCCTTCTCATAATCGGCTAATCTTCCTTGTGTGATTTTCGAATGTTCATTGGTGGTGCTCAAATTTGATTTCTTTATGTTAATTTTACAATTTCATTTTCAATTAATCCATACTCGCTTCTTTACTTTTCTTTTTCATTTTAGCTATCCTTTAGGCCGTATACTATAATTTAATTAGTTCACCAACTTTTTGAGGGATCGAAACCTCATATACTACACTTATGACCCATGCACTATGGTATATTGAGGGATAAGAAATTGTAAAGCTTGTCCACTCGATTAAGTTTTTGACACCGTTATTAGGGAGTTAGTAGGATTAGTTTAATTCTTTTAGTCTATGGAGTTTTCACCACTCTTGTGTTCATACTACTACGAGTTTGAGTCAGATAACCGAAACATTAGAATTTGACATTGCCCAGTTAGACAGAGCAATCCAAAGAGTTAGATATGAAGAAGAAGATAATACTGTAGCAGCCATGGATGAGGAATTTCATTAAGATTTTCAGCAAGGAGGAAATCAAGGGAACCAATCACAGACCCTCATGGATTTCATAAGATCGTGGTTTAATGCGACCAATCAAGGTGTCACTAGACCACGTGTTCAAGCAGCTTTATTTGAAATAAAACTAGCTTTATGAAACATGCTGCAAACTAATGTTCAATTTTAGGGGCTAACTAATAAGGATCTTAATGCTCATATAGTCAATTTATTAGAAATATGATATTATGGGATGTCGAGAGATGCTATTAAGATGAGGCTCTTCCCTTTAACACTAAGGGATAGAGCTAAGACATGGTATCACTCACTAAGTTCCGCGAATGTTACAACTTAGGAACAATTAGAGTGAGCGTTCTTAGATAAGTACTTTCCTCTCACGAAGACTACAGCGATAATTAAGGAAATCACAAACTTTCAACAAGTGATGGAGAGTCACTTTATGAGGTTTGGGAAACTTATAAAGATTTGCAAAGGAGGTGCCCTCATCACAACCTACCTAAGGAGTTTGTTTTGCAAACTTTCTATAATGGAGTGAACCCACCTACCTGAGGCATCATTAATGCAGCATTAGGAGGATCTTTAATGAGGAAGACGGTGGATGAAGTGGAAGAGTTGTTGGAGGAAATGGCTAGTAATAGTTTTCTTTGGACAATAAATAGGAGTAGACAACATACGACCCTCCACGACCAAAAAGGAGCTTTAGCAATTAACCTAAATATGGAAATGCAAGCTAAGATTGATAGCTTGACTCGACAACTAAATAATATGAAAGTCTCTTCCCCAGCTCCTATGAAAGCTATTCAGAAAAGATATGAGCTATGTGGATAAGATAGCCATGACACCATTGATTGCTTTTTGATGAAAGACCATGAATTGGAGTACGTTAACTATATGGAAGTTCAATTTGGTCGAGGAGGGGGGAACAACCCCCACTTAAACACATATAACTCTGGGTGGAAGAATCACCTGAACTTCTCCTAGTTAAACAATGTGGGAGGTCAATTACTGACCTTAAGGACCACTTAGGTTCTAATAGGCAAAATCAAACTTGATAGACTCTAAGCTAGATAAAAACTTGAATAAGCTTGGAAGCTTAAATGATGCTTAAAAGGATTTAGAAGGAAGATTTGAGCAAGTAACAAATAATGATGCCTTTTCCATCCACAATTTAGAGGTTCAAATGAACTAATTGATAAATGCTTTATCTACACGAAGTGTAAGGAGTCTCCCAAGTAATTCTAGAATAACATCGAGGAAGCAACTAAAAGCTATCACACTTCAAAGTGGGAAGGAACTTAAACAACCTACAAAATCAAAAGTTGCAACCCTTCCTCCTATCGAGGGCAACCAAGAAAAGGAGAAAAGTATGGACATAAGGGAATACCCTCCTTATGTTGCTCCTTCACCATATCCACTTAAAGTTCTATATCCTCAGTGACTGCAAAGGAATAAATTGGATGCATAATTTGCAAAAAAATTCATAGAGAAATTAAAGATGTTGCAGATAAATCTTTCATTCATTGAGGCTTTAGAACACATGCCCAAATATGCTAAATTTTTTAAGGACATATTATTGAAGAAGCGTACTTGGGAAGAAAACCAAATGGTACCATTAACTGGCACCTGTAGCTCCATAGTCACTAGCCAGATGCCATCCAAGCTGAAAGATCTAGGGAGTTTCATAATACCCTGTGTAGTTGGTGAATTTGCATTGAAAAAGTGCCTCTGCGATCTAGGAGCAAATGTTAATCTTATTCCCTTGTCAATATTAAGAAAATTGGGATTGGATGAGGTTAAGCCAACTTCAATGCTAATTCAGTTGGTTGATCAATCTATTAAAAGATTGTTTGTAGTGGTGGATGACGTTTTGATGTAAGTGAACAAGTTCATTATTCCTGTGGAATTTATGGTTGTTAACTTTGAAGTGATAAGAACTATACACTAATTCTTGGGAGACCTTTTATGAAAACAGGAAAACCATTAATCAATGTTCACGAAGGAAAATTGACACTTCAGATTGGTGAAGATCAAGTGGAATTTAATATGAACAAGGCTTTAAAGAATCCAAAAGAAAGTAGCGCATGTATGAAAATTGATATCATTGATAAAAGTATGTAAGAACAAGTAGAGAATTGTGTTGCAAAAGTGAAATCAATAGAAGTGGAAACAAGCAATAAAGTTGAGAAGGCGAATAAGGTTGAGTTTGAAGGATTTGATGAGATGAAGGAGTCAGGTGTTCCAACTCATCAAGACATATTAGTTCGAACAGAAGCAACCTTACCACTCTTCATAGAAAAACAACCCATTTTAGAGCTTAAACCTTTGCCTACACATTTTAGATATACCTTATTATGTGAAGATCAAACTTTACCCATCATCATTTCTAATCAACTAGATGGGAAACAAGAGAGTAGGGTGGTACCGATTGTTAAGAAGCAGATGAAGGCCATAGGATAGCAAATATCTGACATTTGAGATATAAGCTCAAATAATTGTATGCATCAAATAAACCTCAAAGAAGGATGTAGAGCAGTGAGGGAACGTCAGCATAGATTGAACCCTCACCTGAAAGAAGTGATCAAGAAAGAATTAGTAAAACTCTTATATGTAGGGATAATTTATCTTATATCTAATGGTGAATAGGTTAGCCCTGTACAGTGTGTACCAAAGAAGGGTGGAATTACTGGAATGGAGAATGAAAGCATGTTGGATCGGAAAATAAAACATGCATCGATTTGGAAGAAACGGTAGATTTCAAAACCTTTTATAAATCAAAATTTCAGCGGAAGCAATATATCCAAATCAATATGCATAGCTACACATGATACGGTATAAGGAAAAACATTTGCATAATCATAAGATGGAAAATATTACTGACTCCTTCGCTACAACTTTAACTCCTCGCCATGCTATCCTATCCTTGGCAATGTATCCTCTCCCGAGTGATGTATCCTCTTCACCTTATTGTATCCTTTTCTTGATATTGTATCCTCAACCAATCTGATCTACTACTTGTTCTTCTTGGACAACTTGGTTAACAAGATCCTCTGGTGGGAAAGGAGAAGAAAACTTTGGAGGAGATTTTTCTTAGAAGAAAGTAGTCAAAAAATGAGACACTCTCATGCAAATTTCGGCTCACCATGCAAGATAGGAGAGAGAGAGTCAAAACAATGTAAGAACCCTTTCTTACACCCTCTCAATTTCGGTTAATCTCAAAGGAAAGAAGAAATTTGCATCAAATGCATCACCTCTTTTTTAATCAATCATAAAGAAGCTAATAAATGAGACTCTTCTCATTTATCTTTAAGATGGCTATATGAAAAGACTATTAACCTAAATGTGACATACCAATT
>JANZXP010000194.1:23001350-23014387 GCA_027576715.1 Erythroxylum flavicans | reverse complement strand
AATGAATGTGATATTTGAAGTGCTCCTTGTATGTGAATGTGAAGAAATAAATGTTACTCAACAAATTTTGTTGAATGTCAAAATTAAGGTTTGAAGATGATTGTGTTTTGACTGTGAATACGACTGAATGAAAACAATGATTGAATAGATGTGTGAGATGCATTTCATTTCAGGAATGCATGAAAGATAAAGACAGTTGTGATCGGAGTCGCCAGTAAAAGAGCTTAAAGCTCAGAACGTGATAAGAGCCCTTGGCTCAGTTATGCATGTACCCGGTATACACTAAGGAATATGAGACATTATTCGATATAGCTCGGTATCCACTGAGGGATATGAGCTAGAAAAAAAAAGAGGCACTCGGTCACAACAAAGTAATAAATGAAACGGAATCACGTTCATTGCATTTACAATCAATATGTGTACTTTTGTATGAATGAAATGTTCGGTATAATTGTCTCGAAAATGATATGTGATGCTTTATGTAAAAAATACCAAGATGTGAATTATATGTCTACATATTTGATATGTTGCATGAATTGAGTAAACCATCGATGATGGTTACCTCATCTGAGTTCGCAAAACTCACCCAAAATTGCACGTTGACGTTTCAAGACCGAGGGAGAACTTTAGCTACTGAGAGACCATATAAGAAGTGTAATTCTTGTGCTTTTGTGAAGAAAATAGCTCACAGGTTGGTCAACTGAGATTGGAAGATTAGATAGATCTTTTATGTATTTCCTCTTTCATGTAGCTTATTTTGTATTAGGTTATGGTGATGTACATGTACGGTTATTCGAAAGCTACAATGTATTACGTTCGGGTTTATGAAATGAAAAGGGAAAAATTTTGGTTTTTAAAATATTGTGACTTTTTTTATGATGTCTTATAAGAGAATGAAAAAATAAATGATAATGCCATATTAAGTGAATGTTGTGATTGAACGTAGCGCACCATTATCATAGGTTATGTACTGGAATGTCCTTAGGGTGTTCTAGTATGTACCCCATAGTAATGGGGCGCTACACTCGGTATTCGCTATATGTTTACCGATTTCAGTAGATTCTACACTTGTAGATGTCCATCCTCAAATGCAATAATTATTGGAAATTTTCTAATACTTATTCCAAGAACCAATGTAGCTACCTCCAAAAAAAGAAATGGATCATCATATTAATTTGAAGGAGGGAACGAAACCCATCAATGCCAGACCATACTGGTATGTATATTTTTAAAAGACAGAAATTGAGAAACAAGTTCAAGACATGTTACAATTGGTGCTTGTTTGACCTAATACTAGCCTTTTTTTCATCTTCTGTACAAATTCTAATAGTTGGCACTTTTGCACTGATTATTAAGCCCTTAATACTGTGACTATCAAAGACCGATTTCTCATCCCTACAGTAAAAGATATGTTGAATGAACTCCATGGCACATCTTACTTCACAAACCTTGATTTGAGGGCAATATACCACCAGGTACAAGTTCACCCTTTTATTGTTCATAAAACAGTTTTTCGTACCCACAACGGCCACTATGAATATTTAGTAATGCCCTCAGACTTTGTAATGCACTCTCTACCTTTTCAAGCTATTATGAATTCCATCTTTTGTCCCTTTCTCTGCAAATTCATTTTGGTTTTAATTGACGACATATTGATTTATAGCCCCACTTGGACCATGCATCTTGCACATGTCCAGCAAGTTTTGGAAATATTAAGGCATCATAGTTTTTACATTAACTTACGCATATGTGCAATTGGTTGAGAAGAACTGGAATATTTGGGGCATTGTAACTACCTATGGGGTGAAAGTGGACCAAAACAAGATCAAAACCATGCTACATTGGCCTTAACCTACTAATATTTCTAGGTTGCATGGATTTTTAAGCTTGATAGTTTATTATCGCAAATTTGTTCGTAATTACGGTGTCGTAGCTCACCCTTTTACAAATCTCTTTAAAAAGGGCCAATTTCAATGGTTAGTCGAGGCAGAGGATGCATTTCAAGAAGTCAAGATAGCTATGACCCCCTCCTCCCCCCTCCCCCACCTATGCTTGCCATGCCTAATTTCAATAAGCCTTTCTTTATTAAGTTAGATGCTTCTGTTAATGGCATTGGTGCTGTTTTAACACAAAAAAGGAGAGTCATAAGTTGAGACTTAGGCACCAACTAACAATCTTGGTCAACATATGCCAAGGAAATGCTAGCCATTGTTCAAGCCATAATTACATAGAGGCCTTATTTGCTTGGGTGAAAATTCTATATCCAAACTGACCAATAGAGCCTTAAGTACTTGATAGAGCAATGCATTGCCACACCAGAACAAGAGAAATGGGTATCCAAACTTTTAGGCTATGATTATGAAATTTTATATAAGTCGGGTTGAGAAAATAACGCAGCTGATGCATTGTCAAGAGTATCCTAGTATTGATGCATTATATGTCTCTCAAACAGAATTTTGGGATACAATCAAAGAGTAGTCGTAAAATCATCCTTATATGACCAAGATCGGTGAGTAGGCAAAATTGAATCTAGATGGTTTATATATGTGGCGAAATAAGTTATTGTTCTACAAAAACAGGGTAGTGGTTCCGCCTAATACCAACATTATTCAATAGCTGCTATATGAATTCCATAATTCACCCATGGGAGGACATTCAGGAGTGCTCTTATAAAAGAATTGCTCAACAATTGGCCATATATGTACAGAAGTATGAAAGATTATGTGGATTATTGCGATGTTTGCCAGCGAACCAAAGCTGAAACTTTGTCACCAGCTGGACTTTTACAACCATTGCCAATTCCATGTCAAGTTTGGGAGGATAAAACTATAGATTTTATAGAGGGTCTGCCAATGTGTAATGGCAAAAATGCAATTCTGGTGGTTGTTGATCGATTAAGCAAATCAACCCACTTTTTAGCTTTGTCTCATCCTTATACAGCAAAAATTGTGGCTAATAAATTCGTTGAAGGGGTGATCAAACTCTATGGAATACCTCAGTCTATTATTAGCAATCGTGACCCAGTATTCATTAGCCCATTTTGGAGAGAATTATTTTGCATGTCGAGAATGCAATTAAAGATAATTTATACTTACCATCCTTAAACGGATGGACAGTTTAAGGTGGTAAATTGCTACATTGAGCAATATCTCTAATGTTTTACATACCAACAACCACAAAAATGGCACTCTTTCCTTCCTTAGGCTAAGTTATGGTATAATATAACCCATCACGCCTCTATTGGAATGAATCCCTTTCAAACACTTTATAGACGTCCACCACAAACTATTTTACCATATCAGAAGGGTAGTTCTCTAGTTTATGAAGTGGACTATATCCTTATCTCTTGAGATGAAATGCTCTAACAGCTAAAACAGAACTTACATGTAGCAAACAATAGGATGAAGCAACAAGTTGATTATAGGAGGAGAGAGGTGGAATACCAAGTGGGCGAGTTGGTATTTCTGAAGCTTCATCCCTACCGACAACATTCAATTTTTAAAAGAGCTTATCAAAAGCTTACTAGCAAGTACTATGGGCCATACCAAGTAGTATAACGAATTGGGAAGGTAGCTTATAAACTTAAATTGCTAAAAGTCGCATCCATCTAGTTTTTCATGTCTCCCTTCTTAAAAGAAAATTTGGTGATGATGTTTTGGCTAGCACAAAATTACCTCTTATTTCAGATGATGGTGATATTGTCATAGAACCTGAGGCTATTTTGGACACATGTTAGATTAGAATTGGGTTAAAGTTTGTTGAGAAATATCTGATTAAATGAAAAAGGCTACTTGTGGAAGATGCTACCTAGGCAAAAGCTTCAGACATACAAGATAGATTCATGAACCTTGGGGACAAGGTTACTATTAAAGGGGGTGGCATTGATAAGATACGGAGGTCCAAAAAAGTGCTAATTCTAAATCCTAAGTTGACTAGTGCAAAGCAATTACAATAATGCCATGGAATTTTACATGTGGGATTTAGTCCAATTTATTGGAAGATTGCAGTGAGCTTGCTTAGAAATAAGTGCAATAGTTTATGTTTTTAGCCATTGCTTGTTATTGGAATAAATTAGCTACTCGTTGTAGGGAGTAGACAAGTTCATATCTCTTAAATTTGCTATCTGAATAATAGGAAAAGTTGTTAAGTCCTTGTATTTAAATGTTTTCTCAATTAATAATAAAGCAGACTTATTCCAACTAAAACTTATTGTGGTTAATTTTCACCCAAAGAAGAGTACGTTCTATGTAATTCTAGCTAGCTTTGACCGGATCTATCAAATTCTTTATTATATTAACATCACGAAACAATATTGATTATAAGTTAAGTGAATTAAGGAATTTACTAACAAGATATTTTAATATTTTAATTAATCTAAATATAGAATAATAAAATAAATATAAATATATTTTTAATTTTAAACTATAAAAGGTATTTGCCATATGATAAAGAAGTTTACTGTCTAATATTATAAATAATAAATAATATCACATCAAAACATTAAATTCTTTTAAGTTCAAAATATTAAAATTTAAATTATATTTTGCTATAAATGTAAAAATTTTAAATGTATTTTCGACAAATCACGTAGATACAAAGTTTCAAGCGTCCTTCCTTAAAGTTGACAAGGGTAGGAATGTTAATGGGTTGGTCAACTTGGGTCAGGCTAGGGTTAGGGTGAACTGTGACTCGACCACGAGCTGACCGTGACCCAAGCCATCATATATTTTTTAAAAGAAAAAAATAAAAAATGACGTTATTTTTGAAATAACGATTAGGCCACGAATCAAGTCGAACCGGCCAATGCTCTGCTTATGACCCGGTTGAGCCGATCATGATCGGCTCATTGCCCATTCATAGCCCGATTAACCCAAATCTGGGCCAAATTTTACATCTCTAAACAATACAATACAAGGGACTCCAAATTACAAATGTTAATGAGCCGGGCAGGGTTCGGGTTGGGCCAAACCCAACCTGTCTATATTTTTTAATTAAAAAAATAAAACGGCACTATTTTATCGAGCCGTGAGCCAGGTCGGACCTGCCCATAGCCTATTTATGATTCGCTAAATTCAGGCTAAAAATAGACTGAACCAAATTAGACAAAACGGACCAAACCAGAATTGTCATCCCTACTCCAAATTACGCAAAATTAGGATAGCGGTGGCTAAATAAGAGTTAGGGTTTGTCGTCTATTAAGTAGTGGCTGGTTAGTTAGTACTTCTGCAGTAGTGAGACTATATAAATACAAGTGTCCAATACTCTCTCATCAACTGACCCTACGTTCACTGCTGGTCTATTAGGTCTCTCTCTCTCTTAGTCAATAGGTGTTCACAAAATGGCGGAGGAGCAGACGGCTGTGAAGGAGGAAAGACCCACCGGAAGAGTCGTCATGTTCAGTGACAAGAAAGGTTTCGGCTTTATCAAGCCAGATGATGGCGACGAGGATCTGTTTGTCCACCACAGCGCGATCAAATCCGATGGCGGTTATCGCACTCTCTCCGAAGACGACGTCGTGGAATTCACCGTCGCACTCTCAGATAACAAGTACCAGGCGATCAACGTCACCGCCCCTGGCGGTGGACGCGTTCAGCATATTCGCAGTCGAGGAGGCCGCGGAGGAGGGTTTGGACCGGGTTGGGGAAGGCGGAGCAACGGCGCCGGTTCCGGTGCCAGTGCTGGAGGATGTTATAACTGTGGGAATACCGGTCACATTGCCAGGGATTGCAGAGGCGTTGACAGTACTAGTAATGGTTGTTTTAAGTGTGGAAGTGCTGGACATTTTGCGAGAGATTGCTCGCGCGTAAACGGTGGTGGAGGACCTGGTAGTGGTATTAGCAGCGGCGGAGGCGGTGCGTGCTTCAACTGTGGTGGATATGGGCATATGGCTAGGGATTGTCCTGGTGGTGGGGGCGCGTGCTATAATTGCGGTGGTTATGGTCACATGGCGAGAGAGTGTACTAGTGGTAGAGGAAGCAACAGGTTTGGTGGTGGAGGAGGTTGTTTCAACTGTGGAAATGAAGGGCACTTTGCTAGGGATTGCCCTGACAAGTCGTGATTGAGGAGGAAGAAAGAGTAATAGTAAATCTTTCTCTTTTCATTCCTTTTCATACTTTTGGTTGCTTGATCTTTTTTATTTTATATATAATTTTTTGCTATAAATGCATTGTGTTGAGGGAAGTTAGCGATTCTCTGTTTTGTGGAGGAAACTTTCCCAGTTGAGACACGTATATAGTACTAGTATTTTCTCTTTATTTACGTCTGTTAATCAGTGCATAACTTTTTGGCTGAGCAATTGGGTCGGCAATTAAATGGTGTATTGATAAGCTTGTGTCTTCTTGTGTGGAGCATGAATAATGCTATATCTTTTCATGCCTTGAGCTGATAGTTACTCCTGCATTCTATATATCATATGGGTAATACTAATTCAATAATAGGGAAAGTTTGTGATTTTGGATTCTTCGTTTTAACCTGTTCTTATCCTCTTGTCTTAAAGTGTTGTATGTGAAATTTTCACATGTTTGGGCTAATACATCAATTTCCAGTTGCAGAAGATGGAGTAATTCATCGTAAATACTGATATTTTATGATGTATTTTATGTAAATAAGTTTGAGCTGACAACCAAAGCTGAAGAAAGGTTAAAGTGCACTTGACAATCTAAAAGCTATTGATGTTATGATCACCTGGCCACGTGTAACGAAGGCTAATAGTTATATTAAAGCATTAACATTCTCCCTTGACTCTTTTTGCATAGTTTTGGTCATGACCAACTTTTATATGTTTCCATTGTGAAGGATTTCGTTGGTCTTGAAGTCCAAAGAAGGGTTTATGACCTCCTTCCTTTATTTTAGATTATAGAAGTCTGATTCTTTGCGTTATATATTCAAATTGTGATTAGATTTATTCATTATATATACTGTGATTATTATTAACTCAGATTTTGGATCAATCTGTATTGGTTGTTGGTTTCTATTATGTTGTTGCTGCTTCACTGAAATGGTATCTAATGAAATCAGAAAAGGTGAAAAGTTCGTGATTGTACTATAGTTCTTAGCATTTACTGGCCTTCCTTGGTTAACCATTAACTTGTTTAAAATTTTGATTTTGTATGGTTTGCAGTTTAGGTGACCTATGTTTTTCTGTATGTGTAAACATTGATTCTTGCAAAATGTTTCTCTTTTTCTTTTTCTTAATTTGTATAAAATCCTATTCCTGGAATAATCAGAGGAATCACTAAAGTACAGTTGCATTTGTTGCTTTGGAAGTACTTAGGAAGTTATATTGCTAGTGATATGGTGATACTTGCATTTAAGGACTAAGATATGGAATCCACCCATAATACCGGGGACAAATTAATGTTACTGCCAACATAGAACAAGATGGTCATTATGGCTTGTTATGCAGTGGGAATTACAGGTGAGGATAAGCTTTTGCGTTACGACGGGTAGTTTTAGATCGAACTCAGAGGCATTTAGAGATGGAAGTTTCTGACATCTGTTTTCGGAATCTATCTGGTTTGCCTCCTGGGGGCGATTCTTAACATATCAAGTGGAAGCGAAGTGGAACAACCAACAATAAAGCGTTCAGACTTCGAACTTTAAAATGAAATGGCTTCCTGCCAATGTATTCTCGTGTACAGAAATTGAACCAATCACTTGTCGGTTACAGTTTTGTCATGTGAGGCTTAGCTCTGCTGCCTTAGGTAAAGATTGGTTAAAGTTGCTTAGGAATCAATTATGGGTACTTGAGACTAACACTGGCTATTTCTATTTTTTGTTTGGTTTAATTAACAAAGGTTCGTTGGACATACTCAAAGGGCTTAGGGATCAGATATTTCTTTTGCCAAAAGGAAAGGATCGCCAAAAGCTGCGTCATAATAGGGATCAGATGTATAGAAATTTGATGATATTATCCAAGTGGGCAGCCAACACAATTTCTTCAACACCAGGCAGTAGCTTCCTAGATAGTTACTACTAATACATCCCCAAAAGAATCGAGCTTGTGTTGGATATCCGATAAGTAAAAATAACAGTTAAGTTTGTACCAAGAGAGATCTTTGGAAGATTAAACATTCATGAATGTCATACTTTAATAAAGCCTTCCTTCAAAAATAACGATTGCTTAAGTTTGTAGCAAAAGAGATCTTTGGAAGATTAAACATTCATGAATGACATACTTTAATAAAGCCTTCTTTCGTGCATTTATGAACTGAAGTTTCCTTCCAACCATAGCATATGAATATGATATGTTTTAGTGGTAACTAATAGACGGTTCACAAGTCTTGATAACTCGAAACAATTTCCAATACCGATAGTATGTGCTCAAATTACTCTGTCGTGATCGGAACTGTCCTATTTGTTTGACTTGGTCATTGTTAATGTGTGTGTGAAGGTTTGGATCTTTGCTGCCGACCCCTCGAGTAAACTTCACGTGAAATCGAAGGATAATTCTTTCTCCATAAAATTTTGTGTTTATACATTAGTTACAATAGAAGAAAACCGTTAAAAACCTTCCTTCCAATTTCCTCCGAGGTTGTCTGTCTGATTTATTACGTTTCCAGCTCCTCTTCGCCTTATTTATTAAATAGGCATTTGACCATGAACCGACCCTGTAAAGGCCTTGTCATGGTATACTATAAAAGCGCTGTACTCCGTGCTTTCTGCTAGCGAGAGACACTTTCCATAACCAACTTCAATATACAGGATCCTTGAAGACAGTGAGAAGTTGCACCCTTGTCACCAAGGTCTCAGGCTTCGAGCCTTCCCATTCATCTTAGTCAATGTCTCTTGCTCAAATTTCCATTTCCATGTTCTTCCTCAGTTTTCTTCTCCTGTTATCAGGTATGCACCTTTGATTTATGATCATTTTTTTTTACCATTCTTTGGTTATGATTTAAATTTTAATTTCAAATATTCCAGGGGGGCACTCGGCGACATTTACTATTGTAAACAAATGTAGTTATCCTGTGTGGCCGGGAATTCTTTCCAACGCTGGAACATCACAACTTCCGACCACCGGCTTCGCTCTCTGGCCAGGTGAGTCCAATGCATTTTCTGTGCCAACTTCCTGGTCTGGTCGCTTATGGGGTCGGACACTCTGCACTCAAGATTCAACCACCGGAAAATTTAGTTGCGTCACTGGTGACTGCGGCTCCTCCACTCTGGAATGTTCCGGTGGCGGCGCTGTCCCTCCGGCCACGCTTTCAGAGTTCACCCTAAATGGCGCAGACGGCCTCGACTTTTACGACATCAGTGTTGTGGATGGCTACAACCTCCCAATGCTAATCACTCCACAAGGTGGCTCTGGAGGGAACTGTACGATCACAGGTTGTATCGTCGACTTGAATAGTGCATGCCCATTGGAGCTCAAGGTGGTGGACGTCGGAGACGGTCAGGACGTGGCTTGTAAGAGCGCCTGCGAAGCTTTCCGAGATCCGCAATATTGCTGTAGTGGAGCATACTCGACGCCAGATACTTGCAGGCCTAGCAATTACTCCGCTTTCTTCAAAAACGCTTGCCCGAAAGCTTATAGCTACGCGTACGATGATGGGACCAGCACTTTCACTTGTGCCGGCGCTGATTACCTCATCACTTTCTGCCCATCTCGGACCACAAGGTAACATGTCAATTAACAATAGATATATTCAAGATTGGTTCCGCATCTTGTCAGAATCTTTGCCTCCTCAGAAAGGAAACGCATATCCTTCCACGCGGTGACAGGCTTTTCACGGTTGTCTTTAGTTCATGTCGTTATTAAGCCAATTTTAGATAGTCTTTTGCCTACCCTTTAATTCGGTTCTTCGATACAGATATTTGCTTTTTCATAATGTTTTTGCAGTTTTCCTAACAATCTGACCTTAAATGGTCGGTAGAGTGTAAGACGTGGGGGAGGTGTGTCCAAATTTTCTATTTCATTAACGTGGTCACATGTCTCAAGAAGTTTTTGTTTTTGCTTTGATTGTTTATTAATGTCAACTAGTGATTGTGAAGTTAGCATGGTGGTTGATGCTTGCAGCCAGAAGTCGGCAAATGGGCAGGATGCTGTGGCGGTGGCTACCTCCGCCAGCTCGCATGGTACGTGGTCGTGCTTTCTTGGAGCTGCCGTCACCGTCATAGCGATGGTTTGGCGATTGTGGGAGCTGCTTCCAGCAGGTTATTAGGAAAATGAAGCAACACAAAACGATATGTTTGGAAATATCAATGTCCGCCAAGTCTCTTATATTTTGAGCTAACAACGTGTCTCCAGATGGGTCCAGCTACTGAGGGGTCCATGTAGGAAGTATCAGTAAACTTGACAGTGTGGTCAAACACTTGAAGGTGTTGTCGAAGAGGACCGGCCCAACATATCTAGGTGAACCATCCACTTGTAATTTTTTAAGGTTATATTTAATTAGACGTAAAGTTTTTAATGAAATGGGATAAAATATAAATAGATGTAATATTAAAAAATTATTGTTTAGAAAAAAAATAAGAGTTTATAATATAATACAGTGAAATATTACTTAGATGAAGAGTTTATAATGTAATATAATATATCATTTTACTTTTTATCCTAAACTTTCTAAATTGGAGGTTTTCTATTTTTATTGTTTATGATGAAATAAAGATATAATATGAAATTTTCATCTCCTATTCTATCCCGTTATATTTTATTATAAAATTTTCCTTCAAACGATGAAAAAATATTATATTTCATTTTATTATAAAACTTTCAACTAAATATAGCCTACAGTTTATCTCGCACTGATCAATTTGAAAAAACTACGTGGGAAATTCTTTTTTTTCTTAAATATTGAATTAGGATTGCAACTTGGAAACAGAAAGTGCAGATGAGATGTTCTATATTGTAAACTAATTCTTACTACGGTCATACATTCATATAAGCCGGTTATGTTCCAAGAAAATGATATAGAATTCTTAATCGTAAGTCCTAATTAGGCATTGTTGAAGCTTACATCGGCAGTGAGCGAAGGGACGAAGGATATATGTGCAGATTATGCAGATTAAAGGAAATTTCAAACAGTCGCCTTTACCACGACTGTAGGCGTAGAGACACCTTAAATAATATAACCAGACTCTTGGAGGCACCTCAAATAATATAGCAAGTAGCAACCTCTGCTACTTTCTTCAAAACTTATTAAAGAAAAGGACATGTTATAGCAAATGTTAGATACCAATATTTACATTTTGCTTTTTTTTTATTAATTACTTCTAATTAATTTTTTATTATATTTATTAATTATTTTAATTTTAATAAAGTAATGATTATGAGTGATTTAAAAGTAAATGAATAAATATAATATACATTTTATTATTTTTTCATTTGTAAATTATAATTATCTTATAAACTTTATCTTGCAAATTAATATATTATAAATATATAACTAACCGATTAATTATAAAGTATGAATTAACAAAGAGTGGTTTTCTTTGTATCAATCTATATATATGTATAATATCTACTGCCAATGTATCAATTTAAAAATATATAGAATCACAAATATATGTAACCTTTGACTACTTCATAAAATGAAACAACAATTACTTACTTGGCCGAGGTCTTTGACTTCCAATTTTTACCGTTTTCGTGTTTGTTTAATATACAATTACATCTCCTGGATAAAGATACAGCTGAAAGTTGAAACAAAGGGCAAAAGAAGGATGTAGCTGGACTTCAAACGGGTTGAGAGAGGAATGAACTAGGTATGCTCCCTAAAGGTTTCCTTTAAAGCTATGAAGTTGCCTGCTCCTTCCAAGGTTGGAAGAGTAAATCTTCAAATATTTGACTGTAGCAGCACCTAGGTCCATTAAGTTGAGACCGTCGAAGACCACATAAACTTGCTCATTTACTTTGACTCGTAGGCATTAGCTGCGTGACACCACAAACTTTGAGAAAAACAAGGAAGATTACTGGACACAAGTCAACACAAATGTTTTTATACTTCAGGAAGAAAAGAACAATCTTGCACTTGTCTAGGAGGTTTTCAACTCATGAAATCCGAAAACAATGTAAAGAAAATGTCAGATGGCCATGCTTCTTCCATGATATTTGGCTGGTAACTAGACAAGCGTCCTCGTATGGTTTCCACGCTACTCATGATCATCTATACACGTAGGTGAGACAGCACCATGCCAGAGAAAGTAAAACCACTCATTTGCTTCACGTGGTCTTACTTCCAACTTACAGATTCTCCACTTCAAACCAACCGTGATGAGAGAGAACCCCAAGCCATGGGCCTCTGCCACTTGCTTTCGAGATTGGATGCTTTCAGTCAGTCCCAAGCTATGTGACTCTGCCACTTTCCATATTGGATGTTTTCAATCAGTATCTGGGGGTGAAATGTTAAATGTTTTATTATTAGTTTATACTCTTCAATGTAAATTAGTGACATAATTATTTAAATATATATTATATTATGTATAATAAAGTTCATAAATAAATGTATATTAAAAATAAAATTATGATTTGATCACAATTATAAGATTCACATTGATTTATATTTTATCCTTAAATTGTTTTTAGTTATAATCTATTAAGATTATATATTAAAATAATATAAAAAAATTAGCACATATTATGTTTCTTCCTTACGAAGGATGTAATCAATCTCATATATTAAAGTATGGAGATACTTAAACAAACATATGAGTACTTATAAGAGAATAAGTTCACTTAGTTGACCTCATATGAGAAATCTATTTGAAACATTACTTGTATATTTATAAAAATTCTTATTATCATAATTGTATAAGTGATTCTTTAACTTGAGTTTTCTAAAATATCTTGTATAGAGGTTACTAAGTTTTGATGTTAATTATGATATATTCTAATCAAAGGTAGCTCAATAAGTAGTTATTGGATGTATCATGAACTATAAAGAAATAAGAGTGATCAATATAAGGTTTATTACCCTAAAGTAATTAAAGAGAATGCTTCATTATTCTCAATTAGTATTGATTCTGGTCGGGTCGGTCGTGCTGGGCCCGAGCCCAGTCGTAATGACCCACAGGCCGATCGGTCCAATCTTCAAAGATCA
>JANZXP010000194.1:22954841-22980678 GCA_027576715.1 Erythroxylum flavicans | reverse complement strand
ACTTAAAGTCTTTATTAACGTGTGATTTACTTCATTTATAAAGGTTGAAATCTTTGCTCGAAAGTTTTGTGCATCTTTCTCTTCTTGTTATTGTCCATTTTTGTTGACTAAGTTGATCATGTTGGTTTAGTTAAGCTATTGTGGAAAACATTTCAAACACGAGAGAATTAAAAAATTAAGTTAAATTATGGGAGTTCAGCTATTGTACTTAGGAGGTGCTTAGTTAATGGGTTTGGAAAGGGTTCAACTAGTATGGAATGAAAAATAAGTTGTTGGTTATATATTATCATTATAGGGACAGTATTATGATATCTAACTTTCAAGTATTGCTCCATACCTCTCAAGCATGAGAGAAATGTCAATCATTCCTGAATGACACTCCCTTCATCTTTTTTTAAACTTTTTATAATTAAATATAGTTAATTAATTACAATATAATTAATTAAAATGTAATTAATTAATTAAAATAATATTACAATATAATTAATTAATTACGAATAATATTACAATATAATTAATTAATTACGTATATTTTGCCTTTTTAACAATTAAATATAACTAATTAAAATATATTAAAATTTGAAGTAAAACAAAAATTTGACAAACTTATATTTCTCAATTTTTTTATCAAACCAATCACTATCATTGGTAATGTTAATCATTTCTTCGTTCTAACCAACCATCATAATTATAATAATTATATTCATTGTCATTCTTTACTATATTTATTTTCATTTCTATTATCATTACCCAATTTGACCTAAGCACCCCCTTAAGCTTTAATGTATTTTGGCATAAAATTGAAGTTCTTTGCAAAGTCTTTATAACAACCAGCATCATTGACATTTCAAAAGCACAAATTTTAATGCATAAAAACACATAATGCATAAAATCTCAAGGAAAAGGTGATCATATATCAACTTGAAATCTGAAAATTACTAACTGATATGATAGACCCAAACTTAAGTTAAAAAGAGTTAAACGAGAAAATAATGGTTTAGGGTTTTAGGGTTATGTTTTTTTTATGGATGTGGCCGAGAAGATGATGATGTTATGGTTGATTTTTTAATTAAAATCACATATCTTATAAATTAATTAAATATTTCACTTATTAAGTTACATCACGTATTACCGTTAACGTATGTTGATATCAATTTATATTTAATATATATTGAAAGTAAATCTATTTAAATTTTTTAAAATAAATTTGATGCTAATATTAGAATTTTCTCGAAAGTTATGAATTAAAATATTAATTCTTTTTAATTAGTATCCGATAGTACTAATAAATAAAATAATTAATTCCTCATATTTACTTATAATCCATATTTTTAATAAATAATTAACTAATGAGTGTTATCTTATAATAGACTAATAATTTAATAATAAAATTAAAAGAGCTAATTACTATCATGTTAAATATATTATGAATTATTAATAAAATAATATAAATTATTATATTATTAATTAATATTAAATTAATCAGTGTTACATATTAAAAATTATTTTTGCACTTTTATATAAGTAACGAGATATGAATAATCATTAATATTAGTTGACAAATTTAACAGGTCAATAACAAAGTCTAATATAAAATAAATTTACCTCATATATGTGTAACCCTCCCAAAAATTCTATAAAGTGGAAAGCTTTGTTTATTAGATAGGTTCAGTTTTATATAAAACTTTGAGAAGTTGATAATGAAGTTTAACATAAAACAATTTTACACCTCTTGTAGGAAAAATTCAATCAATTTAAAGATTTCAAATCAAAAATTCAAATGGTGAAAACTCACTTACCCTAAAAATTGCAATTTTTATGTAAACGATTAGAACAATGTTTCATAACTCATATTTTCAAATTTTGTGTGACCAGCTAAGAAAATACACTTTTGCTCACGTACCAAAAGCTCTAACTTTTACTGAAATCCTGGAACAATTTTTCTTTTTTCCTTTTACATGCTATTAACATGCATCTGTCGTTTTAAGATACACTTATTCATGTGTTGTCCCGTTGAAATTAGTGTATCAAAAAGAGTTCTTTCCTTTTCGATCTTCTTGTCTTTGCCCAAAAAATGTTCCAGCTTCAAAGAGCACTTTATGTCACTAGCTTGGTAAAGTTTATGTCAGGTAAGAAATTCTTTTAAAAGCTGTCGTGGCTGTAAATGGATAAGATAAGTAGACATTTTCCTCAAAGCAAAAGTATACTGATTAATCATTGGTGAGCTGAAAGCTATTCAATCGTCAAAAGAGACATCAAAAGCTTACCAAATCAAACAGACTTATGATTATGGGTATTTATTTTCAATTTTATTTGTTGGAAAATGGAGACATAATTCGATCTTCAAGCACTAAAATAATTACAAAACTTTATCATATAATTTTTCTTAAGCCAAAATCACCTAAATTCTGTAAAATAATTAATACATAAATCATAAAGTATGAATCTTTATTTGCATATTATTTCAAAGTTTAATCATTTTTCTTGTTTTTTCCATTGAATCATTTTTAGAGTCAACCTGTGTCAACCAATGTAGTTTTTATCTTTTCCTTTGAACCATTTCTGAAATAAGCTTATATCAATTATTATAGTTGCACAAGTATCTAACATCTAACAATATCTAAGGAACATATGATGAGAACTTTAGAACTATTGCAGAGAAAGTTAGATAAGAAGTGATAGCTCCCTTAGACTCAATACTTATTTATAATTAGTTTTGGATATTTTAGTAATTTAATTAAAATTAAATTTTAACTAGAATTACAAATAATTCTAATTAAATACCAATTATACCCAAATAAGATTAGATATCTCATATTTAGTCATATGATTTCTCAAACTTTATAATAAAGTCTAATTTGATTAAAAAAATCTTTTATCTCTTCAACACTTTTTTTTGTGTGTAACATATTAAGTTTTCAAATATATTGGTAATGGATATAATTTATAACCATAAATTAGCTTTTGTTAGTTCTACTTTCAAACTTTAAGTTGTTAGTACGACTACAAGCATTAGTAGCTTGAATATCGACAATTGCCTTTTCAACCATTAGGCAAGTGGTACTTTTGGAGTATAAAGGTGTAATTAAAAATCTACTTCAAATGAGTGCCCTCTCTTTTAAGTTTTTCCCCAAGTTAGCCAAGTTCCATTTAGGAGTAGGTAAATTAAATTAAACTCCTTTAATTTATCTTTAATTCTCTAGTTAAACAATTTATATTCATAGACCAAGATTAATATCTAATAACACATCACGACCACCTAAATATTTATGAATCTCAAAGTGGTTTTAAATAACCTTTTTATGCATGATTTTTCGTATAATTCAATCCTTTCATCATACAATATTTCTATTGGACATAAATCATATAATTAATATCTACTCTATTTTAAGTTTAATCATATTAATTTTCCACTATTAGTAATTGATTCAACTAATTATTAATCACTCAATTATCTAATGACTACCAAATGAGCTACCATTGACTAGAATAGGTCATTAGTAATATCAAAACATAGCAATTCCTAGATGAAATAACTTTGGAGATCTCAAGTTAAAGGATCACTTGTAGAATCAATCATAATGAGAAATTTGATAGATATATAAGTAATATTATAAATGGATTTCTCATATGGAGGTCAGTTAAGTGAACTTGTCTCTAACAAAGACCTACACATTTGTTTATCTCTATTCTATAGTCTATAAGATTAGTTACTTCCTCCGTAAGGAAGAAACATAGCATGTGTTAAATTTTTAAGTTCTATTAATGTTTAGTCTCAACAGAATAACTATTAGGAACAATTTAAGAATAATACATAAATGCAATATAATTCTCATAATTATGATCTTGTCATAAATTATTTGTAATGTACATTTATCCCATGACGTGCACTCTATATGCAAGGTGGAGGAAATCACCCATGTCTTCTTGACACTCTTCCATAACTTTGTACCATTTGCTAACTTAAAAAAACTGTAACCTTAACTGAATTTTCGATCATCCAGACACATAGCTTAATTTGAATATGAATTTCCTACGAGGTTTAGTATGTTAACTTTTCTATATGTCAACGCATAATCCTTGATTCCTTTTAATTATCTCAACACTCGATTGACTGCTTGTCAATGGTCTACATCTGGGGTAATTAGATACTGACCAAATAGCTAAACAATACATGCAATGTCATGCCTAGTACATAGCTGTTTATACATCAGGCTATCAACCGTTCTAGAATACAAAACATTCCTTATAACCTCTCTCTTTACTTTATTCTTTGAATACTGTGTCAAAGATTATCTCTCACTAAGAGAGATAGATGCTACAATAGGTTTACAGTTAACTGTATTAAACCTTTGTAACATATACTCAATATATGCACTCTGTGAGAGGTATGATGAGTGTTAAGATCTGTTCCGGTGAATTTGAATATCTAGGACAAAAGATGCTACTCCAAGGTCTTTTCTTGACCAAACATTACTTAACCTTATACAACATGGTCAAGTAATTTGATGTACGAAATATATCATCCACATGCAATAATAGGAAGATAACTTTGCTCCCTCTGACCTCAAAATAAGAGCATCTTTTTAACTTTATTTTCCATGAAGCCAAAAGAAGTCAAACCTTATCAAATATAAGGTATCACTTTCGGGAGATTTGATGTAAATCATATATTGATCTACATAACATCCAAACTATGTTAGTTCCATCTGGATCCTAAAATCCTTCAGGTTGTACCATATAGACCACTTTATAAAGATTTTTATTCAGGAAAGTGGTTTTGATAACCATCTAATGTAACTTTATATCATCATGAGCTACACTTTTCATAATCACTCAAAATATATCATTCGAGGATACGAGAGAAAAATTTAACATTGAAGTCAACATTTCTCCCTGAGTGAACCATCAGGCAATTGAACGAGCCCATAAACCGTTGAACTTTATCCTGAAGTCCTTTAGGTCTTAAAACTTCATTTACAGCTGACAGATTTGCAATTTTGCTATAAAATCAACTAGTTTCCAGACCTTACTATGCTTTATGACTTGCATCTCATCAGTCATTGCAACCCATCACAATTTTGCATTGGATTCAGAAACAACTTCTGTTAAAGTAACTGGATTCGTAACATCTCTAATATCATAGTCCTGTTCACCTAATAGACTATGTAAACAGATGGGATAGTAGCTCATCTCACTTTGGCAGATCTTCATAATTGCATTAGATCTTTTACTCTCAGGAACCTCTGTGTATACAGGTATGAGTTCTTACTCCTATACAGACATGGTATAAAGACCTAGATCCACCGAATCTAACTGTATGAATGACGAGTACATAATAACTGTAGTATCTACCCTGTTATCATCCGAAGGGTCAAAGGGCCCACCATCATAATAGACATCGTAATCTAAAAACTTAGTAGTTTTTTATTCCACTATTCTGGTCCCTCCTTCTCTACAATAAGATATGTAACTTTTAGAGTGGTCAGGATATCTTACTAAATAGCAATGAGCATAATGAGCATGCAATTTTGCTTTATAAGGATTATACTACCTCAATAGGACAGCCTCATACACGAATATGTGCAAGGCTGTGTTTTCACACTTCTAGATAATCAGGTAGATTATTCCTATTCTGCATTGACTTCTTTAAGTCCTTTAGGGTGCAGTGATGCCTTTCGACAACACATTAGTTTGCTCAAGACTACCCAATTTAGTAAATCAAGTCACTATCCCAACCAATTCCATATATCTGGCAAACAAACCTTTCAAGTCCTGAAACACTATATTTTCCATGATATTCTCCTCCACGATCAGATCTAACACTCTGAATGGCTTTTTCCAATTAGTTCTCAACCTTTAATCTTTAAGCAAGAACACATAATTGTAATGGGAATAATCATCAACAAATGTTAGAATACATTTGGAATTGCACAATGCAACTGAGGTCTTTTGATATCTATATGTATCAGACTTAACAAGTCAGAAACAAGAGTTAACCTTCTTCCTTATTAGTCAACTTACCCTACAATAGTCAACACATGTTCTCAGGTCATCATAATCTAAAATTAAGAGAATGCTTTCCTTAATCAATCTCTCAACCCTAGTTTTGGAAATGTGGCTTAAACTTTTATGCCACAACATGTATGACTTTTTATTCATCAGAGTCCTTCATTTCATGACTTGGTTAGCAAGATACGAATAAGCATATATCTAATTCGGGGTAAGACACATTCTATACAAACTATATATGACAACAAAGTTGTACCATTATGTTTTGTATTAAACACCAACTATACAACAAAAGCATTAAATATAAAACGTCAACCTTCTCTGTCTAAAATTGATGCAAAGATCACATATAAAATGTGTCATGTAAAAACTAAAATGAACCTTGCAGTAAGGTTCAACTCATACATTCCCCTACAGATATTTCACCCACTTCTTTATTACCTTCAACCATCAGTTTTTCCTTCTCTTTATTTGGCTTTATCCTGTATATGAACCCTTGCATTGTGGAAGTACCTTGATCAGTTACTTTAATATATAGCCACCAATTACTTAATGCGACTATCACAAATTAGATTTACAAATTGATAAGCTAAGGAGTTATTATATGGTCACAGTCTTTCTTTTTAGGCCTTATACTGCTGGCTTCTTTATGTCACGCGGACCTTTCTTTCTACCTTTGATCTTAGCGGGCATCATCTTTACCTTCCTTTTAGTTGCTTCGAGGGCTGTAGGAGTAGCAAGCTTGAGTTTCTCCTCCTCAGCAACACAATGGGCATCCAAAACATTAAATTCCCATTCCTCATCCTGTGAATAATATGTCTTCACAAGATTAACAAATTCTAGAGGGAGTTTATTCAAAATCTGGTAAACTATGAAGACATCAGGAAGAGGAATGTTTAACATCTTCAGTCTACTGTGAAGAAGGATCATTTATGATATGTACTTCTTTACTCACCCTTCTCTCGTATACCTCATGGAAAATAATTCTTTCATCAAGACACTTGTCTCAACATTAAGTGAGATTGTATACCTCTGGGAGACATTACCAAGAAATTACTTCGCTATGTCTGTGTCCGAAAGTCCACTTAGCAGATGGTCAAGAATGGATCTTTTAATGGTCATAAGACTTAGTCTGTTAGACCGATCTCAGGCTTCATAGGTTGCTTTATGAGCTCTCGAGCTCATAGATGTAGGTAGAGATGGCCTATCTTGTCGTATGATCGTATCAACCTCAGCTATCTCTATAACATTCAAGACATCCTTTGTCTACTTCTTTGTATTGAAACCGGTCAGGTTTTTAATGGCGACACCGATATTGTTAACCGAAAAGGTGACTTCAAAATGATAATGTTTAGATAAGAACAAATGTAGGATAACAACGATACTTAAAGCTATTAAACAGTATCTTTTCTGAGAATCGGATCACACATGTTATAAAACACCTTTGGGCTGAAAACATAATATATGCAATTAGACCTCCACATAAAAGTGATCGGAGTACAAACCACCAACTCTCATGACACTATCAACTTTGCGCGAATAGATCACTTGAGCAATAACTTTCCTCCATCTTATGTCTTTATGCACATCTCAAAATGTTATGTAAGGCTAACACCTTTGGCCAGAATACCAAATATAAAACCAGAGACATCACCCTACATGCAAGCAGAACAATTCAAAATACTGACTTGAAAGGCCATTTTGGTGACTACATCCTCATCAGCATTCAAAAAGTCCACAAACACAAAGAATTCATCTTTATGTTATCCTCACATTCTTGATGGACATATGGTATGTAACAATGTAACATCAATAAATTCAAAAACAAGAATGCACAGTCTCATTGTCACACACTCATGTCGAAGACTTTCTCTGAAAACTTCATTTGAGACTTTCGTAAAAGAAAAATCTCAGTAGAATGATTATCATGTATTACTGGACACTAAACCGACCGCTCGAGACACAAAAACCTCATGTATCTCCTTTATGGCAAGTTCGTTGGACGAAAATTCACTCAAAAATAGCTTCATAATGTCTTAATTCCTTTTTCGAGTAACTATCGTGCAATCCCGAACATTGAACATGAGATCCGAGACACAAAAACTTGAATTATCTTCCTCATATGATGTCCGAAGCATGAAAATTCACTTAAAATCAAATTTAGAGCACCTTAATTCCTTTTTTTGGAGTTAAACTTTAATTTATTATCAATGTAATAAATCCAGAAAAATGGAAAATTCACTTTATACATTTTCCAGAGCTGAAAACTGACCCAAAACATCCCAGGGCACCCTCATGGGAAATCTGAAAATTTTTGATTTTTTTAATACTGTAGCATGCTAACGTCACCACAACATCAGCGCATTGTAGCACTGACGTCATCTGCTAACATATGCGATGACATCAACTGTGTGTGGGAGGGAGCGATGCGTGTGCCGCACACGTTGCAGAGCGACGCGTTTTTAACTTGCATGGCGCCTGTGTGACACGCACCAGATGCGTACCCATGCGTGCTTATTGACAGGCGCGTGTGACACGTGGCTCGTTCCTGTCCACCACGTGTTGATCGCGTGTTTGGTTCGTGCAACGTATACTACAGAAGGACCGCCCTACGGGCGATATTGTATACCTACTTGCGCCCGATGGTTCCTGTCATCCTGCCAAAAAAATGGAGATTTTTGACGTGTTTCGAGCCAGTGTTTGCACTCCTAGGCTCGTTTTCAATCCGTTTCTCAAGCCTAAACATATGTATATTACTTTCATGCAATAAAAAGCAAGAAAAAATTAACTCTCCGAAAACTTTATAAAAAAAACCAAAAAATCTTCATTTTTAGCCATTTGATCACGTCACCGTTCTGATACCACATGTAGCATGTAACAATACTTTAGTTACATATCTTGGATCGAGCGTAAAAAGACAATAAACAAAGAAATGCAGAAAATACCTGATTTCAGTTCTATAACTTCAAACAAGCTTTCCAAAGTGAAATGAGCATGAATCCACCATTGTCTTCACGAGAACTGTTCATCGGAATGCGGTCAACGTTTTTCTATAATTTTTTTAAAATATAAGTTCTCTTAACAGGTCAGAGAATCTTTATGCTTATGAATGATATGAGCAACTATATGAGACCTTAACCTTTATATGTATAGTTTTCATACTGGACTTTCCCATCACAGGCTCGATATGGGTGCAGTCTATACTGATCGAGATCTATTTTCCACCCTAATTTCGACCCATTGATTTAGATCATTTATTAGGCCACTTTATTATCTTTATCCAAATCTAATTACATAACTTAATTGATAAGTTATTTGAAAAATAAAAAATGTAATTAAATATTGTCCAACTTTATGGAAAAAATTAAAAATGTCCAACAGTACTCTGTATTACGCTTCTGATAAGCCTCCTTATATAACATCTAAAAAATCAAACAAAACGATTACAATTGCTTCTAAATTTTAGCCGCTCAAAAAAAGTAAGTTTGCTAAATTAATTTCTATATAACGTAAACTAATAATAACTCTTCCGTTCTAAGTTTGCTACTTCAACAAAGTTTTGGTCTTTCCTCACATTTGCATCAGAAACAGACACAACAACAACACATAAATTCCATATGGGTTCATTATCTTGTTACCAATGCCGTCGTCAAGTGGTCCTGAACTTCACCATTTTCTTCATTTTTAGAGGTGCATAAACAACGAAGTTTTTTAACATTTTGTTAGTGTTGGACCATGAATCTCTGAACTTAATTCCATTGATGGTTTTGGGCCTTTTTCTTTTGCAGTTGTTTCAAGTGCCACATTCAATTTCGTTAACAAATGCGACTTCACGGTATGGCCTGGAATTCTAGGCAGTCCAACACTTGAAAGCACCGGCTTTGAGCTCACAAAAGGCAATGCTCGCTCATTTCAGGCACCAACCGGTTGGTCCGGTCGTTTCTGGGGTCGAACTGGGTGCAATTTCGATGATTCCGGACACGGTTCCTGCGTCACCGGCGACTGTGGCTCCGACCAAGTTGAATGCAACGGTGCCGGCGCCAAACCGCCCGCCACTTTAGCTGAATTCACTCTCGGCTCCGGCTCTCAAGATTTCTACGACGTTAGTCTCGTAGATGGCTATAACTTGGCCATGGTTGTGGAAGCTAGTGGTGGTTCCGGTGACTGCTCGACCACCGGTTGCTTGACCGACCTTAACCTGAAGTGCCCGTCTGAATTGAGAACAGACGACAGCGTAGGTTGCCGGAGTGCCTGTGAGGCTTTTGGGAGCCCGGAGTATTGTTGTAGCGGCGCGTATAATTCACCTGCTGCATGTAAACCTTCGATGTACTCAGAGATGTTCAAGAGTGCGTGTCCAAAATCGTATAGCTACGCGTACGACGACGCTACTAGTACTTTTACGTGTACTTCTGCTGATTATACCATCACATTCTGTCCTAACATGCCAAGGTAAAGTACCCATGCAACTCTATACAGTGTTTGAAAACTAATACTGTTTTAGTTCAATTACATGTTTGATTTTGTTTTCGCGGTTTCATTAAGGTTATCGGTTTGATTCTTGACGTTGTTTTGGTCTATCCGACAGTTTAAAATCTTCAAGAGATTCTAGTCCAAAGACAGCAGACTCAGAAACAGCACTGGGAGGGACTGAGTCGGGGACAATCCAAGAAACTTCGCTAGCAAGTTCATGGCTGGCAAGTCTGGTCACTGGAGATTCACCAAGAACATATCCTTTTTGGATTGTCCAATATGGATTTGCTTTGGTCACCTCTCTCATAATTCTTGGTTACATTCACTGGTAGTAATATGGCCGTTTCTTCAATTCCCATTACATTTCGCCAGGAACTGCTTGAACAGCTATAAAATGATGATGAGTTGAAGAAGTTGGCAGAATCCAAAGACTTCAAAAGACGATCTCCCAAATGCAAATGTTTAATGTTGAAACGCGTGATATTGACATGCAGTGTGTAAAGTCATGGTAGGAATAGAATGTTATTCCCTCTTTCCCTTTATTTTCGTTTCTGTCTCGTAGTTTGTATGGTAAAGATTAATGGAAGAAAGTTGAAGGTTGAAAATTGATCTTTTTTCTTCCATCAGAAGATTGTTCTGATGGACACAGTGGTGCATTATTGATATGTTGATTGGTATAAAAGTCTTTTAGTCACTCATAAAAACGAGTGCTTGTCTTTGAAATTAAATTTTACGGATGTCGACTCATACTGTTTGCTTTTGACGTGAATCTGACATTGCAATTTGCAAGTAGATGATGTGGTAGGCCATTTTAGGGGAATCCCAAGATTGGCAACTTGCTTACTTCAGTATGAGAAGAAAAGGAAGAAATTAAAAGGTAATTTCTATAACTATTAAAAAATAATATAATTTAGATTATTTATTTACATTTTAACTTATTTATTAATATACGAGAATATTTTAGACACCGTACCGAATTTGATACTAGATTAGATTTTAGTATGATACTGTACTAATACCAGTAGTTTTGGGTAATTTTAAATTTATAAAATAGTCCCTATTTTTTTAGAAATTGCAAAATAATCTATTATCATATCGTCCGGTTGTATTGTATAGTTTATAAGTTTACATCAACCATATTTCTAAAAATCATAATAATAAATAATAACCACAATTAATATAAAATAACATTAATTTTCATATATTTCACATATAAATAATAACCGCAATTAATATGAAAAAAGATAATTATCATCATACAAGTATAAAATTAAGAACAATACAAAATATTTGAAATATTAAAATTTTATCATATAATAAATAATAGTTACATTAAAACATCAAATAAAAAGAAAAATAAAGATTCTTAACTTTTTAATTTTTACAATTTACAATAAGAGTTCATGATGAGAAAATAATCCATTAAAAGTAAAACATAAAACAAAAACATATATTATTTAATATACTATTAATTAAATATATTATTTAATATATTAATTATTAATAAGAATTTAAACAATTTTAATTTAGTATTATATATTTAATTAATTAAAATTAATTATTATTAAAATTGTAAATAACTTAATTTAATTTAACTTTGTAAAATTAATTATTATATTTTTAAAGTATATAAATTTTAAATAAATTTTGATTTAATAATTAAAATATATTTAAAATAAATATAAGTTTATAAATAATAAAATTTAAATTATTTATTTTAAAAATAAAATAACTCTATTAATATTTTATTAATAAATATTATATAAAAGATTTAAGTAAATTTATTTTAAAGTTTTATTTAATGTATAATTATTATGAGTAATAAAAAGATTTATTTTATTTCAAAATTTAAAAATGACAATAAAAATTGAAATAAATAGTTAATTAAAAAAAGTTTGGGCAAGGATAAATTTTTGAAAATTTTTAAAAATTTTGCTAAGAAGTCCTTCTAATTTTTAAAGTTCATAGTATTCGCTAGTATTTTACCTTTATTTTAAATACCGGCTAGTACCAGGCGAAATCGGCTAATACTAACTGATATTTTTAAATATAATTCCATACTAGTTTCTAGTTGATACAGTATGTTTCAGCCGGTACGGTACGAAATTCATATCTTTAAGAAAAACTACTAAACTAATGACTATTTAAGTAAATTAAAAATAAATAAACCTGTAATTACTGAGATAATGGACATAAATGACTACTGTGTTGATGAACTAAATGGAAACGGTAACTTATTCTCTAATACTAGTCAAATTATGACGTCGAAGAAGCTTTTCTGAGTGTCTTATTTAAAATTATTTAAGAAATTAGTTAAACTATTATTAAATTATTTAATAGTCTTTTAATAATATAATTTGTCTACTTCATTGAATGACACAACTTTCTTTTTTACATTATTTTCTTTTCTGTCTAATATTAAAATGTTCAATTCGTCGCATCGGACAAAATTGAACATTCTCTAAAATAAAATGACATAGGACAAAATTGAACAGTATTTAAAATATTCAAAACGAGTGGTTTTGAGCACTGTACAAAAGAATCCGAACTCTTCTTTTCCAAACAGAATATAAGCCATATTTGCACATTTTTCCGCAACATTTTCTGTGCATGGTCCTGTTTATTTGATCATTTCACTTCAGCTTTCTGACGATATTAGCTTGTCCAGTATCATGGACAGGAAACTTCACACATATTTCTGCTTGTTTGAGATTCTTCAGGTAAAATAAGGACGTACGTAGAAGTTGAGTTTGAGATCAATTACGGAATAAAATAAAATTTACTTCCCAAATGGATAGCAATTTGTTACTGAGTAAGCATTTCAGGAGTCAAAGGCAAACAACAGTTCATATGTTTCCGACATATCTTGTAAGATCTTCCTTTCAGGTCCGGAGTCCTTTATGACAACAGTGAAAAATGAGAACCAGTACGAACCTATCTCAGGAATAATCACCGTCTTATCACATCCGTTTATTTCAGTTGTTACAAAATTGTCTACTGTGTCAGGATGACTGAAAACATTGCATTGATATGACCCTATCACTCATTTTCATGAATTATTCATCACAAAGTTCACGGGGGTGCGGAAGTTCACAATCACATCCTTCTGCAGCAGCCAAGAACAGCTCCTTTCTCTGCATGTAATTCAGTCCAAGGAACAAGAAAATAGCGAAGACACAAAACTTTATTTGATTTTTTACTCCCACATCTGTAAGTGAGTACGGAAAAATAGGATTTATATCTCATCAAGGCCAGTTTTGATGAGCAAAAAGGGGGAGGGTAGAAGGTCAGTTATCAGAGTCCAAACGACAGGTTGTGGAAAAAGGACGTGGGATGTGCTATTCTGTCAAATCCTAATCTCTAAAACCTGTGATTTTTAGGCAATTTTAATGGGCCTATCGATGTTTATAGAGAAGGAAATAAAGCTGAAGAAGCCAATACAAGTAATAATCCAAATTGCCGCCCCCCAAAGGACTGTTATGAGGTTAGAGGACATGACAGGGCCGAGATGCTTAAAACAAGTTGTGTAGTGGGAAACCACAGCCATAATATACCTTAAGGACTAGTTTTTCCTGTGAAGATAAGAAAAGATTGTAGCCCCATTTTGTCTGCTTTTTCCCATTCAAACATTTCCTAGCCTCACCACATCGTAAAAGCTTGGTAATGAATGATTCATTATTAAGAAAAGTATAGAACGGGGCCCTACGTGTTATTATCAATGGGGGAATATTGCTACTCAAATTTCCCTGTTAAATATTCCAATGAAGAGTAGTAGAAAAAGGAGCCAGAACAAAGAAAGGATATACCCATGACGCATGAACTAGATAGCTTGTTAACCAGAGCCAGAAGGAGATGAAAGATACAACAAGAGCACAGTTTCACTTTGGTAGTAGCTAAGAATATAAGCCGAACCATGCTCAGTTGTCGAGTTCAAGTGCATCGCATGTTCATTTCTGAGACTAAAAGCAAATAGCGAATTTCCACTCGGCCGAGGAAACGTTAGTTTATTCTATCCGCATCGCATCAGACGGCTTTTGACATCGTCCTCAGTCATCCTTTAGGTGGAAGCTGGTCTTCGTTTATCAATGGACGGCCAAATCTAAACGCTTTTTGAAGTAACTTTGATATTTAGAAGAGGATATGGAATCTTCTGTCAAAAGCTTGATGCACTGACAATAACAAGTTTAAAAAGAAATTACAATAAACTATAATCAATGAAAAAGAGCACCTGAATTCTTTCCTTCCCGTTTGGCAAATCATCAACCAGCCAGACATACATAATATAGTGATGGGGATTAATGCACAACTAAAAGATTTATGGACGAGCCAGAAAACTAGGCTAGCTTTTACATGTAGTGAATAGACATGAGATTTAATTTCAACAAGTATATAAACTAATCAACCACAGGTGTATCACAAATCCTTCGATCAGATAGCTAAACAGACGAACTAGAACAATATATATGTCTAAAACATGAGTAAATGACATCCAGATGCGGTACCCAATGCCTCCCCAAGGTAACCGTGACCAACAATGGGCACCAGTGATCTCTAAGGAAGCCCAGTTGTTACTATTCATAGAACCTTAATGAAGCCTCCAAACTTACAATGCCATAGTTCTCTGTTACAGAACAATGAAATCCAAATTATGGACAGATTTTATGTTAGGGATAAGAAGCAAAGAATTAAAAAGAAGATTCACCGCATTTATCTATGTAAAACAGCGATTAATTAAATTTGTTATTAAAATTAATCATGATGTAAATTATGCCAAAGTGGAAGTTAAAGGAAACATAACTAGACCAACCACCGGCAACAATGACTTCAAAACAGACGTTTGAAATGTCCTGAATAATACATACCAACATCTCAATAACTCCTCCTTATTTCTCTCTCTCTCTCTTCATCCACACTATAATAATGTATAGCTGTAAACTTAATTAAAAAAACAGACTTGCAAGAAACAAAAGCAATATAACAATTATGACTTTAGAGTGAGAACTACATCGAAAATATTAATTAACTCGGGAGACTAGAAGATAAACACATCATGTAGTGCCTACCAGTCATTCCTTTATCTTAATTACAAAAATAAACACATATGTAAAGTAAAAGTTTTGATCTTTTGTGGAACTATAAGTTGAACAAGTTTATAGATAATTTTGAAGGAGACAACACTGGTGGATAGGTTAAAATAAATTGGAGAAAAATTTAAGGTTCAGTAATGATTTTGATTTATTAAACTATAATTAATTAGATTAAGGATTATTAAATTAATTTAACCTAATTTGTTCTATTTAAAGTTAATTAAACTTGATAGACTCTACAAAGTTTTGTAGCTTTCATGTAACTCAAAAGTTTATTAAAAATAATATATTCCTACCAAGTTATTAGTACTAAGGCTCCAGGTCCTGATGGGTTTTCAGCGGGTTTTTTAAACAAGCTTGGGATATTATGTGGCCTCTCTTAACGAAGGTTGTATTGGAGTTTTTTTCTTCTGGTTCTTTGTTTAAGGAGATCAACCATACTTTTATTTGTTTAGTTCCTAAGATGGAGAGGCCGTCGAAGATTACGGATTACCGCCATATTTCTTGCTGCTCAACGGTCTATAAAATTATTGCAACCTTACTGGCGGAAAGACTTAAAGTGGTGTTGGCTGAAGTGGTCAATGAGGCACAAGGGGCTTTTTCGCCGTCAAGAAGTATTGGTGATATTATACTGCTTTTGCAAGAGCTGTTGGGGGAGTATCATTCTGGGAAACCTATTAAAAGTTGTGCTTTGAAACTAGACTTAATTAAAGCATATAATACTGTTAGTTGGGAATACTTGAATTTGTGTTTGGAAGCAATATGTTTATCGGAAAGGTTTCGACTTTGGATTATGCAATGCATTCAAACTACGTCGATGAGTGTGTTAGTGAATGGGATTCCTTCGAGGCATTTTTTTTAATAAGAGAGGAATTAGGCAAGGGGATCATCTCTCCCTTTACCTTTTCACTTTGGCAATGAAGGGTTTCTCTAGGTTGATTTCTAAGCTTGTGCAAAGTAATGAGTTGTTTCAATTCCATCATCAATGCCGGGAGTTAAAGCTATCCCATTTGCTTTATGTTGATGATGTTATCTTATTTTGCAAGGCTGAACCTCAAGTTATTAGGATGATGATGAATATGGTGAGTATTTTTTTTGGGTGGTCGAGGATGAAGATCAATGAGCAGAAGAGTGGTGTGTATGTGTCTTCGGATATCCAGAATCCTGAATGGATAAATAATATGGTGGGGTTTGCAAGGTAGGACATCCCTTTTCGCTACTTGGGAGTCCCTATTATTGCTGGTAAGTCAAAATATTCAAATTTTATTCCTTTGATAGAAAAATTGAAAGCTCGAATCCTTGCGTGGCAAAATAGATTCTTATTTCTAGCTGCTAGAGTCTCTCTAATCAATTTTGTGTTGAATAGTATGCATAGACATTAGGTAGCTCATTTGGTCCTTCTAAAGAAAGTGATAAAGGATATGGAGAGGGTACTAAAGTCATTCCTATGGTTTAGAAAAGCAGAAAATTGTAAAGGGGCCAAAGTGAAATAGAGTGAAGTCATCCTTCCTAAGAAGCAAGGAGGTTTGAGTGTTATTTCTATTAATCAAATGCATTGGGTTTTGCTTCTTAAGAGGATTTGGAGATTATTTGTGGATAAGGAAGCCTTGTGGGTGAAGTAGGTGTAGACTTTCTATCTCTAGAAACAAAGTTTTTGGTAGCTACAAGGTAATCTATGTTATTCGTGGATTTTTAAGGGTATGTTCAACCTTAGAGAGCTGGTTTATCCTTGCTTGAAATATAAGGTAGGGGATGGAGAAGATATTTAGTTGTGGTTTGATAATTGGTCAGAACTCAGTCCTTTGTGGTTGTGTACGAATTTATAGGTGTTACGGAGCAGGATTTCGATGGAGGCTACAGTTGCTTGGCTTAAGCAGGAGTGGGATAGACTTCACACTCAAGGACATTTTCATTTATTGGAAAGGTATTTACCTGAAATGCTAAATACTGGTAGGAAGGATAGGTTAACGTGGACTTTACATTCAAACGGTGTATTCAATAATAGTTCTACACATAAATTACTAGTTGAAACTCGTGAAGCAGTGCTTTGGTTAGAAATAGTATGGAAACAAGTTCTTTGTCCCAAGGCTGCCATTGTTTTATGGTTGGTGATCAAAAATAGATTAAGAACTAAAGATAGGTGGTTTAGGTCCTATGATCCCTTATGTGTCTTATGTAAACTTGTAAATGAGACGCAAAATCATTTGTTCTTTGAATGTAGTTATAGCAAATCGATGTGGAGTGAAATTTTGTCTTTGATTCAGCTCCCAAGGTTCTCTTTTGTATGGGATGCGGTATTGGATTCTATCATTCGGTATGCGAAACTAGGTTATAAGGATGGACTATTAATCAAGACTTTTTTCCAGATAGTTATCTACTATATTTGGAGGGAAAGAAATAGGTGAATTTATAATAATGAGGAGTAGTACAAATCTGAACTTACTGAGGTAATTGTCAACTTGATTAGAGAGACTCTCTTAGCTCACAAACAACAGGATAGTATCAATCATGAGATCAGATCGCTTTGGTTAATTTAATCTCTTGTTATAATTGTTGTATGGTTGTGTAGTATAGTGTAGTTTTTGATTGTAGGATCCTTGATGAGGATCGTGTACAAGTTTTTTGTTTTGTTAATATAATTCCTTTAACTTTCAAAAAAAAGGACATAGAAAAGTAGATAGAGTCAATCTTTTTGGATTTCATACAGCCAATTAGAAGCCATGTGGCTCTATGGCCATTTAGCTTAAAAGATCCATCATATTTAATTTATTTTTAATAAATTTATTTAATTTCAATTAACCCTAAGTAAAACTAATTAGATTAAATTAATTGTAATCTAATAAATCAAAGTCTTTAATTTATTCAACTCTAAATTTATCTCCAATTTTTTTTATCTATTCACCGTCGTCTTCTTATGCATCAAATCTCATAAGAGAAATTTTAAAAGAAGGAAAAAGTAACGAACATACTTTGCCAATCAAAAGTGGTGAGAGAATGAGTCAACTCACGCCACTAGTTAAGTAATACACACCATCTCAATAACTTCCTCTTGTTCCCCCCCCTCTCTTCATGCGCGTTGTAATGATGTGTAATTATAAACTTAGGGTAAAAGAAAAAAAACCCTTGTACTTGGGTAAACTTTGAGAAAACCTTTTACTACAAGAAAAATAGGTTTTAGCAACAAAAATTACCTACAGAAAGAGTCTTTAGAGAAACGACTATAAGTAAAATGTAGAAATGAAAATTTTATATTAATTTGACTTCAGAATCATAATACTACATCGGTGAATTTACCGACAGTAAGTTGTAAGTCCATCACTAAATTTACTGATAGAAAATATTATCTGTCACTAAATTTTTACTTACGTAATATATTATTCTGTCTGTTACTTAGCGACGGATTGATATATTCCATGGGTTATCTTACTATCGGAATGATATATTCAGTCGATAACTTACTAACAGAATATAACACTTGGTCACTAATTGTCTTTCTGTCAAAAATTTTAATTATAATAAATTTCAATCACCAATTCTCATTTCCTACATGAGTTTTCAGTTGATAATCTTATGATTTTTTATGCATTTAATTTATGTAAATAATATAACATTGATTGATAAATGTAAAGTAAACATTATTTTGAATGGTATAGTGAAAAATTATAATGTGAACGAATTAGTATCTTGAAAGTAATTGTAAATTAAGAATTTATATAAAAACTTAAGAGTAGTAGATTATCAAATACATTCTCTTATCCAGAAGCTGTATAGGTGGTGAAGGTGGATGCTCTAACTGTTGCGATGAGGTTTTGTCCCTACCCTTCAACTTATCCGCCTCATTACGGAGCTGGATTATGCACTCCATTAGCCTCTCTATTGTGCTCTCAAGCTAAAGGACTCTCTCATTTGATACGGACCCCTATTAGATCTAGCTTTAGTGAATGTGGAGGAATGTGAATAACACGTGTTTACAAATGAACCTAAGCAGAAAATCTTTCCACGGCGGTCCTTACCACCCACTGCATCAAGATTTGCTTGACTCTCATCAACAGTTTTAAAGTTTTGAGACTATCATTCAATGCTTTCTTGTATTTGACACTATCATTATAATTGTTTATGTTAATAAGTGATACTTTTTAAGAATGAATATTAAAGTATAGATTTTACATAAATGAAGTTGTCTACATCGGGTGTTGACGAAGGTCACACCATCTTCCTTCTTGGTGTGAGTGTGCAAAAAGAGCTAGCTAGGCTTCCTGCCATAGACTTTTCCTGCATCAGAATAAATTGTTATAAGTGAACTACAATTTACAAAAATTTCGGAAGATTTTCCTCTATTTTTATGATATTTCCCCCTGTTAGACAAAAAATTTAACTCAACAACACAACCATTAATGGCACCAGAGATTTAAAACATTATTATTCTCTATAATGCACATATATTTTCATTTTAAAATTTATACATCAAATTACATTGAAATCAAATTTCATACATCAAAGTACAAAAATCATAATATAAGCATAAAGTTTTGATACCTACAAGTTGAAGTGCATGCTCATGGTGAGTCAAAGATCCTCCAGTATGTATGAGTAAACTCTCTTCGTCCGGTCCTCCACGTCTGTTGACAGAATTACGCTCTAAAAATGGATATTGCCTTGGGTGATTCCCAATATTGCTGCCATTGACTCCATATTTCTTTAGATATATATGGTGGTCATACAACATTCTTGTGTATTGAAGTAAGAAAGTCTCTATAATATATACGAGCTCACCTCTCCCATACACTATAAATTACAACATCAAAGTTTGAATCCAAAAAACTCTTTTTGAAAAAAAGAAAAACATACTATAAGTATTTATAAACGACAATATTTATCTAATTAATGCATAAAATTAGATAAAATAAAAAAAGATTAAAGAATATATTTTGTGTACCTCAAACTCCTAATAATAAAAATTGTTTTTTGCTTGAGAGACATTCTTCCATATATAACCCTCAAGATCTATCCTCTCCTTAAACTTGGATACGATATTTCTTGAGCATGTTCTAAAGGAACCAACCTAATATATAAGTTATTTTAGATCATTTTCAAATTAAAACCTATAACTTTAGTATAAACCTATGGTGTTATCATGCATTACAAAATTTTTAGAATTTCACTCATAGGTTGTCGACAATTGTGATGTAAGTTCTTCTATCAACTCCTTTAGTCCCAGGATGGAGGCCACCTCCTTCATCAGCAATGCTTACCCTTAATATCTCTGTTAGTATAAAGGTGGTGGATGGTATAGCAGCAGGTACAAAAGGTGACTGTACAGGGACTGTAGGTTGGGAAGGTGATGCCTCATCTAGATGTGCAATAGTTAGACTTGCAACACCTGATTTTGTAGCATCTACAAAATGTGATCCTTCACCTGGACCTACACTGGCTCGTCCAAATGATGATATCCTGACCCTTGGCTACATCATTTCTTTTTTTCTCCTTTGTGGCATATTTTTAACCTGAAATTCATATTTTATTGAATATTCCAGTAATAGAACAATATAAATTAAATATATATCAATAAATTGTTGATGTAATAATAGATCTAGTCATATAATATTCTATTACAAATCCAAATTAATCACTATCATCATTTAACTGTAAATCAAAACAATCATCATCTTCTTTTTTTGAAGAATTAAAATCAAATTCAGGCTCCTCTTCAAATCTCTCGCCCTCTTCATCCTCTTTAGATGAAATTTCAACATATTCATTATTTGGATAGTTCAAAGGTTCATTATCATCATATGTTACACATGTATTTATTTCATAAACATCTTCCTGAAATTTCAATTCCCTTATTTTTCTCCTTTTTCATATAATTCAAAAACACCTCTAGGTTTTACTTTGCAAACGACCAACCAATCTAACTTATCTTATTGTAAACTAGGAAAAGGCACATAGTATACCTGGATCTATTGCATCGCCAACACGAAAGGTTCAAATTGTCTATATCTTCTTCGTTGGTTGATTTCAAATAGATGGTAGCGACTATTCGCTTTTGTTCTAACATTAGGAGTTGGATCAAATCATTCATACTTATATATCATACTCCATTTTATTGGCAACGCAGGGTACTTAATTTCAGGTATCTCAATAATTTTACTATAGTAATCCATCAATTCTCCCTGTATGCAAACCATGTCATTCTACGGCTATGATGTTCTGTATGAAATTGGTATCAATTAACAAAATACATTGGAAACAATCAATTTTTTCAATTGGCAAACTAAGACCCTTAATAAGTTTCTTCATATTGTAAAAATTATCAATCATTGTATGATCAGGAGGCAATGATTCATTATACCAAGCAAGAACTTTATCCAAACTTTGATCAGAAATATGCCTTTCAGACTTTATATTCAATATTATAGCAATTAAAGATAATTAAGTCATGGTCTCACAATTTGTCCATAATTCTTGGTCAGCTGATTTTAGTAAGTCAAAAACTTTTTTGCAAATGGGTTTAGTTCTTCTTCAAGATTTTCTACATTTTCCTGAAAGATATAACCGGTTTCATTATAAACCATTTGCATATAAGGATTTTCATTTTTATCTACATTATTTGTTCTAAATCCAATCCCCCCTTCAAACTCATTTAAGTTCATTAACGATTGTACTTGATTACCCCTTAAGGTGTTAAAAATCAATAGTTCCCCATGTCATGTCCACTTAAAATAATTTGGGATAAACCCTTTTCTCAATAAATGCCCATTCACTTCATCAATAGGAAGGAAATGAATGTGTTTGTACTTTTTACATAGAAATTTGATCTTTAGACCATCCATATATGTAGGTTGAGAACATGCATAGTCAATAAAAACTTCAACTCCCTCAACAAACTCAGGATTAATAAAACTATCAGGTGTTAATCGTCCATACATCTAAGATCTATCAACATTATTCATTTATGCAAAACTGTTATTCAAAAAATTGATGTCATAGTTAGATATAATAATCGTTATGGTAGTATCTATATTAATCTTACAGAACATTTAATCTTTACTTTACACATCATTAGATCCTTCATTTCCGCTAAGGTTTTACAAGTCTTTAACCATTTCCCCTCCAAATTGAAACCAACCAATCCCACCATATGATTTCACAAATAGAAAACTCAATCACAACCAATTCCACCTTAGTGATTGGACAATCATCATATTCTAAGTCGTAAAAATCTTACAACTTCATAGAAGAATTAAAAGGAAATTCTTTGATCTTTATTATCCTTTATATATCTTAATACCCTATAAACAGCGTATAAATCACTACAAGAACATAAATTATCAACGAAAACTTACAGACAGAAACAATACCGTAGCTAATTAGAGACGAAAAATTAATATTCTTCGGTAACATTTTCATGAAAAATTCCATTTTGCGACGAACAAAAGTTTCGTTAGTAAAGGTAGAGGTAAAATATCCTCGCAAATTTTTCAACAGAAGATAACAACAAAAAGTCATAATTTTCGGTAAATTAGGTGGGAATGATTACCCCAATAAATTAGCATCAGGGATTTACCGACGAATCAGTGTTTTGTCGATGAATCTTTGATGGTATAACCGTTATATCGATAAATTTATGTGGAAATGCTTAGTTCAATAATCAAGCGTCGGGGTTTACCGACAGTAATGTATTTCATCGGTAAACTTCTGACGGTTTGGCCACTCCATCGTTGGCTTCAGCTTAATCATTTTAAATAAATCAAAGACGACGTCGTTTGGTTTAATACCAAATAACATTATTTTCATTCGGCGTTAAGCACATCTCGAACCTTCCCCGCTCATTTTCTCCTTTGTGTTTTCGCCATCTTTTCTCCTTACCGTCACTCATTATTGTGGGTCATCATCATCGCTCGTTCTTTTCTCCTAGCCTTCGTTCACCCATCGCATCTCATCATCGTCGTCTTCCTTTAATCGTTAATTGAGGTAACATTTTCTTCTTTCATTGTTTTTTACAATGTCGAGTTTTGTTTGTTACTGTGTTGTGTGTACTGCTTTGATTGTCACTATCTTCTTTTCTTTGTTTTGGTTATCTTCCTTGGCCGTTGGACACTCTAGCTCCGTCATCTTCTTCCTTCACTGCTTCAGTGACATCTTCTGCGTGTCGGTTGAGGTAAACGGGTTTTGTTATTTACTGAGTTTTTGTGTACTTGGTTTAATTTAGGTATTTATTTGTAGTTTGAACCTCCCATTTGAACTTGCTGCTTTTTTAATGTAAATGGCCTGCACCAACCGAAACTTGTTTATGGTATGAACTTCTGTTTGTGGCTTTAAATTTTAAGTATTGTTAATCTAAATTTTATTTATTGTTAATCTAAATATTAACTTTAAATTTTAAGTATTGTTAATCTCTATCATTAATACATTTTCTTATTGGTTAGCTTTGGTTGTTACATTCTTAAAGTTGGGTTTATCAATGAATTAATATATGTTGGGTTTGAATTTTTTTAGCTTCTCTTGAATGCCTTGAGATATTTTTTTTTGTTTTTTGCTCTTTTATAAAATGAGTGAAGGACTAAGAAAACCATAATATCCTATTAGTGATCTTTTGCTATTTATAGAAGATGTTAAACTTCCTTTTCTGAATTTACAGTAATCAAAACATCATCTAAATATATTAAAGAGCAATAAGTTAAGAGTCTTGATTTTTAACAAATAAGCATGGGTCATAATTGAATGAGTAAGGTCAAAAGTTTTTAAGCTAGAAATAAACTCATTGTTCCATATGCGAAATTCAAAAACCTATCCAATCTATAACTGTTGATATCTAATTGATCTAAAGGCTAGACTTTATGATTATCTAGAGCAACGAACAATTTGACTATGAAAACTTTAACTTGAGAAAAACTATTAACATAATGAACATTATGAATTTGATTGTACCCTCTAGTAACTAACCTAGCCTTGAATCTATTTATAGTTTTATCAATCTTAAGCTTGACTTTGTACCCTTTTAGGCCTAATAGTCCTATTTTCAACAGGGAATAAGGTTAACTTCAAAGTTATTTTCAACAGGGTTGACTTTGATTGATACACTCTTCGATATATCACATATTCACCTAGAAATTGCTTATATTATAGAAAGTCAATTTATAAACTTTCCTAGTAAAGATCGTATAGATTTTGTAATTTGGATTTTTTGATATTTGAACTCCTCTCTTAAAAAATGACTAATTTTTTTAGAATAATCATTTGAATATTGATGGCTATATAGAAGCAGATTAGGAAACAATATTTTAATATCAAATCCATTTCAATATTTTTTTGCATTTATAAAAGATAATCTAGTTACATGAAAAAAAGAAGAAGATAGTAGCATTATCTAGTGCTAAAGCTAATTTTTTAGGAATGAGAGAAGATCTTTTCAAACTTCTTTGAATTAAAAGTTTATTCATTAAAATTAGGTTTGCTCCTAAATCTGAGATGAATTTATTTACGACAATAAAATAATCATTAAAATTACTCTCAATCTAGTCCCCTATTGTCGCACTAAACACAACGAGATGGATCAACACTTTATCAAGAAAAACTTTAAGGATAAAGTAAGTTGGTTCTCATTTTTTAAATCTCAAAGACAATCTAGCGAAGATAGTCACAAAGTTTTTTGCTAGGATCTTTACATATTACTAAATAAGCATCACATTCAAGATATATATGCATCCATTTAAGTGGAAGTTTCAGTGTGAAATGTGATAAAAGTCATAATTGGGAAATTATATGAGCATAGGGGCAAGATTTCAAGAAAAAAAGCCTTTATTTAAAGGTAAACTAATTTTATGACTTAAAAATTGTGTATAGTACATATTGTTCAATAATATAGAAAAGTAACTCATCTAAGACATTTTTTTGTAGAAAACCTAACATTATAAGGGTCGATCAGTCAAAAGAAGCAAAATAAGAATCAAATTACATTTAAGAGTCGTTGAACGGAATAGAGTATTTATTTATATAAATATACATGCACTTCTATTTTTACTTTTACTTTTACTATATACTCTTTCCAAACTGAGCAAGAAAAGTTTTCAATTTTCTATAGTGAGACTATTTTTAGTCTTCTAATAACCATATATAAGATGAAATTCCTAATTAGGATCCTTAGTATCTACTGATTCCAACATATGATTATATAAGAATTAAGGCACTTACTAGTTTTGGAGTAAATTTATGTTGGGATTACAATAATCTATACATAGGTAATCCAATAAGTTCATCATATATAT
>JANZXP010000194.1:22941065-22953568 GCA_027576715.1 Erythroxylum flavicans | reverse complement strand
TTTCAAATTAAAACCTATAACTTTAGTATAAACCTATGGTGTTATCATGTATTACAAAATTTTTAGAATTTTACTTACAAATTGTTGACAATGTTCACCCCTGATATCTTCGTAGGCATAGGACTGGTGGATGGTATAGCAGCAGGTATGTGTAGTAGCTGGACATACAGCAAATGATTCTATAGCATCTGCAGAATGTGATGCTTCACCTAGAAATGTACTAGCTCCTCCAAATCATTGTAACCTGAACCTTGGTTGCATCATATACTATTTTCTCTTTGGTGGCATATTTTTAACCTGAAATTTACATTTTATTGAATTTTCTAGTAATAGAACAATATAAATTTAATATATAATAATATATTGTTGATGCAATAATAGATTTACTCATATAATATTCTATTACAAACACAAATTAATCGCTATTAGCACTTAATTGTAAATCAAAATCATCATCATCTTCTTTTTCCAAAGAATTAAAATGAAACTTAGGCCTTTATTCAGATCTCTCACCCTCCTCATCATCTCCAGATGAAATTTCAACATATTAATTATTTGGATCATTCAAAGGTTCATTCTTGTCATATGTTACACATGCATTTATTTCATAAACATCTTCCTAAAATGCTTCACTTTTAATTCTCTTATTTTCTCCTTTTCCATGTAACTCAAAAACAATTTTAGGTTTTATTTTGCAAGTGACCAACTAATCTGACTTATCTCGTTGTAAGATGGAAAAAGGGACATAATATATCTGGATCGCTTGCATCGTCAATACTAAAGCTTCAAATTGTCTAAATCTTCTTCGCTTATTAGTTTCAATTAGATTGTATCAGCTGTGCATTATTGTTCCAACATTAGGAGTTGTATCAAACCATTCACACTTAAATATCACACTCCATTTTATTGGCAATGCAGGGTACTCAATTTCAAGTATCTCAATAACTTTACTATAGTAATCCATCAATTCTCCTTGTATGCAAACCCCACTATTTACTGTTGCCATACTATGACTATGATAGTCAATATGAAATTTGTATCCATTAACAAAATACATCGGATAAGATTCAACAGTTCACAGAAGTCCTTTAGCAAGATCACATATGAACTTGTGATAAGAGGATTTTTTATGAGCCTATAAAAGCGATGCAGTGGAGAGGAAGAGAGTAATAAGCATCCACTTAAGGGTGAGAGTTCTGAAAGGCTCTGTCATCCATCCAAGGCGATTGAAGCTAGGCATTATTGCAAAGTAGTGTTTAGGGGTGGTAGGGAACCAATTCCCACCTATTTTGAGCTAGTTCAAGGTTATTAGAGGGACTTTTTAGACCAAGAAAGGGTTGGTCTAAGGTATGTCAAGTTGGAGCATGTTAATGAGTTTTTTTAAATCCTCATTCTCCTTATTTATGATTTCTCATGATTTAGTTACGATTAATTTTTGAATTCTAGTATAGACATGTTATTTTGAGTATTTAGAATATAATTTTTTGGTTTAATTAAATTGATTATTGAGTGGATTTAACATTTATGCAATTGCTAGAATTCCTGATTTTGATAATTCATGTTATTATTTGATTGGAGACATCCTTCATTATTTGAATGTGATTTCTTTATGCTTAACGTGTTTTTGATACTTAAGTTGAGCTAGTTCAATTCAAAAGACTAAAAATGGATAGGTAGGAACCAACTGGTTGGTTTTCTACTTTTAATTTGTTAAATGTCTTGGATTATCTCGAATATGCCGAAATTGCATGACTAAACTAAATTTTGAAACATGTTTGTTTATTTACAAATATTTGGTTGGATTTATGTTTTTATTTATTTGATTTCTATACTCGATTTAAACTGCATCCCCCTTCTTTTTATATACATATTGGTTAGCTAAATTTATAGGTTTCATTATTTTGAATTGTTTTGGATTTATATTTTTCCTATTTAATAAGATTAAACGTATATGTGAGGATAATTAGATGAATATGGACAACTTATATGTTGTGAATTATAGTGGCACTTCTAATAAGTAATAGGTTGTCCAATTCTTCATGTCTTTTAGTTAATTAAAGTGAAACTTGAAAACTTAAATTGTTGTCAGTAACTTGGATTACTTTTATTGAGGATTAAAATTGAACATAATGATTGATTCATAATAAAATGAAGAGTTGAAATGAAGAATGATCAAGTTTATGTTAATTTCGTATTTTGATAGAGATTTCATCCAAGCTGTCCAAGTTTGTATTTTCCTTTAGATGTGCTTCATTATGTATGTTTAATCTCTTCTCAATTTGAAAAATAGCATAGCTTAATGTATTTTACACAAAAGAAACATGTATTCATATTTCATATGAAAATGTTGATCAAAACATGATTAATATGTATTATGGCATATCTGGAATTTTTCTTTTAATGGCTCATTAGTTTATAGAAAGGTTGTTTTATTAGTTGAATTATGTAAAGATATCTATCTTGATTGAATTAGATGTGTAAATGCTAAATTATGATTATTTTAAAAGTATTATAAGATGAAACAAGAGCTATCCAATTGAAAATTGAAAGGATTTGTATAATTTGATTTCACCATTAAAAATTCCATAAGTTTGTTTTAATGTTGTATATTAATAATTTTAGAGGTCATGCATTAATGCATTGATCATGTTTCTTCCTTTAAGATAGAATTTCTTTCATATGCAAAATTGTTAGGATATCCACAATTTAAGTTCAAATTTTTTATGTATAAATCTAAATTTGAAATTGAATAGGTCATTTATATGCGTCTATTGTATTTATGATGACTTTTGTTTGTTCAAAAGTTGATATTGACTTATTAAAATCTTTTTAGTTGAAATATTATAATGACCTTATCGACAAATAAACTAAATTAGTAAATTAACTTTCTCGTGAGATCAACTCTTATTAGCCATATACTAATTTGTTTAATAAATTAAAAGTAAAATAAGGATTTAATTTGTCTATGCCTAATGACATATACCAAAGGCTCTAATGTTCTACAGTATATTACTATTTGAACAATGCGAGGAACTATACCAAGTTTATTAAAATGTATTGATCTTCATAATCTAAATAATATTTCAAACTCCTTGGATAATTAATTACATTAAACTAATTTATTCCTAAATAAATTAAATTTTTATTCCAAAAAGAAATGTAGTTTGATTTGAAAATTTCCAATTACCCTAGCTCAAATTAATTGAAACCAATTTTTAATAAATTATAATTTCGAATTTTTTTCCAAAATTGCATAAATAAAATATTCTAATTTGGTTACAAAATTATTTCTAATCCATTATAAATAAATTTTCTTAATTAGAAAATATTTTCTAATATTAAAAGGAAATTACTTTCAAAATAAAACACTTCTAATTTAACTAAAAACCCCTTTACATTATTTATATAAGGATTGAATTCTTAATTAGTTATTCCTTAATAAATTAGATAACTCGAAATGTTAAAGAAGGCCCAATTAATAAGTAAAAACATATTTTCAAATTTAAACAGAAAGTTATCTTTTTTAATAATTCATGAAACTTAATATTTATAAATAAAGAAACAATTTCTAAATAAATAAAATTAAGAAGACATTTTCCTTAATTTTAAGGAGTGTAATTATTTAATTTCAATATAATTGAAAATAATTTCTTCTAATTTTAGAAACTACTTTTTTATAATTAGTTAGGAATCGATTTAATTATTAATCTTAATCTAATTAAAAATAATTAATTCAATATTAAAATTAAGATATCATCTTAATTAATATAGTTTCATTATATTGATGTATGTAACATAAATGAAAGATAACCCTTTTAAATATTTGTTTGATTCTAATTATTAATTTGTAACTAATTTAACTCTTGAAGAATTAGATTATAAAATAACCCTGATAAAATTTGACTCTTTTGGAAACAATTTTCAAATCATTAGAAAATAATTTTCTAAATTTTTTAGGAAGTTAAACCAATTTTAATTTTAATTTGACTTAAAATTAAGGCTTAAAACATAAAAACTAAAATAAGAAATAAATGGGTGCACACACTAGATTTTTTCAATGAGGCACGTGCACATTCTCCCATCCTCAGTTGTGTTGCCTTTGCCTTTTCCTACCTCCGTACTTCTTCTTTAGGCATTAGCTTTCCTCCAAGGGAGGATCTAGCCCTTGTTGCCACTGGCTCCGTTGCTAGTGGGTGATTCACCAGTGGCAATGCAAGCTGATAGTGAAATCCCATTACCCACAATTAGAAACTCAAGACACCCAAAAAAGATATCCATTCAAAATTTATCCAATCGTTTATTAGAAACAGAAAAACAAAACAAGCAGTCTATGGAGCATTCATAAGACGTTTACAGAAATCTTAATAAAGGGAATATGCAATTGTTTTCATAAACATGATTTTTAGATGCATAAAACATGTGGGATTTTAGAAATCACAAAAAAGAGCTTATCTTCTCTGAAGAATTACAAAAAATAAGCAAATTAAAACATGTGTGGGGCATATTCATTGTGTTTCTAAAAAGATTAAAAAAACATGGGAGGCATTCTGATACCACTGAGTTTCCCAAAAGACGTCTTGAGAGTATCACAGCATCAAATCCCAAATATATCCCTGCTTTAGGGGACCCGCAGGCCAATCCCTCACGCGACAGAGACCTATTATCTTTTGGGGAATCAAATTCGCGACGTGGGCAAACCCAAGTTGAAGCCTGGTGGCTCTGATACCACTGATACCAACAAGGGACCCCGAAGGGCACACAGGGAAAGGATACATCCTAGACGACGAACTGTAGACTACTGGCATGTAAGTTCCAGGTATGATGGTCGAGACATAATGCCCTTTCTCACTCTCCTAGCTCTACGGGCTCACAACTCTCAACTTTCCTCTTAGGAACCTTACCCTTAGTATCTACCTTCTTTCACCGTTATTTCTAATCTCATACAGCGAAATTGTTTGGAAGCAGCCCTTGGCTGTCAAGACTTTTTGATACATAAGATCCTCAAAAGAGGCGAGTGTAAAAAATACTTATCTCTATATCAAGACTTATAGTAAACATCCACTTAAACACTCAACTTTCAGGAAAGAGAGAACTCAGAGATAAACACTCAAACTCATATTATCAAACTAGATTTCAAAGTTAACTCACTTTGTATACAAATGAAGAGAAGCCTTGCTTTTATAAGCGAAACAAGGATTACAAAGGTAAATCTACCTAAGAACACACTCATTACAACTTTAGAAAAGTAAAGTACAATGATGACACTTTATCAAAGCTAATTTAAAAAAGAATCTACTTTTCTAAAAATAAACAGTAACTTGATAAGAAGGAATCCTGGCATAGTGCTTATGGGCCATGACGATTCTTCTTTATCAAAACTCCAAATGGAAAAAGACAAAACTCTAAAAGAACTTGTCCCATAATTATGCGCTAGGTGTCATGGATTAGTTCATGCCATGATTGCAAATTAGATGGAGCATCTGGATCACTTGAGCTATTAGAATGACTTGAAAAAGTCTTTCGTCGTTTACTAGGACTGAGCTCACATCTGTGAAGTTCATGCAGGAAATGATTTAACTCATCTTCATTAGGGCTATAAGGATCATCATTAGGGTCTTGAGCATCTTATAGAGTTACTAGGTTGAGAAGGGCCTACAATATCTGAGACTGATTCTCTTATGTCGTATTGGGGACTATTGGAAGTTAGAATATCAACTTTTGGTGCTTTTGGCTCACCAGGAACAAATTCACCTGGATAAGGTCCAATAGAAGTGGAGATAATTGGTGTCTCAAGAAAATGATTTATCTCCTTAAGAAAATCCCTCAGTGATTGGAGCACATTGTCTTGATGTCGTGGCCAATACAATGAAGTATGGTAGAGAAGGACACGAGGTTCAGTGTAGAGAGCTCCATTATATTTTTCTCGATATGGTCGATGAATGATGAAGAAAAAATGTGTAGCATGTCGTCTAGCAGAGGCTGTCTGTAAACGATATTGCGCAATGACAATAGAACATTGTTGCTTTCATTGAGCTAATGGTTGGAACCATTCAAGAAATGTCCACAGTAGAGAACTTGCATTACTTTGATCACAGAGATGTTGGTACAACTGAAGAGGAGATATAGTGATGGCACAAGCTTAAAGGGCAAAGAGTGCCCAAAGATACCATAATGAGTTGTCTGAGAGAGGATCTTCAAGGAAAGTCACATTAAGTTAGGGTGCTTTGAGGTTGAACATTGTGGGACTACCAAGAGAATGAGTTGCACTCAAAAATTAATGCAAATAATAAAACAAACTCATACGAGCAAGAGAAGCTACTTCAGACACACTTGTAGGCACACTAGCTATTGAAGGAAAGTGTTTTTTGTTCATGGCAGAAAGGTTATTATCATCCATAATGAATGGGAAAGTAAAGAGTTTAAATCCTATACCTTGCAGAAGAGAATGAAGATATGTATAATGAAGAAAAGTATCTGGTGGCTATGGTAGATGCTGACGTAGCAAGTTGCATAGAGATTGAGAATCTCTTGCCACTAGATTGTGTCTGAACAAATATCCTGCCAAAAGATTATGTCTGACTAAAGAGGATAAGAACAAGGCAGAAAGATGATCAGGAGGCCAAAGAGGATGTTGTCTGAGCAAAGTGGAAATTAAGGCCACATAAGCTACCATATATAACCTATTATTATCGTCTCTTTGTTGAAGACGTTGAGTAGGATTGGAGACAGGCTGGGGTTGATCTGACTGTGGAATTGGCTGGGCCTGATCTGACTATCTGAGATTCTGCTTTTGAAATAATCTCACTGTTTGTATATCAATGTATGGACTGAAAAATGATTGATACCTGAGGCTTGTAAGTAGGATCTGTAAAGGTGAAGCTTTACTATATGTATCCACGCTAATGAGAATATCTAGGCCAGGTAGACTGTGTCCAAGACCATTAGTCCAAACTGTATACTGTGGAAAGAATCGGATTTTGATCTTTCTCTTCGTGATAAGCTCGATCTTAAACAAATTTCCATCTGCAGCTGTAAAGTATTCTTTATGAGAAGTCCATAACTCAGAGGATAATATGTTGGGCTTCATGATCGTACGGCTGGATCCAGTATCCATAAACCCAATAGCTCTAATGGTTTTGTCATATTTATCTTGTAACAAGATTTGGATCTGGACATACGGGTGTTTAATTGGTGTACGCTCCAATTTCATATAGGTCTATGTCTTACAGATCTGCTGTTGTAGCATGTACAGAGAATCTTTAGATGATTCTTCTTCAAAGGTTGTAACAGAAACAACAAACTTGGTTTCTTCATCTTCAGTAGACTGTTCCTCAATAAGATCTTCAAAGTTGCTGGAAGAATGAATAGGAGAATGGATTGCATTTACTCCAATAACTTGACATCTTTTTTGCTTTTGTGAGGACATTGTTGTGCAAAGTGACCTAGTTTTCCACAGAGAAAACATCGTAGGTGCTGAGAAGTAAATATTTTTTTCTTAAAGAACCAAAGAGTCTTTCTTCTCCTTAGAGGTTTGTATGCTTCTTTTTCCTTGTGGAACTTTCTACGATGGTAGTACTCCCTTTTCTTCCTGGTACTACACTCACATTTCTTCTTATCTTTACACTTAATCTGAAGATAAGGCTTCTTGAAAGCCTGTTTAAGTAGAGGACCACCCTTAGTGATATTCTTGAATAAGGTATGCTAGTCACACAACTTATCAAGAGACGCGAGAGTAAGTTGGTAAATCTCTCCAAGAGATATTGTGGCCATATCTCTTTGCAAAGATGTTATAGTCCTTTGTAGCTCTAGTTGCAATTGATCTAGAAGGGATGAAATAAAAGTATAGCGAAGATTAACATCATTCCATCCATTCAAAAGATAACATCATTCCATCCATTCAAAAGATAATACCTCTCCGTCATGCGTTTGTTTTAGATATCACGCTTGTTAAGTGAACAGTATTTCATAGCCAAATAGTCCTGATGAATCTGTTTATCAATTAGCTGAAAGTCACCAATAAATTCCTTATGAATAATTCCAAAAAGAGCTCCGGCTGTAGTGACTTGGATGTACTGCATTTGTTGATACTCAGAAATACTTTGCCACCATTCTCACAAAATATCAGTGAAACAAGATGTGAATTCAGACAAAATATCTGGCAAGGGATGATTAGGTCTATTCATCCATAGATCTATCCATACACCAAATTAATGGAGTCGATCTCTCCATTTCTTTAGTGGAAGATCATCAAACGTAAACCACAGACCAGAAGATGACTTGATCTATGTAGCCTGTGCAGCTAGCTCAGCTTGTGGTGCTGGTGCAGGTTTGAAAGTTTTAGTACCTATGCAATCCGCTTCACTTATCTTAAGTTTACGCATAGTCATCAGAACTTGTGATAATTTTGATAGATCATCTAGCTAGGCTGAAGAATTAATGGACGGTTCAAAAATCTATCTAGATGATGACTCAAAATTTGTTGCAGTGACATCAGAGATTTTAGAGGCTCCAGAGTAAGCATCTAAAGAGTGATCTGATTGATCAGAGGTAGAAGATATTTCTACTGCAATCATAGTCTCAAGAGTTGCAATGAACTCTAACATAGGCACTTTATCCTTCACGGTTGAGGTAGACGGCTGAGACTTTGGTGGAGACGTTAGAGGTGTACATATCTATATTGATTTTCTCCACTGTTGTTCTGGTTCAAAAGAAGTGTGAGAAGATGATGCTGGCTCAGGAACCCTTTCAGGCTTTTGCTTAGATTTTAATTTTCTTGTCGACTTAGCTTCAGTTGCCTGTTTAGCTTGAGCTGTCTGAGGATGTATGTACTTCCTAGTCAAATGATTGTTGAACTTGAATACCTTTGAATAGTCAATTTCTTGTGGATACTTCTAATACAAAGGAGAAGCATATACTGGCTGTGTATGTGGAAATACTAAAGAGGATAAGCCATATACAACTTTAGACTGTGCAGATTGCATCTTAGCTTCTATTTGTCGCACAATCCCTTGTATCTTCTCAATTTCTCTACATTTGTTGTCGAAGTCAAGACCCATATAATGTATGTCAATATAATGCCGAATTTCAGCATCAAGTTGTTTGATCTGAGTTTTGTAAGATTAATACATTTGTTAGATCTGCTTAGAGAAAGCATCAACTTTTTGATGAGTAGTATGTGTCTGGTGACTAATTCCCTGAAGCTTAGAATCAATTCTTCTTAGAACTCTGTTCTGTGCTACTGTATTCTGTGTTTTTCAGTTCAGAGCTTCATCTGATGGATTTCACACAGGTGTTCCTTTTGAAGTTATTCCTGAGGCTCAGATGTACGGGTTATAGACAACCCTCGTTGATTCATCAGTACTCCTTCGTAATGGAGGAAAGTCTTCCTAATGTGATGGCAATGCTATAAAGCACAGGATAAGAGTAGGAGTCATAACAGGAATGACTGGCTTTATGTAACAGCTATTAAAAGATTTCAACATCTTGCCTAGAGATTTAGGTCTGCACCCTCCAATAGGTACAGTTCTGTATCCTTCAGTAGATACAGGTATGTATCCTTCAGTAGATACATCAATAACTGGACTCGAATTGTCTGGATCTGGATCATCCTTCAGTGGATGATACTGTTGCGAGGGCTTACATCTGGGTTTGGGCTTTTTCTTCTTCTTCCGTCTTCTATAGCGATCATCATCATCGTCACTATCTGACTCAGCGTTGAGGCAGACTTCACAATTAGGTTCGCACATGGATGGGAAGACATCCCATACAAAATGTCCATAATGATGGCTAACGTAAAATGGATCTCCATTAGATTTGAAGTAATGGATCGGAGGACTAGATTTACCTTCTTCATGTGAAAATACGGGCTGAATCATAAACATCCCCGTTGGGGAAGAAGTACATGCCAAATCTTCATTGGGCCTTAAATAGATGGACTTCATAGTTCCATCTTTGAGTGTCTTCAGAATCAGTGGAGTGGTTGTATGAAAAGAGTGTCGATGAGGCACGTGGCACACCTTCTAGTAGTTGGTGATCCATTTTGTAGGCATCAACTTTTCAAGCTCCACTACTAGTAGTTGCTTCGGGATCTGGATGATAGTAGTCTAATTATTTGAACGATCAGCAACCATATAAAGGGCATCCGAAGTGGAATTAGGAAAATTGAGATACATGGTATGATTTTGCAGACGATATGTCATCTGGTGGTGTAAGGTAGCCAAAATGGTTGTTGGGTCTTGATCTGCTCCCGTGATCTGGATCTGAACTTGCAGATGTTCAGACAAAGTGGGATCATCCAACCTGATGTTGAAATCAGGTGTTATGGTTAGTATGACATTTCCATTGTTGAGTGTAGTCAGCAAGGTACCAATCAAGGCATTTTAGTACGTTGTGTAGGCAGTGTCAAGAAGATATATCTTGGCTGTCGCAAGTATTCTCTTTCTTCCATGAAGTGTAAGAACAAGGCGTATAGCTCCATCATGTAAGTGCGTATGGTTCTGTTCCCGCCACAGTGAAATCAGCTCCTTAGGGATTTCAAGCTTTACATACTATTCTGCTGTTGTAGATCTGATACCACACTGTTTCAATCTGGAACTCTGGATGATTTCCTTGACTTTAGGATGTGAGGTAGACAAGATGGTACGAATACTTCTTGTCCATGAACGATCTCGACTATAAATACTGTACGGACTCAACAAAGATAAAGAAGACTCACAAACATAATTTTCTACAAGTATATAAGTAATTTCTACAAGGTTTTCTATTCTATTTGACAACACACACTTAACACTACTAGGCAAATTATACGTAGACAAACTAGAAGATAAATGAACTGGGTCTTGTGTTTCCATTATCTTATGGTTCTCTCCCTACTCATCAAGGTTATTACTGAGTGTGAATGTTTACCAAACAAACTTGATACAAATGGTGGAGTAGCACTGTCCTCAACGATGCCTCAACGCTGACTGGCTACGGCAATGGCTCTTATACCCCCGCACCAAAAGGCAGCAAAACAGCAATATGAGGCTAGTTATAAATTTGTTTCGTTAAACAAAACTAACCCTAATTATTAACGATGCCCTAATTAATATCAGTTAAATTATTCAAATAATTGAGTTTTTAAACCTTAATGTTTATCAAATCAATAACAATCAAGCAAATTTAATCAAATTATAGAATTCAAGTTAGCTTTTATACCACTATTGAGAAATTGAAGCAGGATTCAATCCCTCACACAGAGGAATAATGATAAAACTTTTTTTGTTTAATTCCCTAAAGTCAAGATTACTAAAATTCTATAAAATGATTACTACATGAAATATAATAAAAACAAAAATCATAATTCGTAGCTTATTCCAAAAATTGATCATTTTCTTATTGTTTCTTTTGAACTATTTTACAAGGTTTTAAAAACTAAACCGGACCGGCCGGTCCGACAGGAAAAAGTCTAAACCAGTTAGTGGTCTGGTTCAGTTTTAACAAAAAAACCTGTCAGTATAAAAACCGGTCAGTTTTCATTTAACCGGTTACACCGGTTCGGCAAGACAAAGACCATGCATTTTCTCTTTGATAACTGCATCTTCTCCTCAATCCTCCTCCCCACTTTTCTCTCTCTTGGCTCCTTTCTACTTTAGGTTTTCAGGTTCCCCCTCTGTTTCCTTTTCAAATGATTCATTACTTGGTCCCCAACAACTCAACGAAGCAACTTTGTTGTTTTACCATAATCGCCTACAACTCCTTTGACACCCAAATGGGAATTCTGTTATTGTGTTCTTTCTAATTGGAAGCAACAACGAGCAAGTTGGACTCTTAGTGGTTTCAATTAAAGACAAGAACTTAAGCTATGAGGGTCACGGTGGTGGTAGTTTTACAACCAAAAAGAGTTTTGAGTGAAAGGATTGTCGGAATCTTTATAAACCCAGTTCAAGATTTAGGTTGCACTGGGTAATTGTTGGTATATACCCTGTATTATGTGCATTGGTTTTGTGTTAAAGTTGGTGCAGCTGATGAAGTGCCTATGTTGGGGTATATGGGTTGCAGGAGTTTTAACAACTATCTAATTTTGAATGCTTACTAAAGTCCTCATTTACCTAAAGAGAGTCTAGCTTTGACGGAGAACAGTGAATTTTATTTGTTTGATTTGGAATCTGTGAGTAACAACACTTATTATATAGGAACTAAGTTGAAAGTATCTTAGGGATGCTATAAAAATTCAAGTAATTGTGAATGATTGAGTTGTGAGTTCACTTGGCATCCCAGAATTTTTGTTGTTGCACGTTTGATAAATCCAAAGAAAGAATGACTTTCTCTTTACTGCAAATTATTCAAGCAATAACCTGAAACTATAAAAACACCTATTCTTTTAATACAGCTTTGCTTCAAGCATATGGTTACGGATATTGTAACCTAGTATGCCCCTAGAATGACTGGCTTGAAGTCATCGATTACATCAATCAAAGACATAATATATGCAAGAGAGATATGTTGATATATAAAATTGCATT
>JANZXP010000194.1:22913052-22926578 GCA_027576715.1 Erythroxylum flavicans | reverse complement strand
TCTTAGACGATTTAACACAATTCAACCCCCCTTCTTGTGTATTTTGCATATTATACGTGATTTCTATATTAACAAGTAATTTACTTCAATTACAAGAGTGATTTGTGTCAAAAAAAGATTGATTTATTGATCTTGTTAATTAATTAATTTATCATAGTTATTTATCATTATTTGTATTAGAAATAATAATATTTAATATTAATTCATTTTATTAACAATTTTATTTTATTTATTATTTATTAATAATATTATTAGTTTAATATAATAGTAAATTAAGTTTTTATTAAATTTTATTTATTAGGCAATAATAATTTAAAATAAAATTATTAATTGTGTTAAGAGAAATGAACCCAAAGGAAGGTTAAGAATAATGACGTTTTACGACACACCATAGTATTTCAGGCCGAAAAGTTCAGATGCTATTGGGACAGTTGCAGCGAGACGACATGGCAAATTCCAACTAGAATCGAACCAATGTAGAGTGATCCTGCCGATGCCAAGATAATGAATCCAAGGGTCATCAGGATCTGAGAAGCTGCATTCTATAGAGGCCTTGCTGTACCAAATTTCCTGCTAAAGTTGCCAAGAAGCGTCAACTCTAGGAAGATCATCATAAACATTTGCAATAGAGCAAAGGAGGGAGATTATAACTTACCAGAGAAAGTATTCTGATGCCACGCCCGATCCAATACATCTTTATATCCAAGAGCCAGCTCCATCTGTCCCATGTTGTTCATCACACACATTCCGGTACCAACCCCACAAAGAAATGACACAAACAGAATCCAGAAGTCAACTGTCCGCATCATTTCAAAGACTCTGTGATCTTGTCCAATCACTGGTCGTCTCTTTGTTGATACATCCTCAAGTTCAATGTGAGTTTTTGTCTCTGCAGGCTTCCGTTGCTTTGCTGGTGAAGCTTTGTGGCTAACAATTAGTGGCACTTTGATTTGCCGCTCGACGTCGGAATTGCAGCTCTTCAACTTGAAAAGAACCGAGTATAGAGGCACGAGTAACGGTGTAGCCAACAAAAACATGAGTCCTGAAGCAACTGCTATAGACAGAACTCTGCCATGATTTCCTGTGATGTCAAATGCCAAGAGATAGGTGGCTACGATAATGGCAATGACATTAAAAGCATTAAGATGTCGAACTTCTTCTCTTTCTTCTGCTGAAGTTAAAGCAGGTGGGGTTTCTCGGAGGAATATAATAGCGATCAAACAGACCGCAACAGGCACGACGGCAAGGATTAGCAGAAATGTTGAGGGATCGGAGGAGAAAAGAGCGGTGCAGATATCTGTGAAGAATGCTGGGCTTAATCCAACATATCCCTTGAGATTCCTGAGACTGGACCACGGTTTCTGGGAAAGTTACGCATGCAAGTCGCTAAAACCGCTGTGTTCATCCATGTTGTGATGTTGCCTCCCATGGAGAGAAAGATACACATCTGCATTGAAGAACATGATACGTTAGATTTTGGTGCTGATAGTAACATATTAGCACCAGAAATGAATCTTTATGATCAATGGACTTCTGCGTAGGAGAATGTAATGGAGTTACTATAATAATGTTCCAATATTTAAGACAATAATAATCTTCGTATGTTTAAAACAAGATAGGCATGGGAATCGGGTGGAATAATGGAAATGTTTCTCGTACCTGCCAGTAGGGAAGAGGACTGATTCGCTGGCTGACAACAAGCCATTGAACGCCGTATCCTACAAGACCCTCAGCTGACCTTATTATGAGTATTACAGAAGGTGACCAACGATCTGAAGCAAGGCCAGAGGGTAGACCCAAAGCTTTGCCAACATCTTTTGCGACTGAGAGATAGTTGAGTTGAAGCTTACTTAGTGCCATGAGTGATTTCAGAGCATCTGAGTAGTTGGAAAATGTGTAATTGTTACCGCAGATAGCCTGAACCCAAATGGCAGTGACAAATCCGAGCCATTTTCCACCAAGAGAGGACAATGGACGCATAATTTTTAATGGAAGAATGAAAGAGAAGCCGAAAAAGCGTTTGAATTGAGTTGGTTGTTTGTGAAGGGGCCGAGTAAGTTATTTATGCATTTTGTTTTGCCTACATCACACGCGTGCAATGCACTTCATTCATTAGTCTCTTTGAAGTTGATTAGACCATGGTTTCAGAATACCAATAACAGGTATGTTTACATAAAACAAAGCAAGACCATGGTCTTTGGTTGCGGAATTTTGGCGGCTGAACAAGAGACAGGGACCTGGTGTAGATTTGCTTGAAAAGCTATCGTCATACTTGACGTTAACTTGGAGGTCCAACAAAGTAACTGTATGTTAAAATTCAGCAATTTGACTTTACATGCTTAATTTGAAGGTTACTTTACTTGAAAAGCTGATAACAGAGGCTTGCGTGTAAAAAGTAGCTTGGAGCATGATGACAGGAACATTCTTTTTAGATATCAGCAACAGCATGAAATTGATTTTAAAATTGTCTCAAGCATTAATTGAATTGAATAAAGTAACCCTCGCTGAAAATATATGGAGAGTCAACTATCGAGTCATGAACATAATTGACCCTCTTGCCTAACAATTTTGCTCTTGGATGTCAAAACCAAGCCAAAAACGTCCCATGACTGTATAATATTAGATTAAACAATGATATAGGGAGTTCTGTGCTGTAGTTACTGATAAGTACAGCATCTTAAATTAGGTGGAGGGTCGGAACAGCTTTAATATTTTATCATCAGCGTAGTCCAAGTTGGATGTAAACTATACAGGAACTTGCCAAATCCACGTAAGCAAGATTAGAATTTTGAAACCTGCATACTGTATAAACCCGTTAAAACTCAGGATCGAGACACCTACCTTTATCTATTTGGCTTGAACACCCTCGTCAATCTGGTTTAGCTGCAACTCGTGAAGTTGACTAGAAATGGGGCTATCAGATACTGTCATTCTACTTCTGGTTTTCAAATTTAACCTTGCATTCATCTAGAAATGATGCACATCAACTCTAGGCAGGAAATTTATTTCAATGTATACTGGAAAACAGAGTACTGAGAAATAGATGAGCACATCCTCTACGATCATATTATGTCAAATAACCAGAGAGAGAAACTGGTTCCAGGAGGATTACAGGGAAATGGATGAGTGTGAAACTTATATATGTCAACAAAACGAAAACAATAGAAAATTTTGTAGTTCAAACTGATTATAGATCAACAGAAATGAATGGATACTTCCACAGTCGTTGGGTTAAATTTTTTACCGGAAACAGCCTCTCTACTATGTAGGAGTAAGGCTGCGTACTATCGGACCTCCTCAGATCCCGCTTCATTGCGGGATTTCGGACTGGGTGATGATGACGATGATGATGATAATTAAAACATGAAGAAAACAGTGGCAAAATAATCACTTTGATTTCCTCATGCGGGCTTTTGTTCTTCTTCTTGTAAGAATTTTGTGCATGTAGACCAAGGACACATAAAGTGATAAAGGAAAAAAGCTACTGATTAACAGCCAAGAAAGCAAGGTTTAGTTATCCAGAGAGGGACCTTCAAATGACTGGACAACCTTTGACTAAAACGTTTGGTTCTGTGGGACAAGAAGCCAGTGGACATCCATCTGAATGACTCCCCCACCAGTCAAAGTTAACATGCTCCATTCCTAAGCACAAGAACAGCAACACAGCCATAAAGGCTAGACCAGCATCAAGAGCACCAGAAAGCACATAATTATGGCGACTCCACCAACCACGATAGTACCTAAAAGCAACAAATCCTGAAGCAAATCCAACAACAACCCAGCTGATAAAGTTGACAGAAGTGGCCGGTGGCATAACATGTGTAGCTCCAAAGATTACTGGCATGGAAATGAGTCTGATCCATTTATGGTGAGGCAGTGCCTTGTGAGTAAGCCATACTAGGATGGGAGCTATAGCCCCAACTAAGAAAAACCAGTTAATGGCTGAGTAATGACCAAGATCACCAAAGATTCTCCGAGGACCGATTAGACCCCATATTACAGAGGCATCATAGAAGACATGGTCACCTGGACAGGTCCATGGACTTCCAGCTGGAAGCTTTGTGCGGTCACAAATGTCTGGGACGGTATTGATGAGCCACCACGATGTTCCTAAATGAGCAAATGCCGCTAGTACAGAACCAACGACCTGACGAAAAGTTGTCCCACGTTAATAGTTGATTTGCTGAGCAGAAACATAAATATAAAAATGAGTCAATTACAAGTATGAGGATGACAAGGTTAGCTAACCTGAGCCATGAACGTGGCTCTAGGAGGAATCTTCATATAATGACCGAGCTTAAGGTCTTGCAAAAAAAAGATCCCTTGTCTCATGCCAATGATTCCATATGTTTTGAAACATACACTGGCAACAGGAAATCCTGGGTACAAATACCCAATTATATACTCTGTTAACACATTTATTTCAGGTGTCTGTTTGTCAGAGAAAAGGTTTGATGTTAGAATTCGATAATACTGGAATTTCACGTAAATGCAAGAAACAAGTCCCTCATCGAAGCCAGATTACTGTGCCTAGTTATTGAAAGCATTTGCAACTTGCATAAACTCAGATCAGTTATCGCTAAAATTGAACATATATCGAGACCATGAAGGTACTAGAAAATCTGGACTAAGTCCACTGTAGAGTCCAAAAACCTATATCTGAGCAAGAAATGGTAGATTGTGGGGTGTTACAATGAGGTACCTGATTTGTTGTAGCTGTGATGAAACCAATAGGAAGGGTGAAAAATAAGCCAATAGCACAGGCTAGCAAGAGCCCCCACCAAGGTAATTGAATTTGATCCTTGTAGTATATACAAGCACATATTGCTGCAGCTATGTTCAGAAAAAAAATGGACAAGAACCACCACTGAGGAACTGGTTTATATCTTCTCATCATCCTGGTATGAACATCCATTTTCTTCTCTTGAAATGCAGATCTGCTTAGCTGCAATATGTCCCTACACCCGTTAGCAATGTGAGTAAAGCTCAGTGAACATGCTTATCAAATAAAGGATGGAATGAAAGGTAATCGAACTCGATTCAGGCTTATAGAAGCAATTGTTTTTGAACTCATATGTAACGACAAGTTCACAGTGACAATACGCTGAAAACAAAAACGCTAGTTGCTTACCTCCCGTGAAAGAGGAGAACATGAACAACTGTAGCAGTCAGGCAGGCAAAATTGAAACCATACATCATGGCAAATATGGTGCTGAGATAAAGAGGGCCCTCACGCTCATATGCAGCAATGCTGATATGAAAATTCGGGTCCACAATAGCAGAAATGTTGTACTTCTGACCAGCGGGGGTGAACATACCATCTGAGAATATAGGAAATGACTTGGCTTTGTAGAGGTTGTACAAGTACGTAACTGGGGTGATGACATACATGAGAAGTGCATAACCAACAGCTATGTTGGCAGTGGCAAACCAGGGACTAGCCAACGGACTGTGAAGGTAAGAGGATATAGTAGCCCAATCAAAGCCAAAGGAGCCAATCCCAAATCCCTTTAGTCCTGAACCTAGCTGATGGGTGAGTACCGAAGCAGGGAGTACCCAACAAAGCCATGAAAAAGAACTCAACTTTGGAAAGAGATAGCCTGGAAAGGCATAATAAGCGAAGCTGCAAATGAAGGCCACAATGAAAAACTGATTCCTGGTCAGTCCTCCTTTAGGCCTCTCCGCCTCGTGCAATGCTCTGTGAAAGGACATATATGTCACGAAAATGCAGATTATATCTAGTGCACAAACATGGGAAGTTATAGAAGGTTGGAATGGAATGTGCTTTCCATGCATAGCTATAGCTAGTAGGTGATTATTTTTTCTTTTTTGGAAAAGAAGTTGAATTAATATTAAGAACATTTAACCTTGCAACAGAGAAAGTTTACATTTTAGGAGACAAATGCAGATCGATCAGTCAACTATGGACTACAACAGTTACTAAAACAGAACTAGCTAGCATATAAACCATGATAAAGTATCCCTTAAGTTCCCAATTCTGGCTTAGGATGGGCTATGTAAGTTGAGGAATTTACTTCGCAATGTAATTCTCTTGCCATCTTTAAAGCTAAATTGACAGTGACTTGTGTGAGTCATCTCGAAGATCCTTGAATTCATTTCTCTGCATATAGTGCATCTTAGGCAAGAGAAAGCTAGCTCCTAGATAAGTTTTGAAATTGTGTTCATAAGAATATAAAATTTTTAAAGGTCTAAGTACAAAAGAAAAGTTTATACTAATTAGTGCTATTTACGAATTGACCACAATTAAGCATTCTATCAGGAAATGTATTAGTTTAATTCGTTTTCAAATTATGTAAAAGATGAAAAAAAAAACCAAGTTCATGTTTATTTATGAGAAACAAGTCCACCCACAAACGTTGGCTAAGCAGCACAATCATCAATTCTTTTATGAGAAGAAGAAAAGAAAGAGATCGCATCATCAAGCACAGCACTAGTGTGACTGTTTCTGAAAAGAAATATCAACTGTCAATCAAAAAGTTACCTAAAGATTGAAACTTGGACCAAATTCTGTGGCCACCACATGGAAGCGGGCTCCACCAAGTATCGCCGGAACAATCCGGACCACCCAAGTCCGAGCACCTGCGTCGTGACAACCACCAGAAACGCCGCCAAGAAAGTCAGCTTCTTCTTGTAGAATATCTTCACAGCTCCAACTATATGAATGGAATAAACACTCGCAGCTCCTGAGTTAGCTAGGATGGTGATCAAGACGTGTTCTTTGACATTGAATGGTCCAGGATTCAACGTGAACTCCCACTTAGTCCCTTTGAAGAACACTCTATCAGTGATCGTATACGCCATGAGATGGCCAAGTGGCAGTACAGCGACCTGCCCTGAGACAGCGGAGATGCTCAGAGGCTCTTTCCGATACCAGAAAAACTGGTTGAGGAAAGATAGGAGGACACAGGCTAGAATTCCGAGTGCCCACGTTCGGAAAGTGAGCGCCGGAAGGGTGGGGTCATCAGTTGTGGGCACCGTCAGTGCCACTTGTTCGATCGGGGAGTTGTCATCGGTCGCTGGCGATGAGATGGATGCGTTGTGATGGAATGGACTGGGTTGCACAGATTGCTTCCTATCAACTAGTTATGATTGTATTTACAAGAGCAGAGAGTTAAAGACAGCAGAAAATGAATAAATAGAGGGAATCAAAAGTGGAGAGACAGAAAGTAAAAGGAAGTGACTAACTTACTGAGAGGAGTACTGATTCCATGGTGGTCAACAGACATGTCTTCTCAAGTTACTCTGTTTCTCTGGAGAAGTTCCAGAGTTCTATGTAGAACACTTGTCTTGTGAAAACCAAAATCTCAAGATACCCAAATTTCTGTCCTTTTCATTTTACGTTTGAAACTGGAAAAACAGCATAAGCGACAAGAAAAGTTTGGATCGTCTGCAATTCCGTATTATGCTTTGAGAAAAGTAGAAAGTATATTCCCTGGAGATATATTGGGGAGGTGTTACATTGGTCGTGAATGATTGACGTAGTGTTTTTACTTTTTATTTGATCATGAACTGTATACTGCATAATTAATGGACACATGAAGCTAATATGATTGGTTAACCTCTGTCCATTTCTTCTTGTTTGATAATGATTTAGCCACGTCATCGTCAACCTTAAAAATGTCATAATCATCAACCTTATCGTCGAGCAGCAAAACGCCGGAGGTTAAGACCTAATCTCAAGCCATTTCTCACACATCCAATTTTTCCTTTGTACAGACAAACACACTACAGTGTTAGATAATGAACTAACTAATTGGTAATTATTTATTATAATAAGAATGATTACTAATAACTATTAAGCAATGATCGTTAATCTTTTTCTACAATAAAATCTTGCAACTAATGCCACTATTTGTATAAGAAATATGCTAAAAACATAGAAACAACAAAAATTTTGGATTTTGAAACTTTTTACGTGCCTTATATATAAATTCTACTCAAAATTCTATGTATCTTGAAAATTTTTCAAAAATTTGAAAATAAATCACTGTATTGCTAAGCAATACGAATGATCTAATTTAGAGTGGATAACTAGTCATAAGTGGACAACTACTGAAAAGTAAATGCAAAATTATGCTCTATAATGTTTTTGAGTATCCGCATTAAAAAAATAGATATTCTTTATCCTCTTCAACTTCTTTGCATAGCACATAGATAGGGTCATGGGTCATAAGATTCAAACCATCTATTGTTATTACGAATCTTATTCTTAATAACCAACTAGGTGAATATTGAGGCCTTTTAATTCAGGGAGTGCTTCTATAAATGATTAAATCAAGGAACATTCTCACCTTATTGTTGCAAAGCTTTACAGCAAGACTTACCCTCTAAAATTGCCTACCCAAATTACTTGATTCATCAGAGAATATGCTTTGGAGTTGAGTGGAAGCCTATTAGTAAGTTGGGATAATTCAATTCTTTGTATAAGTAGACTATGTTGTGTCCAATTACAAAACCAGACTCAGATTTTCTCTCCATTCCCTAACACATGCTTAATCCATAGGTCTACTACCTGCCTCATGTTCAACATTTGCAAGAAGAACTAAAAATACTCCCTGGAAATTGGCAGTTGCTAGAAACTTTCATTACTGAGATAGGTTTCATGTAGCCATTTTAACCAAATGGCATTTTTGTCTTCAAAAAATCTCCAAATCCTTTTGCAAAGAAGAACTATTTGCAATAGAGAAATAGGTGTGATCTCTAGTCCTCCTTGCCTTTTAGGAATAGTCACCTCACTCCATTTGACTTTTGTTTTCTTAGAGTTGTCAGAATTCTCGGACCATAAGAAAGCTTTCAAGATACCATCAATCTACTTGATAACTTTCTTAGGTAGGATGATATGAGATTTCTAGTTAACATAAAGATTTCCAAGTAAAGACTATCAAAGTGACCCTTGCAGCTAATGGCAGGAATCTATTTTGTTAGGAATTAATACGGACTTTGATGCTTTCAATGAGAGGTATACATTTAGAATACTTAGGCTTTCATACGAAATAGAAACTCTAAGATATTTGAAAGGCAGAGTTTAAAGCTGAAGCTCAGTTATCCTAGAAAGTTCAGTCATCTTTGGAGCAATACAAATTGCTTTTATCTACATTTACTTTCAGTCCTATATTTGGAGAAATGCTTAAAAAGTTTCTTCAACGTCATCACTGATTGAGATTAAAGCCCAGAAAGAATAATTAAATCAACTGCAAACATTAAATGTGTGAGCTTGTATGTACTACATTTATGGTGGTAAAGAAACCTCCCATTAGAACCAATGGACTTGTTGATAAGACAAGAGAGACCTTCCATAACAAGAGTGAATAGATAAGGGAAAATGGGATCCCGTTGTCTAATTCCTCTAGCACAATTTAATTGCTTGGTAGGAATCCCATTTACAATAATACTAATTAAAGCAGTTTTGATGCACTTCATAATCCATTCAACAAATATAGTTGGGAATTCAAGGGCTTTCTTTGAATGAAGTGCCAATTGACGGTATCAAAAGCCTTAAAGAAGTCAATCTTCTAGTAATAGCTTTTAATATTTCTCCCTTAATTGTAATCCTTCAAAATCTCTTACATTAGAAGGACGTTATCCCCTATAGATCTTCCTTGTATGAATGCACTCTAAGTTAGGCCTACCATTATTGTTACGGCAGATATCAGTCTTTTAGCAAGGAGATTAGCAATCACCTTGTAAATCGTATTACAACATAAGAAGGGTCTGTAGTTTGCCAGAGAATCGGGATTTAAATTTTTAGGAACCAGACAAATATGTGTGTGATTTATCTCCTTTAGAATTTTACAAGCAGATAAGCATTTTAAAACAGCTTCTGTAAGCAAATTACTAGTGATATCCCGAGTTTTTTGAAAAAATCTAGCAGTAGACTCATCAAGGCCTGGAGCTTTATAATGGTGTAAGGAAAATAAGACCTCCTTAACATCCATACTAGTGAATGGAGCAGAAAGATAATCTTTGATATCATGCGATAAAAGATTATCAAACAGTTCTATAATATTGTGAGAATCATAAGATCTGCCTTCAGTGCCTTTAATATTGTTAATCATAATATTGTGGAACATGGTGTTATACTACCATTTAGCAAGAAGCAACCATTTGCTCCATTGTTGGGGATAATTACCCACCATGTATTATATCTCTAAGGTCCTATTAAGTACTTCCATCTGGCCATTCATCGAGGGGTGATATGAAGAAGACAAAGCTAAAAAAAACACTCTAAACCTTGAAAACTCTCGCCAATAAATACTTAAGGAAATGGGATCCTTATCATTGACAATAATGACATGCACTCCATGTAATTTATAAACACAATTAAGGTACAGTGAAGCAACCTTAACCGTTGAATAAAAATGGGATAATGGCATAAAATGAACATATTTATTGAATGTATCAATCGCTGAAAAATAATAGTGTACATATCAAATTTGGGAAAACCCTTGATGAAATCCATGCTCATGCTTGTTCAAGTTTACTAAAGAATTGCAATGGTTAAAGCATTCTAAATGTAGCTACTGTTTCATACTTATTTCTTTGACATACTTCACATTTCCTAATGAATTCCCGATTCTAAACTTGTATCTTCTTCCAGTAAAAAGAGAAATTTAGCCTCTTATATGTAACCAAGAAACTTGAATGTCGTTTTGTTGAAGAAGCATGAAATAAAGCTATGGTTCTCTAATTTAAGGGCAAATCAGCTCCTACCACCAATATATTCTTCCAATATAATAGTTTTTTATTCAAGGTATAAAAGAATTGGGAAATGCTCCTTGGTTGAATTTCTGATTCAGTGTAGAGAGAGTTAGATCAATGTCCTAGCTTCTCCTAATCGCCTACAACAATATGGTTTGAATTTGAGAGACCAACATAGAATACAACTCCCCATTGCTTACTCTGGAAAGACCATCAATTACTACGTTTTCACTACCCTTCTTGTATTTGATTTCAAAATCAAATATAAGAAATTTAGGTAACCATGTTGTTGAAATGGTGTAGTGATCTTTTGTTTCAACAAATGCTTCAAATTTCTATAGTCTATTTAAACTACATATTTCCTCCCTACTAAGTAAAATATGACCAATGTCTTATTGTCACAACTAAACCTAACAATTCCTTTTCATATGTCAATAATGGTTGATATTTATTTGATAAGGTCTTACTTGCATAAGCTAATAGATGTCCATTCTGCAAGAACATTATCCCCAAACCACTTCCTTAACTATTTGATTCAACAACAAGTTCATATCAAAATTAGACAATATCAAAACAAGAGCAAATACTAGAGCTTACTTGAGCACATTAAAAGCATAATTAACTTCCTCATGCCATAGAAATTCATTCTATTTCAATAATGTTTTTAGAAGTCTACTCAATTCACCATATTCTTTAATGAATCTCCTATAATAACTTGTTAACCCTAAAAATCCTCTAAACTACTTCAAATTTATCTGAACTAGCCACTTTTGAAATGCTTCAACTTTTTCAGGATCTATAAAAACTCCATCTCCTGATAAGAAATGGCTTAAATAGTCTACCCTTTGTGCCTCAAATGAACATTTTGACTTCTTGAAAAAAAAGTTACTAGCGCTTTTCATTTGTAACGCTTATGTAAGATGATCTAAATGTAGCTTCAAAGAATGACTATACACCAATACATCATATAAAAATATCAATACAAACTTATGCAGATAGGGTTTAAAGATTGAATTCATAGACTTTAAAATATTGTAAAACCATTGATTAAACAAAAAGGCATAATCAAGAACTTATCATGCGCTTCATGAGTTCTAAAGGTAGTTTTTATATATATATCTCTTTCAAACATACTAATTTGATGATACCCTACTCTTAGATCTAGCTTAGAAAAATAACTAGCTCCCTCTAATTCATTTAAAAGTTCTTTAATTAGTGGAATAATAAACTTATCTTTTGTTGTGCATGTATTTATAGCCCTATAGTCTACACAAATCTTTTATAAATTGTCTTTCTTCTTAACTAGGACTATAGGTAAAAAGAAATGACTTACATTTTCTTAAATTATCCCTTGTTACAATATATTTTGAACTAGCTCTTCAATAGTTTTCTTTTGTAGTCCTGTGTATTTATAGGGTCTCATGCTAATTGCTTATATCCCTTCCTTCAATAATATATGATTATCATGCTTCCTTTTTGTTGGCAATCCCATTAGTTTAACAAAAATATTAGTATGAAGCTCTAACACTTTTTGTATTAAATGTTGGATGTGTAGACTATTTTATTCCTCTCTTCTAAGTCCCTCCATCAATTGCATTTTACAATTGACTGATTTCTCCCATTTCAATTATTCCCCTTGATTCAACAACAAAAAATAACAAACAACATCAACATGCTTACTTGAATAGTCACTAAATATCCATTTAACTTTGTCTTCTTGACCTGCCTTTAGTTTTACTCTTTTTTATTCCTATTCGAGTGACATTTTTCCCTCATCGAAATTGAATATAATATCATTCAAAGTGACTAGCCATTAAACTCCTAACCCCAAAACATTGTCTTTAATAACCAATTCATCATAATGAAATGAATGGCCATTTATCATCCACTTTATATTCTTATACTTCTAGTTACACTAAATTTTTAAACCCCCTTAATCATAATCAACTTTATCTTCTCTAGCACCTATTCCTTATTTATGAAATTGTATGTACTACCTCTATCAGTGAGTATATGTACTATTCTACCAATGAAAACACCTTTCACCTTCATTTGTTTATATTGTACAATAGTAATTCTTGTTATTGCTAGCATCAAAATAGCATGTAGATGATCTGTTATTGACTCCCTTTCCTTTTTGACTTCTTCCTCCTCTTCTTGCATCACATATATGTTAATTTGCTTTTTCTTGCATTTGTGTCCTGGTATGAATTTCTAATCACAACAAAAACGTAATCCCTTAACTCTACGCTCATCCATCTCCTTACTACCTTTGCTTTTGTTACTTTTACCTCCATGTTTGGTGTTGTAGGTTTAGGCAACAATCCTTGTTGACTTATGACCATTAAATTTGTTCCTTAAAACCCCAATTATAGTTTTTCCATTATCATTTATAAGCTACTGATCGATGTTGGAACACCAACTCTTATTTCTTTGCTACTTCATGTCACGACCCGGTACCACACAGGGTCTATGACAACCGCCGCATACTCGGGCTAAGGATATTAACAGTGTCCTTAATCTGACTATGCAAGGCTAATTAAATATCTTCTCCTCGTTATGGATTTTTTTATAAAAAAATTGGGCAACACAATGACTGTATTTTAAAAAATCCCAAAACCTACAAACAATTTTAAACACTTCTAGATTCACACCAAAAATTTTACCACAACTTCAGGACTTTAAAGTCTACTCAAAGCAATCCCAACAACAGTATCAAAGATCATATAAAAGGTCTTATACAATGTTAAAACAGTCTAGAGTCAAATTTATAATATTATAAAGCATATTCACATAACCAACCCAAA
>JANZXP010000194.1:22874337-22886016 GCA_027576715.1 Erythroxylum flavicans | reverse complement strand
AAATTATAAATCCTTTTAACTTGTGAAAAAGAAAGATTAAAAATCGTAAATGATGGGTTAAGGAGTCAACTGAGCATCTCAGCGGCGGGATTGAATACCCGGATCGAATCTGTTTTCAATAATGCATATTTTGATGATCCTATACTTCCGAGAAATAAAATGAAACTTTAGGCTTCAGTACGACGGTTAAAATTATGATGCTGCGAAAACAGAAGAAAGAAAGAAATCGTTATTAGAAGAAGAAGAAGAAGACAGTAATTACCTGATTCCTGAAGTATTCATGGAGAGAGCCGCAAGAGGGGTGACGGACAGACTGTGACAAACCTAATTAACGGATAAAGAAGAGGAGAAAAAATAAGGAAATTTAATTATATCAAACCGAAACGGTATTGGTACTTGATACAAAACCGGATGAGTTAGGAATTAACTCTCCGAATTCTAATTGTAGTGCTATTCTTTATCCTAATATGATAAGGATTCCTTCTCTTTGAGAAAAAAAGGATTAGTTCTTTTGAATAAATACTGATTGTTTCCATAATCAAAATGCCGCATAACAGGTTCAACGATCAAGAGAAAGTTGTTATTTTTCTGATTGTTTAAGGTCATAGCCTCGTTCAGTGAACCACAAATTAAGTACGTATTGTTTATATGCAACCACTATGCCGCGTAACATGTTCGAGGTTCATGAGAAAGATGTTACCCGTTGTTCTGATTGTTTGAGGTCATTGCCTCGTTCAGTGAACCACAAACTCCAGGAGTTATGTTATGGTGATTGCGTAGATTTCTATTACATGGGGACTTGGTGGGAAGGTGTGATATTTGACCACTACCATCATGGTTCTGATCAGAGAGTGGTTTTCTTGCCTGAATCCGGCAGAAAGTTTATGGCTGGCGTTAAGGATTTGAGGATCACTCAGGATTGGGATGAGCGAAGTGGGATTTGGAGGCGCCGTGGAACTTGGCCTTTAATGGAGGAGATTGTCAAGTTTGAGAAAGATTGGCAACCTGACGTTTCTGCGGGGCAGACTTGGAGGACAATTAAGGAGAAGTTTCTGGAGATGGTTTGCGGGGTCAAACCTTTGTGGAAGGAGCTGATCACTGAAATCTTGCACGATTTGGAGTATCAGAAACCTGACGATGATTTTGATGGCTCTTGCATGAATCTTGATTCTAATGCAGCTTTGACAGAGTTTAGAGGAGTTTCAGAGGAGCGTCACCTGTTTTCAACAATTGAGAATCCATCAGAGGGTGAGATATTGAAATCCGACTCCGGCAAGCCTAGTACTGATTCTTCTGTGGAAGTAGGAGGTTTAGTGACTGTTACTAATAAGTTCAACGGAAAGCTAGAAGATTCAGATGGTGAAGGTATAGCAAGTTGGCTACCTTTTGAAGTTGACATGGTGAATGGAGCTGAGTTTTGTCCAAAAGCCATAACTCAATACTTCTCGTTAGGCAGTAAACGTGCTCCAGAGTGTCTTCTTCTCCAGGTAAGGAAGCATCTGTTGTATATGGGATGGAAAATTGAGCGTTCGAGTTATAAAAGTAGCTACAGATATAGGTACATCGCTCCGATACCTGGAAAAAGAAAATTATACACGTCCCTACGTCAGCTTTGTCATGATTTGAGGGATTCCGACGTGGCAAATTGTTTTACAGCATGTTCTGTCCAGAAAAGTGCATCCAATGCCAGCAAAGAATCTTCAAACAGACATAAGCTAATAGGAAGGAAGAGAAAGACTGATGCAGATTTCTTAGTTATGGAGAGACTGCCACAAAGAGGAAAGAAGCTAACATCTCTGGAGAACCTGAAAGAAGTTTCAGAAATAAATCAGCGAGCCAGCAGGACACATCGGAGAAAGAGGGTCAAGAAAGAAGAAACGTCTAATTCTTCAAAGCGGACAAAGCCAATAAACATCTTATCTTTGCTGATAGACTATGATGTGGTGTTACCAAGAGCAAAGGTCCATTGCTATTCCAGTGACAGCAGGACTCGAGTTAAGAAAGGCATTGTAACTCACCATGGAATCAAGTGCAGTTGTTGCTCGGAGACTTTTACTCTTGGTGAGTTTGAAGCTCATGCTGGTTGCACAGACCGAAGACCAACAGCTAATATTTTTCTTGAAGATGGCAGATCCTTATTAGACTGTGAAGACGAGCTTTTAGTCTTCACCAATGGAACAGCCACAACCAAGTGCGGCAGGAAAGACAAACATCATCAGACTGAGCACAGCGATGAGATTTGCTCTATTTGTCATGTCGGTGGAGATCTTATTTTATGCGATCAGTGTCCATCTTCATTCCATATAACCTGCCTCGGATTAAAAGATGTCCCAGATGGGGAATGGTTTTGCCTGTCATGTTGCTGTCAAATTTGTGGTCATTTCAAGTGCGAAGAGAATGTTCAGCCATCTGCGGAAGTTTATATGTTGAGTTGTGACCAATGCCTCGATAAGTACCATCTGAGGTGCTTAAAGAACAGGGCAGAAATCAAGATGAGTAGAGAAATTTGGTTTTGCAGCAACATATGTGAAAACATACATTTAGGCCTTCAAAACTTAATGATGAATCCAATTCAACTACGTGAAGGTAAATTCACTTGGACATTGTTGGGCTGCATGGACTCTGATACCGGCACTCTCGATATGAAGACGGAGAACAGCTGCAAACTCAACCTTGCTCTTAAGGTGTTGCATGAATGCTTTGAACCAATAACAGACTTTTTCACAGGAAGGGACTTTTTCCAAGATGTAGTGTTTTGCAGAGGATCAGCGCTAGGTCGTTTAAACTGTAAGGGATTCTGCACAGTAATTCTGGAGAAATCTGAGGAATTGATATCGGTAGCCAATGTGCGAGTTTTTGGAGGCAAAATTGCAGAGTTACCTTTTGTAGCCACCAGGTGCAATTACCGTGGACAAGGAATGTGCAGGATGATGATTGATGAGCTTGAAAAGCAGCTTATGAATTTAGGGGTAGAGAGGTTGGTGTTGCCTGCAGTTCCTAGTGTTCTAAACACATGGATAAATTCATTTGGGTTCTCAGAGATGACAGATTCCGATAGAGAGCAGTATTCAGATCGCAGTCTGATATATTTTGAGGGAGCTGTTATGTGTCACAAATTCTTGAAGAAACCGCAATAGAGAAGACGGACGGTTCTGCCAACATAGTGTAGATTTATGACATTCGTGCCTAAACCATTTGTTTTCAAAATGTACAATGTACCCGAATTTTGGATGTTATGATGATTGTTCATTAATTTCTTGTACATCTAACATATTAAATAGTTTTCATCTGGGAGAAACTTGACGCATGCATGCGCTTTAGTGTACTTATTTTCCTTTTTCAAAATTTATAACAATGATAATTGCAGCGAAAGTGGTATGGCATTGTATCGTGAGTTTCTCTAGTATGGCCACTATTGCCTATAGAAGCAAGACTTGCATTGATTTATGAAGCTTTGGGAAATCTGTAACCAAGTTATGGCCCTTTTTCATTCGTGCCGTGGTATTCCCGGAACAGCATGTAAAGCAGTCATCCTGGGGTTGCTCCCATCAAGATACTGATACATCTGACCCCATCCCATGTTTTCGCCTACGTCTACGTGTATGGGATCTTTTAAAACGCGAGCATGTGAGAAGCTTAAGAATGTTTATGGCGAATTGTACGGGGCTATTGGTGACTATTCCTACTATAATTAATAGAAAATAAATTTTATTAAAATGTTTAGTTTGACACCAACCTTCGAAACAATGGTTGCTAATAACCGGACTTGCCTCAAAATATTCAATAAGTTTGTGAGAATGTTGATCAAGAGCTCCTATATCTTCCGCTATTGTCAGCCTCTCTCTCCTATGTTGGATGACCATCAACTCTTAGGAATTCCTATTAAGGAGTTCTTTTAGGGCTTGAGCTCATCCAACCTATTGCTATTAGAAACTAATCACGATCGAATCAAGTGCATGGTGAAAAAACAAAATTTTTACTTTTTTCAAAAGGATCATAATAATTGAATAACTTGAAAAATATGAATTATAAAATTAAAAAATCATACCTGATTTGAAGTTGCTACTAAAACGTTTTTAAAACTCTTTCAAAGGATCTATATATCCAACCTCTAATGATATCTACAAAGCGGTCAAAAGAAGCTCAACTCTTTGAGAAAGAATAAGAAGAGTATAAGCTTTCTTATGCTAATTTTCTATTTATAGAAAAAAAAGGGCTTTAGCGTTTTAGTTTATTAAAATTAAATATTTCTGTTATAATTAAAGTCAAATTTTAATTATAGTTTAATTTAATTTAATTTTAATAAAATCAAATATTTCATATTTGAATTCTAAAGTTTCTCAAACTTCATAATTGGGTCTAACTTAATTAAAATTGATTATTCTGTTTTTATCTTCTCTTTATGTTTGACTCGTTATGTTTTTAATATATTGGCAAATCTAATTCATACTTAGAATTAGATAAATTAAAAATATCTTTAATTTATCTTTAATTCTCTAATTAATCAATTTATAATCATAAATCAAGATTGATGTCTAGTAATATGTCATGATTACCTAAATATTATGTATGTCAAAGTGGTTTGACTTAACATGTCCATGTATGGTTATAGTGTATAATGTAATTCTTTCGTCATCCAATATTCCAACTAGATGGAATATGGATATAATGTCTACTCTTTTAAATTCAATCATGTTTGTTCTTGCTAACTAGTTCTTGATTTATAATTAATATTTGAAAATATCTTTTCAAATGTCAATTTACTCTAGTAAAAAGATTTCTTAAATCACTACTAATCAAGAACAATAGGACATTCTCTTTAATTACTTTAAAGTGACTAATCTTTTATTGACTTACTCAACTATCTCCATATAGTTCATATTGTATCCAAGTGCTACTGATTGAGCTTCCCTAAATAGGATAAGTTATAAGTAGCATTAAAATAAAGTAATTTTTATATGAGATTCTCATAATCGGGTCAGTTCATTGAGGAATTGGTAATCTCAAATCGATGGATCGATTATATAACTATCATAATGAAAAAATCCATAAACACATAAGTAATATTCTATTTGAGTTTCTCATAATCGGGTCAGTTCATTGAACTTATTCTCTAATAAACACCCACATATTTGTTTAAATATCTCCATACTTTAATTTATAAGATCAACTACTTTCTTCATAAAAATGAAACATAATGTGTGCTAGTTTTACTGTTTCATCAATATTCTATCTCGATGAAACTACAACTAGTAACAATTTAGAAATAGTATATAAATGCAATTTGAATCTCACAATTATAAGCTCATCATATTTTTAATTGTACAATAATTATTTTAAGGATTTTATCTTTAATATTAAAACATCAAATTTAATAAACATAATACATAAAGATAAAGAATGTCTTTATTGATTAAATAATAATGCCATACATAAAATTGCAACTAATTGGCTACAAGGGTATAAATTAACAATCATACATAAAATTGCAACTAACAAATTGGTAGCAAGGGAATAAATTAACAATCTCCCATTTGCACTAAAGTTAATAGCTTATGCATCTAATATCATATCCATCCAAATGTTGATCATGTCTCTTTTGAGACAATGGCTTAGTGAGAGGATATGCAAGATTCTCTTCAGTGGAAACTCGCTCCAATACTATGCCTTTTTACTCCATTATCTTCCTAATGAAGTAAAACTTCCTAAGGATATATTTGGACTGTTGATGAGACCTTAGTTCCTTTGCCTATGCAATAACATCATTTTTGTCATAGTACAATACTATAGGCTCAATAATGTTACGAACTACTCCAAGTTCAGTGATGAACTTCTTGATTCAAACCGCTTCCTTTGTTGCCGTTGAAACTGAAATGTACTCTACTTTGGTCGTAAAATCTGCAATGGTTGGTTATTTGGAACTCTTCCAAGTTACCGTACTATTATTTAAAGTGAAGATGTATCCTGACTGTAATCTACGATCATCTGGATCTGACTGAAAACTAGCATTTGAATACCTCTAAACTCTCAGTTCATCTCTTCCATATACTATGAAAACATATTCAGTCCTTCTTAATTACCTTAAAATGTTTTTCACAATCACTCAGTGACCTTCACTAGGATTAGCTTGAGATCTTTTCAAAACTCTTTAAAATATGTTTATACAACAACAAAATGATTTGCTAAATCTAAGAGCCTTTTTGTTTTCGTTTATGTTTTAGTTTTTTTTTTAGTTTTCAAATTTATTAAAAATACCTACCTTGTTTATGTTTTTGGTTCCTGTTTTTAGTTTTGGTTTCTTCTAGTTTTCAAATTTTATGAAAACTACAAAAAGTAGTTTTTGTTTTTAGATTTTATTTTTTATAATCTGATTTAGTATCAACTAAATATATTTTATTTAGTTATTTAATATATTAATTACTAATTACTAATTATGAATTATGAATTATGAATAATTTAATTTAATATTATATTACATATTTATTTAATTAAAAATAATTAGTAATAAAAATTATGAATTATTTTATTTTATTTTTTAATTAAATTAAATTGATAATTATTAATAAATATATTTAAATTAAAAATATCTTTAGAATGTATAAATTTCAAATATAAAATATTATTTAATAATTAAAATATATTTAAATAAAATTTAAATTATTTATTTTAATAAAATTAATAATTTTTACAGACAATTTATTAATAAATATTATATAAGAGATTGAAATAAATATAATTAATTAAAAATAATTTATCTTTAAATTTTATCTAATATGTAATTATAATCAATAATAAAAGATAGCTACATTAACATTAACAATCAAATAAGTTTTTGTTTTTATTTGAAGAAAAATATAAACTAAAAACTACAATAGGAAAATAAAAGTCAAATGACCCTTGAAATAATAAAAACCATGTATTTATAGGATTCAGGAGTCAAAATAGCCGTTAGAAATAAGAGCTAGTCGTTGCTAATGAATAGTTATTGTATATTAATCAATTAGTGTGCATTGAATGGTCAATTAGTGTAGTTGACTAATACATCAACTAATGTCCTTACAAACTCTTGATGCATAAGTTTAACAATTTTAACCTACATTGGTTGATCACTAATTTATATTGGTTGACCAATATATCTAAAATCATGATTCAAACATCTTCAAAATGCTCAAATTCGATTTTCTTAATACAAAATAGCCAAGCATTTCTCCAAATGTTTCTAAAAGAATGTTCAAAGGATCAAGATAGTTTTCCTTGTGATCAAAACCTTAATTCTGCTTAATGATTATAAATATTTATGTACTAAGTTAAAATAACGATATATTTATACATGATGAGCCTCAAATATGTTAAGGGGACAAGTAGGAAGTACAATAAACATTACATATTGTACTTTATTTGTCCTTGATCTTGATTTTGTTCTTTGCTGGAATGACTTAAACTCTAATTTTCTATTGTTGTCTTCATAATATGTATCTTGATTTGTGCATTGCCATTATTACTTTCATACTACTTTTATAATAAACAAACTCATTAGTAATACTTATATTTTGCTATCATCAAAACATGGATTATAATCTCCCTTAATTTAATAGCTATTTACATGATAATGATTAATAAATTACTGAAGAATTTAAAAATGCTTCCTTGTTGTTCTTGCCTTTTTATATCCTCTCCCTCTCTAATTTCCACTCAACAATAACAAAAGCCTCATCTTTCTCTTCTTCTTCTTCTCCTCCTTCTCTCTTGAACTCAAATTTCCACACTATCACTAGCTAATTAATCTTTAAATGGGTTCTCTGGACGAATCTTCAACCCTGGAACTTATCAGCCAACACCTGTTAACAGACTTCACTGTCATGGACAAATTCACTTTCTCTTACAACCGCGAACTATACACCTCTAATTCTAATCAACCAAAGCCCTCAAAGGATTCGACTTTAAGCCAGTGAAAATCCAACATGACAAATATAACTATATCTCCCCCAACGTCACGATGGTTAACAACATAATCGAGATTGCGAACAAAGAGAAGAATTACAGAGGTGTTTGTCACTGACCATGGGCAAGTACGCGACGGAGATTTGGTGGTCACCATAGGTTGAAAACTTTTTAGAGAGAGAAAGTATGTTAGTAAGAGAAAAAATTGGAAAATTTTAAATGAAACAAAATTGGACTGTGTTTGGTTTAGCGACAGACATTACCAATAGAAAGTGTAGGTTTTTCGTCGGTAAGCTAAGTTAGCGATAGAATTTACGGACAGAACAAGTTGTCAAAGAAACGATCGTAGGTAATAATTAGCGACGAAGCATAAATTTTCTATCGCTAATTTACCGTCGATAAATTCATGACTAACTATACCAATGAAACTTAGTTATCAGTCGATTATATTTTACGGACCAATTTTGATTTTCCGTCGGTAAATTTACTGATATTGTTTTTTTTTAATTTTCCCTAATTTTAATTTTATTTGATAATCTTATGATTGATGCATAATGATTGGGGTGTTTTATGTTATGAAAAAGTTTTAATATTTATAACCTCGATATTTTTACAAGCGCACGGGTTATTCGCATAGTACCTAAAATATCTTTCCCGCAAAGAGGGTTAATCTAATCCTAAAATCTAAGGCTTAACTAAAATTTGTAATAAATCAAAATAAACAACTAATGCAGAAATTATTCAATCAAACAATCAATTTCAAAAATTAATTTCATAAAATATAAACAAGATAACAATTTTGCACAACTCAATCAAGAATCAACCTAGAAACTACCAATTGGGAGAAAGAGAGTTTTATCCGACCTTAATGAAAATTTAATCGATTATGAAATTATCGAATTACCGGGTCTAGACGGTCCTAGGGTGGATTACTCTCTCTCGAGTTATAATCTTTAACCCTAATTTAGATTATGGAATTGTAATCTCTCGATTTCCAATTTACCCAAAAGCTAAATTAGTTTTGAATTTGTCTAATAACCTACCGAAAATCTATGCTTGATCTCTCGTTATACAATTTTACCGGTTTGATTCAATTCTTATCTATCAAACTACCTAACTCTCGTTAGTCTAATTTGATAATTTTCACTCAGTTCATCCTCTTAGTTTATTAACGAATTATTAAGAACAAACTTGAATCATTTATAACTCAATAAATCAAACTTTATTAATATCAAAGATAAAAAATCATGAAGGTGAGTTTAGACAATATCAACATTTAACACCACATATTCTCAACGACTATCCCAATTCTATATATCAATTGAAATAAAATAAGAAAATACTATCGGAATGGATTAATGGAGGCAGCGATAACGGGAAACCTCCTGTTTCGGGAAGTACTTCACGTCAAGCTTCGTCTCCGTGTCTCTCTTCCTTTCTCTCCTTCCTAAAATCTCTCGATATGCTCTCTAGAGTTTCGGAATTGATTGATGCAAAAAGGTTGCTCTTCTATTCTTTTATGTTCTACTTATACCTAATTTGGGGTCAAAATGATCCGAAAAATCTCTCAAAACTTGACATTTTCAGCTGTTTTCGTGTCTACCCGACGTAGGTTATGATCGTGGCCCTACCTGCCATGATCGTGGCCAAAGCCTAAGCCTCTCTTTCACGATCATGGCCCAAAGTGCATGATTGTGGCCTGGGTCATGTTGGCTCGTCTCTTTCTGTCACGATTATAACCTGTTGTGTCACGATTATGGGCTGTAGTTTTGGCCCAAAACTCTTCGAAACTTCTTCATTCTTCACTGTTTACCCTAAAACACTAACAAATACATCAAGATACCTCAAAAACATAACATTTAAGCTCAAAGACTCATACTAACTTATAAAAACACTTAAACACATAAACTAACACGATTAAAACATAAATACACACTCAACATTCAAATTTACACTAAATACATAACAAATTAAACCTTAAAACGTAATGCAAATCACAACTATCACATAATTTATACAATTATTAGTTATCTGTTGATAATATTTTGATTTGTTTTTACATTTAATTTGTTAAAAAAGAAAGTTGATTGATGATATAAAGTAAAAATTATCTTAATGGATAATAAAAATTTATTTTGTACAACAATAAGTATTTAATTCATACAAAATGACTACAACTACGCTATTCATTTGGTGAATGCAGATGCTCTGAATGTTGCGATGAGATGCTGTCCTTCCCCTTCAACTCATCCATCTCATTACAAAGCTGGGTTATGTACTCCATCAACTGTTGCAATTGAGTTGACAGTCCTTATATAGCTTTAAAGCTCATGGACTTCATTAGATGCTGACCGTCTACTAGATGTTGTTGTACCGGATGTGGAGGATTACGAATTACATGTGTTCGCAAATGAACCCAAGCCGAATATCCCTCCATGATGGTCCCTACCACGCACTACATGAAGATAAGTTTAACTCTCATTAACATCTTCAAACTGCTGAGAATGTCGTTGAATGCTTTCTTGTATTTGATCCTATCAGAAGACAATGTTTATGTTAATAAGTGATAATTATTAAACATTAATATTAAAGAATAAATTTTATATACATTTAGTTCTTTACATCGGGTATTGACAAAGGTCACACCGTCTTGCTTCTTAGTATAAGTGTGCAAATAGAGCTGACGGGGTGTAGGCTTCTTGTCTATAGACTTTTCCTGCATCAGAATGAAATGTATAAGTGAACTACAATTTACAAAAGTTTCGGCAAAATTTTCTCTATTTTTGTGATATTTACCCCTATTGAACAAGAAAGTAAGTCAACAATACAACCATATATGGCACCAGACATTTATAACATTATCATTCTTCATAATACACATATTTTCATTCCAAAATTTACACATCAAATTAAATAGAAGTACATCAAAGTAAAAAAAAAACAGGATATAAGTGTAAAGTGCAGATACCTACAAGTCTCTCTGCATGCTCATGGTGAGTAATAGATCTTCTAGTATGTACTGGAAGACTCTCACCTCCCGATCCTCCACGTCTGCTAGTAGAATTACGCTCTGAAATGGACATTGTCTTGGGTGATGTCCAATACTGCTGCCAATAACTCCATATTCGTTCAGAAATATAAGGAGGTCGTACACTAGTCTTGTGTATCGCACCAACAAAGTCTCTATAACATGTACGAGCTCGTCTCTCCCATTATTTATAAATAACTGCGTCAAATTCAGAATCCTAAAAAAATTCTTTTTGGAAAAAAAGGAAAAAAATACGATAAGTACTTATAATCTACAATATTTCTCTGATTAATGTATAAAAATTAATTAAAAATAAAAATATATTTTTGTACCTCAAACTCCTAATAATAAAAATCCTTTGTCGCCTAAGAGATATTCTTCCATATATAACCCTCAAGATCAATCTTCTCCTTGAATTTGGATGTCACGTTTCTTGAGCACGGTCCAGATGGAATCAACCTAATATAAAAACAATTAATTTTATATCATTTTTAAATTTAAACCTATTAACTTAATTATAAACATATAGTGTTCATGTATTTTCGTTTATAGCTTGTTAACAATTGTGATGTAAGTTCTTTAATCAACTCCCTTAGCTCTAGGCTAAAGGCTGCCTCCTTCATCCACATCGTTTGCCCCTAATATCTCTATCGATATAGGTAGCAGCAGGTACGGAAGGTGATGCCTTATCTACAAGTGTAGTAGCTGGA
>JANZXP010000194.1:22863283-22874237 GCA_027576715.1 Erythroxylum flavicans | reverse complement strand
GAACATTTAAACTTTACACAACATCCCCTAAGTATTAATCAATTGAATTAATCACCTACAATTGATTTCAATACTATGGTACATGACATTGTTTACACCTGTGAATCAAGAAAGCAAGTTCTCGCTATGACTCCTAGACTTGTGGAATTTTTTACCGATAAGCCTCACAGGAGCTGCATCACGAGTTTTCAGCCTATATACCATCCTAGGGGTTTATTATGCAAAGAATTGTCATGTTTATTAAACCTATGAATTTCTTGTGTTAATACTAATTTTGAATTAATCACATTAAAGTTGAAATATTAATCAATTGAATTAATCACCTACAATTTATTTCAATACTATGGTAGGTGGCATTGTTTACACTTGTTAATCAAGAAAGCAAGTTCTTGTTGTGATTCTTAGGCTTATGGAATTTTTCACCGATAAGCCTCACGGGAGCTGCATCACGGGTTTCCAACCTATATACTGTCTTAGGAACTTAGTTATGCCTTAAATCATCCATAAGATCTCAAACTCATTTCACATACAGTAAATACTTAAACTATTAAAGAAGAACATAATAACTTATCAATGATTATAAGAATATTCCAAACAACAACACAAAATCAAGACCTCCTTTGCATTAAAACAAAACCTAAATGCATAATAATCGTATTATTAAAGCAATACATTCAAGTTATTGGAATCAAATTTTCATTGTTCCATTTAACAAATGCCATCTTCTAAATGATGTTGATTTAGCAACAAAATCAACATCTAATAACTCCTACTTTATCATTGAAATTGTCGAAAATTACACAGCTCGACATCGAGTACATCAACAAAAACACAAATGTCGCTCTATAAAGTCTAAACTTATAAATAAAGTTCATGAACCTAAATTATGCATTATTCAATTAAATCATTAATGTTAGTCATCAAATAATATCTGAAACGAACACTTGAATTCAAAACATAAGAAACAAAAAAAAATCTTCGTCAAGAAAGAAGGAAAAGAAATCCTAATGTAAACTTTAAACCATGCTTATTAATTAAACACTTATATAAATAAAAGACTTCAATTATCCATAGCCCAACCATAATGCCTCTAGTTATTTGAATACACATACATACGCATAACACTCCCATCATTTAACATCAACATAATAGGCAATTCATCAAATACCTTACATGCAGCAGAAATTTATCCCAATATTACAACCAGAATTACATCTTGTCCTTTCCATCACTAACATTTATACATTAAAATTGTTTTTCAATCACAGAATGCCCAAATAAACGAATGTTATTAAATATATTCTATGTGTAATACATCCAACATCTCACGAAATAACAAAGATGAAAGGTTGCAAGAATACCTCCGTTGAAGGACACAATAACAGTGGTCGAAGAAGACAAACAATGACAAGCAGAAGAGGAATCCACGACAGAGAAATCGGAGAGAGAAAAATGCTTGAGAAAACGCAAAGGAGGGAGGAAAAACGAAGAAGAAGACGGGGGTGAGGGGCATTTCGGGTAGGTTAAATATAAACGAAAATGATGTCATTTTCATTTTATTTAAAACGTTGGAGATGAAGCAAATGACGACATATATCTTTAAAATTTACTGATGGAATTTACCGTCGAAAATGTTTTCCGTTGATAAACTAAAAACTTTTTTTATTTCGCTAAGAATTTTCGCCTTCTTTACTGACTGGAATTTTCTACCATTGCTAAAGTTTGTCGGAAATTTTGTCGGGATAATTTTCCTATTATTACCGTCGCTAAATGAAAATTTTCCCGACAAAGTTACCGACATAAATTGATTTTCCGTTGATAATTTGCAACAGTTTCGTTTCTGTCGATAATTTTCCATCACTAATTCCTAATTTTCTTATAGTGGGAGTAAGTGAGTAAAGAAGAAGAGGGACTTTAACCACCCTCAAAATTAATTAACTTAGGGTTTTAGGTGAGAAGATGGGAGAATGATAGGTTAGGGTTTTTATTTTTAATTTAATTTAATTAAAATTAAGTGTGGATTTAACATGATACATGAGATCATACATTTACCATAATATACCATGTTAGCTCCATTAACGGAGACACTAACGTCAGACTATATCTGAGAAAAATTAAAAGTTCAGGTATTTAATTGTCACATTTAAAATTTTTGTTTATAATTATAAAATTGGGTAAAATTTATAATTTTTTAGTAATTAACCCTAAAAATTATATAACAATTTCTTTAATAAAATGTGGAAAAATTATTCAACAACAACAACAATACTCAGTAGAAATTTTGCTGAAATGTAAAGTCTGGAGAGTTCCATTAGTGCACTACCTTACCCCTAACTAGTAGAAAGGCTGTTTCTAAATAACCTAAATGAATGAATAAAAATATAAAGGAAAAGAAAATAAATAGTTAAATAAGTAGATAGATAAATAAATTATAAATGAAAGGAAAATTAGAAGAAAAACAAAAAAGGAATTAAAATAAAAATAAATAAACATAAACATAAACATAAACATAATAATAATAATAATAATAATAATAATACTAATAATAATTATTATTCAACTAAATATATTAGAGAATGGTCTTGATATATTTTATAATAATATTTTTTATCATAATATATATTGACAAGGAATTGTTCATTAAAATGAAAATTAAAATAAATTTATTTTTTGATAATATAATCATTTTTAAAAATTAACATATTCCTTTTAGTGGAATATTTACAAAATCGATATAATTACGTCTTTAATATTTTTTTCCTAAATTGATTCATAAAACTAGAAATTTTAATTATAGTTGTTATATTATACCTATAAATTTATGTGTTTGAATATATTACATATTTTGAACACAATACTTGTATCTGTAACTTAAAAGTGATTATATTTTAAAACATTAATTATACGATTTGTTTTGTTACTTTTTGATATTTTAAAATTTTAAGCACCATGAATATAATTTTTATTGTTGTCTACAAGAAACGCCATAAGCATTTACAGCAACTTTCTGTATAATATAAGATCGAATAACTTATATTAGTGTGTTTTTCTTTTTTAAAATATTTATTATAAAAGCAAAAGTTACAGTTATCTACTTTCCTTAATTATGAGTATTCTTGTAAATACGTCTAGTTGGTACCCATTCTGAGATTATGAAAATTTTCCAAGAATCCTGAAACCTCTGGGACAAGTAAGCCTTGTTTCTCGTCTCTACTACTGTCTCTGGACTGTCTACAAATCGCTTTCAAGCCTCTATCTTTCCCTCTCGATCCTTCTCCAAGAAATATTTTCTAAACATGGTTCTCGAGGTAGGTCCTATGTTCCATCCAATTCTTGCAAAATTTAGGGTTTTGGAACTTTGTGATTGGTAATATAATTGCAATCTGCAGGCGACGATGATCTGCATCGATAACTCTGAGTGGATGCGAAACGGAGACTACGCTTCCTCCAGATTTCAAGCTCAAGCTGATGCGGTTAATCTTATTTGTGGTGCTAAAACCCAGGTCTCTTTTTTCTTTCTAGGTGTTTGTTCGGTTGCTGAGATTCTGGGATTGTGAGGAAATATAATTTTGATAGAATGCAAAAACCACTGTCTCTATCGTTTCTAGTTCCGGGAAAATGGTGATTTTGAAATATTGAGGAGAAAGGAAGATTCTTTTGTTATGCTGTGGTTAATATGCGTGCAGTTTATGGGATTTCTTGAGTTGATGGATTTAGGTGTACATGTGCAGTCAAATCCGGAGAATACGGTGGGAATTCTTACAATGGCAGGAAAGGGGGTTCGCGTTTTGGTTACTCCTACTAGTGATCTTGGCAAGATCTTAGCTTGCATGCACGGTTAGCTTCTCTATTCACCTTTCAGTTTAGTACTTTCTTTTGCTTTAGTTATTACCAAGTGAAATTCTTTGTTCTAAGGTACTTTGAGTGCACGTGATAGTATGGAATAATATGCGTGGAGATATATAGTAAGCAGTGGTTAATATCTAACTGGAAGAGCTAGTAGTAACTGCCCGTGCATCAAGATATACACATCTCAAACAAAAATAGTCCAGATTTTGCATCTAACATTTTATGGGAAACTGAAGTGACTTCTTTCTGCTAAGTATATTCTAGCTATATAGTTATTATTAGTATATATCTGAATTCTGATCATTCAGTGGCTTTTCCCGAGCCATTGAGTTTCTCAGTTCTCTGGTATCTTTAGGTTGACAACATCTCCTTTTTGTTGTCTGTTGTAATGCATCGGTCACTGTTTTTATGAATTTTATATAGATCTTAAACTAAATATATGTGTCCACGGTCACTTTGTTAGATTTGGAAGAAAGATCTTTGGACACATATATTGCATAGATGTCATGATCTGTCACTGAATGATCACGCTGAGTCTTATTGCTAGTTCACTTATAAGGGCTGAAAGGCATACTTATATCCGATAATTTTTAATGGTCATTGAACGCAAAATTAGTTATGTTTATATCAACTACTGTGTGTCTGTTTGAGAATTCCATGGTTTACACTTAAATTTCTTTTTTTTTTTTTGGTCTATATATATAACTGTTACATGGAACCTTAATGTTCCGCTGTGCTCAATTTAGGTTTAGAAATCGGTGGTGAGATGAATTTGGCTGCTGGTATTCAGGTGGCACAATTGGCACTTAAACATCGTCAAAACAAAAAGCAGCAGCAAAGAATTATTGTCTTTGCTGGAAGGTGGATCTTATTTTACCTTCCTTTTTCTTTCAAAACTTTTTGTTTTCAGATCCTTTGATTATTAATTTGAACTTGCAGTCCTATTAAACATGACAAGAAGGCATTAGAGATGATTGGTAGGAAATTGAAAAAGAATAATGTAGCTCTTGATATTATTAATTTTGGCGAAGAAGATGATGGGAAGACGGAGAAGCTGGAAGCTCTTCTTTCAGCTGTCAACAGTAATGACACCAGCCACATGGTTCATGTTCCTCCTGGCTCAAACGTCCTTTCTGATGTTCTGATAAGGTTGGTCTTTTCCCTTTTACAATAAAAATATACCAATATTTTCTAATTCATGCTCACTGTTTCATTTGCCTACTGCAGCACACCCATCTTCACTGGGGATGGGGAAGGTGGAAGTGGTTTTGCGGCTGCAGCTGCGGCAGCTGCTGCTGGTGGTGTCTCTGGTTTTGAATTTGGGGTGGATCCTAATCAAGATCCTGAATTGGCCCTTGCCCTTAGAGTGTCGATGGAAGAGGAGAGGGCCAGACAAGAAGCAGCTGCTAAAAAGGCTGCGGAGGAGGCTGCTAAACAGGAAAAAGCAGGGGAACAACCGTCCAGTTCACAGGATGCAACTATGACTGAAAGTTCTAATGTTACGGCTTCTGAAACTGAAAACAAGAGAAATGATGTGACGGTTGGTGTAGTCATTGCTTTTAAGTGTAGAGTTGAACACTTTTCTCGGGACAAACTGACAATAACTTGACAACAGGATGAAGAGAATGCTCTGCTGCAGCAGGCTCTTGCCATGTCAATGGATGACCCTGCCTCAAGCCATTCTATGGAAGACACAGATATGTCTGAGGCAGTTGCAGATGATCCTGAGTTGGCACTAGGTGAGTCTTTATGTTGGTTGAAGATTTGCTAGTTCTGCAAAGTAGATGGTTGTCTCCTATTTTTCATTCCAGTTTTGGTAAGGCAAGTGCTTCAAGTTTGCGCATGTCTTTCCACTCACAAATGTTACTCTTTTGTGTCTATTTCTTTTTCCTGATTTCTGGTCTATCTCTTGCAGCGCTTCAATTATCTGTACAGGACAGCACCAAAGACTCTTCAAGTCAAGCAGATATGGGAAATTTGTTATCAGACCAATCTTTTGTCTCTTCCATCCTTGCATCGGTATACAGATTAAGGATGTGCAAACTTTTCCTATTTCTAAAGGAACAAAAAGACAGATTGAGAAAGGTTTTGTACAACTTCTGATTAATTCTTTTCTCCCTTGCTTCTGCAGCTACCAGGGGTTGATCCGAATGATCCTTCTGTTAAAGATTTACTTGCGTCAATGCAAAATCAATCTGAGGTGAGTTCGTTGAATTTCAGGTGGAATGAATAGGGTTGTTAAAACAGAACGTGGTAGTCAAATCATATGAAAATATTAGTTTCAATGACACTGTAGTTTGATAGTGACATGTATCAAATTGTTAACCTGTTATGGTCTCATTATCGACTTGTTTCTTAATAGCAGGGTTTCATTTAATCATGCTTTTTGTATCTTCTTTGCTCTTTTCCTGTTCATTGACATTTTCCTGATTCACGGGCACATTATATGCTCCGTTTTATCTGTTCCTTAGGAGAAGAAAGAAAGGATGATTTTTTTTTTTTTCTGGGGAGAATGGGGTTAGGGTCATTGAAGGGAACATATTGGTGCTTAAATATCTAGCTGATGGCTTGGCGAAATATTCATATGAGATCATACTCAACTTGTTTTCACTTTTATATTACCGATACTAAATTCTAGACTTATATTTTCTTTCCTCTTTTCAAGTCTCAGGGAAAAAAGGATGAAGAAAAAAAACAGGATGATAACTGATTATCCTGTGGTGTTGCTCCTTCATGTCAGGTTTTATTATCTGTTCTCAGCTTATTGGGCGGTAAATGATTTTTCTTTTCAGGCTATTTATCTTTATTTGAATTCACAGGCTATGTTTCATCAGTCCTGTTGTAGGCCTGAATGCTCAGCATGAAGACAACATGAAGATTGTTCTGCATGAGAGGGATTTAGAATATTGTTTGACTGGCAAAAGAAGTGCAAAAAAACTCAATTGTATCTGCAGTTTCCAAAATTTTTTGATATTGTTAGTTTTGAACCAAAGCTTGCTCACGATCTTGTCAGCTCTTGGTCATAAAACTGAAGGTTGTCATGAATATATGTTTATTATAGGCCCTGGTCCATTTCCGTGCATTTTAATTCTCTGGTCCAACTCATTCTTTTGTCCATTGAATGATAATATGTTTATGTTTCAACAGCCACTGCCTTCATTTCCGTGAACCATAATTTCAAGGGTTCACTTCAGGGGACTTGATCCTCTGTGCCACTAGTCCTATGTCAACTCTGTGTCACTTTATTCTAGCCATCTATTTATGTGGGTCTCACATGAATGGATGGCTAGGATGGAGTGGCACAAGGTTGGCATAGGGCTGATGGCACAGAGGATTTGAGTTGCCACTCCAGCTAGCTCCTTGTGCGGTTGTCGCTATTAAAATTTGTCGTAGATGTTTTCCCAATGTTCCTAGCGGTAACAAACAGTACACCCTCAGTTGAAGGAAGATATGAATTGGTACATGTCGAAGTCTTTGAGTTCTTCCAAAATCAATGGTTATGCAAATGCAAAGCAAAAAGGTTTAGCGCGTTAATTAGTATTTATGGTCATAATTAATTTGACACCAAGAGAGATATTTGTAATAAATTCCAAGGATTTTCTAATTCTACGTTATAATGCATATACAAAGAGAAATTAAAGCAAACATAACAGCAAATTCTGAAATGTATTTACTAAAAAAGTCAAATTGTAATAATGAGAAAGAGGTTGATACCTATCAAAATACCAAATATGAGTTTAATGAAAGATTTCACGAGACATCGCATAAAACTGGGACTGGAAGCGCAGCTCAGTTGCTCCTCACTACCAGCAAACACCCATGACCCATACATAACTTCCAACAAAGAGTCAAACTTGCGTCACATAGCATGGCACCGTCTTTTAAACAACCTTTTGATCTTTAGGCGCCAGAAAATAGTACAAGGTTTCTCCCTGGCGTACACAGTTATACAGAATCCGACAATGGAACTTCAAAGTTTGGACCTTTTCATTTTTCTCCATCTGCATTATGCCACACCAGGGCGGCTATTAGTTTAAGCATACTTCAAAGTTTGGACCTTTTCGGTTTTCTCCATCTGCATTATGCCACACCAGGGCGGCTATTAGTTTAAGCATAACTGTACAAGCGCTTAGTAGCAGAACAAAAACAAGAATTTCAAACAGAGGCCCAGTTGTCAATCTTTTTTTTTTTTTTCTTTTTTGGCATATTCTACGCTCAATATATTGATCCAGAAGATAGAACTTCATTGCCTTTCACGCTTCGAAGATGACGTGGTCTAAAACTGAAAAGCTTGGTTTTTTAACCTGGGGCTTTCTCTTTGTGTTGGTTGGTTTTGGTTTCCCTGGAAATGTTGATGGTGATTCTCTGAGAAAGTACAACACTGGAGGTGGGATTGTGGCTGGTAAGTTGAATGTTCATTTGGTGGCGCATTCACATGATGATGTTGGCTGGTTGAAGACCGTTGACCAGTACTATGTCGGATCAAATAACAGCATTCAGGTTCTGATTCTGTCTGAACATAGTGTCTTGTGTGCATTCTGGATGTTCTTGAGGAAGAGAAGTTTGATTTTGATTCTGTCCTCTGGTTTTCTCATAGGGTGCTTGTGTTGAGAATGTGCTGGACTCTGTGGTGGTATCGTTGCTTCGAGACCCTAACAGGAAGTTTGTATTTGCTGAAATGGTAAAATGTGAAGGGAACTACTGCTGAAATAGATCTAGGAACCATAGTCACAGTTTTGATAATTAATGAGCCTGATACCATTGTACAAGCATTACCTTGAATGTCTTAGATTTGAATTTCCAGGAATTTCAGCTTGTTTATCGTGAGATTCTCTAATGAATACAGCATTTCTATTGGCAATCGAAAAGTGAAGTGGATGGAGAAGATCAAACGTCCTATTTAACCTTCTTTTTCTTTTAAAATTTTCTTTGGAGCCCAAGTGCTAAACACAGTAGAGCCACCAATTCTCTTGTCATGCTCACGCGATTCCAAAGTGAAGTTTACCTACTGTTAGCTAGTTTCTTGTGTTTACAAGCTGGGTCTGGTCATGTTCCAAGATTCGTCCTTGTTATTGTACTCCTCTTTTGGGTTCTATTTTTCATCTTGATCTATACAATCAGCAATATACAGCCTAGAATCTGACAAAGTTTTATATGAATGGTAGGCTTTCTTCCAGCGATGGTGGCTAGAACAAAGCGCAGAAACACAAGTAGTAGTTAGGAAACTTGTAGATGCAGGTCAACTGGAATTCGTGTACGCAGTTATAAACCAATGCGTCATTAGGAAGAACATTTAACTTCATTTAGTTTTAACAACATTTAGGTTCGTAATTTCAGAAATGGTGGCTGGTGCATGCATGATGAAGCAGCAGCGCATTATATTGACATGATTGACCAAACAACTCTGGGTCATCTTGCAATAAAAGAACAATTTAACAAGACACCTCGTTCTGGATGGCAAATTGATCCATTTGGACACTCTGCTGTGCAAGCTTACCTTCTTGGGGCTGAGGTATGTGAGTGGTATCAATGGTTTACCACACAGCGTGAACAAGTCTTGTAAATTAGGATTATTGAGTAGAAACATGCTTCACTAACTCGTTACATATGAAACGCAGCAAAAGAAAATCATGGAATTGAGATTTTAATTCTAACAAGTTGGTTTTTCACTGCGTGTTTCTTTTTAAGAGTTGACACATTCTGACCAGTTACCTGCTTTGCAGCTTGGCTTTGATTCTGTTCATTTTGCAAGGATTGATTACCAGGATAGAGCAACACGTAAAGGTGATAAATCTCTAGAAGTTATATGGCGTGGTTCAAAAACGTTTGGTTCTTCCTCCCAGGTTCCAACTGAAGAGATGTCCTGTCATTTATGTTCTTGGAAAAAGGTTAATGTTTTTATAGTTCATTTTTGTTTATTGCCTTGCAGATATTTGCCAATGCTTTTCCAGTACATTATAGTCCTCCAGAAGGTTTCCATTTTGAAGTGTTCGATGATTTTGTGCCAGTCCAGGTTCTAACAATCAACTAGCAGTCAAATTTCTCCTAGATAATTTTTAAATTAGCTTTGCAAATGTTTAATTTTTTTTTTTCCATCTGCTCAATTCTTGCAGGATAGTCCTCTTCTATTTGACTACAATGTTCAACGTAGGGTCCAGGATTTTATAAGTGCTTCTTTGATCCAAGTAAAAATCTTGGCTCCTCCCTCCCCATGTATTAACATTCCCCAAGTGTCTTTCTTTCTGCCAGTGGAAGTAATGTGCTTCTTATGGCTGCTAAGAGTAGACACAACTAGGGAACCCAAATTCTATAGTTAACCATGCAAATATATTGACTAGAATGCCACCTCCTTTGACAGGCAAATGTAACAAGGACAAACCACATTATGTGGACGATGGGGGATGATTTCCAATACCAATACGCTGAGTCTTGGTTCAAACAAATGGACAAACTGATTCACTACGTTAACCAGGTAGAACTTTATTTGAAAGAAAACGATCCTTGTTATGAATCTTAGATTGAGGCTTATTTTAAGCTTGAGACCAGTCTCAAACTCCATATCAGGCGGTCCATTACTTACTATAGAGAACCTTTCTCACTCCTTTTGGTTGGTCAAACACGGATTTTAATCTGTGAACAGCACTTTAGAATCACTTTAAAGGTCATGTTCAAGCTGTAAATCTTTCAATTGCTAATCTGTTGATGAAATGTTGTACCCTCAGTAATGAAATGAGAGTAATGCACTTGATATGAATAAGAACTTCTAGAATCTTTTACTCAGGATGGTAGAGTGAATGCCTTGTATTCCACACCATCTATTTACACCGACGCAAAAAATGCAGCAAATGACTCATGGCCTCTGAAAACCGATGATTTTTTCCCGTGAGTGTTATGGTTGTTTACAAATGTTACTCTTTTTCTTTTTTTGTGAACGAGGAAAAATTCTCGATTTCCATTTATTTCTTTTGTACTCCTTGTTTGCTGCAGGTATGCTGATGGTCCAAATTCCTATTGGACTGGGTTCTTCACCATTCAATTTAAATTTTTATTAAATTAATAATTAAAATAAAATAAAATAACTCTTGAATTCAGCTCATTATTATTT
>JANZXP010000194.1:22837815-22848320 GCA_027576715.1 Erythroxylum flavicans | reverse complement strand
TTAAATATAAATCACATATAATATAATAAAATTTATTAAATAATTAATAATAATATTTTTATATAATTAATAATAAAATTATTAAAATATTATTATTTTTAAATAGAAAATGTATAAAAAAATGTCATAACTATTACTTTTTAATTGGACATGATTTTTGTTTTAAAATCATAACGTTAAATCTTTTGTAAGGTATAATAGTCATTTATTGTACATTATATTTTATTCCATTTATCTTCCAAGCAAAAATTTACTATATTATATTATGAACTCGTTCATCCCTCCCAAGTAACTTTTTACTATATTACGTTCTGTTCTATTATAAACTGTTTTGTTTCGATCTATTCCATTCTATTCAATCCTATTAATTAACTTGCAACTAAATAGATCCTTAATCTTAAACCTCTTTCTTTATGTCCAAGATAAGCTTTCACATTAGAATGGGAGAGTTTGGGTATATGCTCATTTATTTTATGTCCAAGAGAAGCTTTCACATTAGAATGGGAGAGTTGGGTTCATATGCTCATTTATTGATAGAAAAGTTGTAGAATTTTGTTTGTCCAAGTATATGTAGATCTTAAAAAAGTGTTTTGAACCCACAGGTATGGCGAAGAAGCAGCCAAGGCAACAAATGAAGGTCTTGATGCTGCAGGGTACGCTATTGGAACTGCATGGGCAGCATTTAAGATACGAAAGGCACTTAACCCAAAAAGTGCATTTAAACCAAGCGAGCTGGCCAAGTCTGCTGCTAAAGCAGCAACTGAGAAGTCACAGAAATCCAAATAAAACTGCACCATTGAAGCTTCGTATCATTCTCCACGTTGTTCTCAATGCATAACTTGGCTTGTTTTCATACCATTTTTGTATAAGGTATCGTGTTGTTTGCATTGCAATGTTTGGTATAATTATTTGGATGGAAGCAAGTGTAAAGGAATTTGATGCAATCTTTTCAAAGATTGGTCCTTATTAATCTGGATTTTTTCATTGGCCAGCGGAAAGGCAACCTTTTGAATTAGCCTTATATTTTGATATGTTATTTATTTAATTTCGTTCTGTTGTAGGCTAGTCACTACTCACTAGACGTCACCTTGAAAACTTTCACCGTCCTTTAAGATGATATTTTGTGAGAATTAGTGGAAATTGACATGAATGTCAGTCAGATAAATACACTAAGAAGACTTACAAAAATATCCTTCCTAGTTCCTCCCAATCCCAAGTGGTCATTTTGCTTTGCAGTTTGCACTCACCAGGAAATGGCAATTGGCATGGCATGCCCACGTCGTCCACCACTTCCTCAAAACAAATATTAACATAACATGCCTTATTAGCAACTAGCTCAAGCTTATTGTATTTATGGTGGACCCTAAAGTAACAGGAGGTTGCCATGCGTACGCCACCTTTGGACTCACTTCAATTTTCATTGCCCTTTACGTCAGGTCCATTTAGCTTTGTTAACGTTTGTTATGGAGCACCGACGTGTAAGGTATGAATGTGATTTGTTCGATTAATTGTTGCTTTAAACTACCACCATTAGCTCTCCAATGCCTACATACTTGACCCTTCTTTTCGAGGCTCGTAGAGTGATTGTGAAACCACTCATCCCAAACCAGTCATTTGGTTCGTCCTCCTGTGACTTGTTTTTGTTATCGCATCTCTTGGTTGATTTGTTGTCTGATTCTGATAAGGATTAAGTTCCGTCTTTATGACTTGTCAATTTTTCCCTTTTTTTTTGTTTATTTATTATGTAGTCAATATATATAGGATTAGTTGAAGACAATTCTTGTAGAATCCTATATTTTAAATATTGAAAAACTGAATAAGTTTATTATGATTTCAATTATATGAAAAAGAGGGAGCTTAATTATATTACAGATCTACATTTCCTAGACATATCATTTGTGCACCTTGACTTTAGCATGAACTACCAAAGCACAAAGAAAGAGTATTTCGACTCACATTAGTAATAAAGAAAAGTGTCCAATTTACTTGAATTAAGTATACATACTCTTTGAACCTTATGATATGATGAACTTTATATAAAAAAAAAAGTTGTATAAATTTTCTATTTCTAATTGTAACTTCTTAAGTTCATAATTTGTTTGATGAAAATTAGTTTTAAGAAGAGCTAAAGGACTAATTTGAAAAATGTTGCTAATAATAATGAAATAGTTTTCCATGCTTATATAGTTATAATTGATCCTTTTGAATAGTTTTAGTGAGTTTTGTACAAAAAACTAAATTTCGTGAGTGTTAAAGGAAGAAAGAGTAAAAGGTGTCATATCATAAGGTTCTGTTATTTGGAAGACATGGGCTTGTAACTTGTGAGAAAAAAGAGGAAGTTTATATGCCAAATGAGCTGACAGGATTTAACATTTGAAGATATGAGAGATTGTCATAAAATCAAGAAGATATTCTTTGTCATTGTTTCACACCTTGTTTTAACCATGCAATGGGAACAGGCTTAGCTGGTGGTGGTTTTACTTTATTTGTTATGCTTAGGAAGGTAGTGATGTGATGTGTTGCTTTGGATGTTGATGTTAGTTTTAAAGAATACACAAGCAGCCGTGCGGCTGAAAAATGGTGGATTAGTGAAGTGGATTCATAAAACAAGCACCCTTGAGTCAAGCCAAACTAGTGCATGCCCACGATCTGTCTTCTCAGTTACTATTAAATTAAAATGTCCTTCTCACGGGTTATTGTTAGCAGCCAACCTCCCACTTTGCCGAAGACCATACGCTCATCAGCTTCTTCCCTTTCCTTTCTTTTGATTCCAAGGTACTTAACTTTGGTCAAGTTCAAGTTATGGACAAGATCAGTATAGGATTCTCATTTTGTTACTCGGACACAACTTTTTGTGATACACCAATTCCAAATGCTAAATTTACCCTTTTATCTATAATTCCAAAAGAAAAGTTGATATAGGCGGAAGAGAGGTCCCATGGAAAATGGTGGGGTTTGGAAGAGGATCACTTTTTTCCACTTGCGAGAATTGCCAAGAACTCGAAGATGTCTTTTGCCATCAAAAAGTGGGGAATGACACATGAACCAGCGTATGCGTATTGGAGCATCCACTCTACACACTCACATACTCTTCACTCTACTCCATCTTTCATTCTGTCTCTTGTGCAGTGACAAGGTGCGGGCTACTTGTTACATGCATTCTTCCCAAACATTAGAAGAACGCTCATACAACCTATTCTGGAGGTTCTGAATGTCATTTTCCAGCTTTAGAGATGGCAATTTCTTCCGTTTGGAGAAAGGTGGTTGATCAAATTCTAGGAGACAGAGCTCCTCGTGGCCGAAGAATTTTTCATAGAGATGTTGAAAGGGACGAGTTTCAGTATGGTAGCACTCACTGCCTCTCATCATATTACAGCGTTTTCGTGGTTCGCCTCGCTATCATGGTTTGTCAAATCTTCGTCTTAACTGTTGTATCGGTTAGAAAGTTGCATGCATTGTTGCAATCATTCCATAACCAAAGCCAGTAATTGGCAAGTGCTATACCATTTTTGTCCACATAATAGTCGGTTTTTCATAGTTTCTGCAATTGTCATCTCACACTGTATGATTTGTGACGATGGATTCCCTACCCTAAATCAGGAAGTTCTTGACGGAATTGTGCAGGTAATGTTAGCAATTTTGATCGGTCTTCTAACAATTCTAACATGGCATTTCACAAAGAGCTATACTAGCCAATCATTAGACACCTTAGCTTCTGGCCTCAGATATGAGCTTCTACAACGTCCCATATTGAGGATGTGGAACATTTTGAACTCCACTTCCGAGATAACGACAGCTCAAGTTAAGCTGTCAGAGTATGTCATCAGAACGCACAGCAAGCCATCTACTCAAGCGGAACAAGTGGAGGTTTGTTTTGTTCTGTTTGTCTTTCACATACTTTCTGATAAAGCATCTACGGAGGTTTATACGTTTAATTCATCCCTCCTTTTTTCTTCAAATGTTTCAGCTCTATGAAGCGATGAGGGCTGTGACATGGGCATTGTTTGCAAGTCGTAAGGCTCTAAATGCCATAACCATAAACTACCGAAATGGTTTTGTCCAAGCTTTTCATAGAGATCACAGGAGTAACAGCACATTCTACATCTACTCTGATCTCGTGAACTATTCAATCAGTGCCAATGGACCTTATGATGCCAATATGTTCTCATCACGTCAAAGTTGGGATGATCAATCCATTCAAGGCAACAAGTCTGCAATTTGGTATCGTGAGCCACTTGATCCAGTGACAGGTGATAAGATGGGGAAATCACAGCCTATTGCACCAGATGATCTTATCAATATTGCAGGTCTTTCACAAGTACCAGATGGTGTAGCTTCATGGCATGTAGCAGTGAGCAAGTATAGCGATTCACCATTGCTGTCAGCAGCATTACCTGTCTGGGACGCCTCCAATAAAAGCATTGTAGCTGTTGTGGGTGTCACCACTGCACTTTACAGTGTAGGCCAGTTGATGAGAGAACTGGTTGAAGTGCATAGTGGGCACATATATCTTACCTCTCAAGAAGGTTATTTGCTGGCTACTTCCACGAATGCTCCTCTCTTAAGAAATTCAACAACAGGACCCAAGCTTATGATGGCTATTGACTCTGAGGATCACACAATACGAATGGGAGCTCAATGGTTAGATAGAGTCTATGGAAACAATTTGACACCAGGACACGTTGTTCATGTAGAAAATGCCAAGTTTGGCCATGATCAATATTACATAGATTCATTTTTCCTGAATCTAAAAAGGCTACCAATAGTATGTACAAACCATATTGCAGCTTTTCTTTCTGTAGAGATAAATATGAATTAGTAGAGTGAAAGAGCTTTCACTTCTTTGTTTGGGTATTATGAACATTTATTTAAGCAATTATCAAGATCAAATTTATGTTGCAGGTAGGCGTAATCATCATCCCGAGAAAGTACATAATGGGGAAGGTAGATGAAAGAGCTTTCAAAACATTGGTGATACTGATCTCTGCATCCGTATGCATCTTAATCATCGGATGTGTCTGTATTCTAATACTAACGAATGGAGTATCAAAGGAAATGAAACTAAGAGCGGAACTGATTAGCCATCTTGATGCAAGAAGAAGGGCAGAGGCATCAAACAACTACAAAACCCAATTTCTTGCAAACATGAGGTAAGTGTCAGAATAGTCACAACGGAACTTTTGAGCTTAACAAAAAAATTTCGATCTAACAGTTCATATGAAAGGCCAGAATGTCCAAGAATGTGTGCTTTGGACTTAGAGTGTGACTTGGAATGAGTATTATGAATGATATCATGAATTTCTTCTCTCTTTTTTGACTCTCTGCTAGTTTACTTGCTTTCCTCAATAAAGTAACTGAAGTTAGAAGCGGAAAAAATAGAGCATAACTCAACATATTACTGTAAATCATATAGGATATAGGAATTTGGTACACTGACTAAGAGATGCAAAACTTATAGTTGTGTGCAAAAGGGAAATGAACTTGGAAACATGCTATGATTAGACAGAAATGTGAATCATAGGTGGTTTAATCTCGAGATTGTTACCAAGCAATAACAGGAACTCAATGGCTATATTGCAGTCATGAATTGAGGACTCCTATGGCTGCTGTAATTGGGCTGCTGGACATTCTTATTAGTGATGATTGTCTCACGAATGAACAATATGCAACTGTTACACAGATCAGAAAATGCTCCACAGCACTTCTCCGGCTTCTTAACAACATTTTGGATCTGAGCAAGGTAAGGTATTATTACCCAAGTCCTGAATTTGCGTCAGTTCCATAGAAACTTCAATATTTCAGCGAGGTATTCCAACTGCTGCAAGTATCATGAAGAGTATCATTTTCTTACATTCCCTTTTCTAAAATTGCCCCAGGTTGAATCTGGAAAACTTGTGTTGGAAGATGCCGAGTTTGATTTAGGTAGAGAACTAGAAGGACTCATTGACATGTTCTCTGTGCAATGCATTAACCACAATGTGGAGGCTGTCTTAGATCTTTCTGGTATGACTTCAATGTTTCAATGTGAAGATTAATTTCTATTAGCAACCAATTAGATTGTTATTCTCCATTCATGCTCTCTTGGCGTATATTGTTCTTTATAATTCCTTTTCATGCAGATGATATGCCCAAATTAGTTCGGGGGGACTCCGCAAGAGTTGTACAAATATTTGCAAATCTGATAAGCAATTCTATCAAGTTTACAACATGTGAGTGCAACATTTTTGGCCAGTTTTTTATCTTTTAGTATGGACATCTGTGATTAGAAGAATAATCATTCATATGTTAGAGAAAAGGAGCTTAAAATTCCACAATTTTTTCTTTTTTGTATTTCTACATGGTGAATATTTGTAACGTCTTTCAGCTGGTCACATAATTCTGCGTGGCTGGTGTGAGAACTTAAGTACTTTCAGTGATACCACAAAGTTTCATCTGGATCAGAAGAAAAATCGCTGTACACTTAGAACAAAACTGAAGCAGCAGGAGAATCATGTTAAGAAGATGTGTAGAAAAGAAAACAACATGATTCTATGGTTCGAAATTGACGACACAGGATGTGGTAAGAGCCTGAATAAATAAATATCTGAAGGCGTAACAAGATCTAATGTTTTGTTTATGGAATATAAGATTATGTGTAGTACCTTTTTCAGGAATTGATCCAAGCAAATGGGAGTCTGTATTTGAAAGCTTTGAGCAAGCTGATCCCTCAACAACTCGACTGTGAGTTGCTAGAACATGTTTAACTTTGGACATCATATATAAATTATGACATATATGTGTTCAATCAAGAAACATGAATTCCCTGCAGTTCTGAATTGATATTTCTCCATTTTCAGGCATGGCGGCACTGGTCTTGGGCTATGTATTGTTCGAACATTGGTCAGTAGACTTCACAAGTATATGAGGCTCTATGACATTACATTACACAACAAATAGAACTCTAGATACATGAGCACACAAAAAAAACCCCCTTAATTGTGTAAATTCGGCATAGTGTGTGACCTGTACATTGCCTCATACCCAGAGATCTAATCCTGAATGGTTATTGACGAAACATGAAAGGGATTTTTGTGAAAGATGCTCCTTATGATTAAAGGTCTGTGCAACTCTCCATGATTGTCCTCTTAACCTTTTCCTTGTTTGTTGCTTATACAGGTTAATAAGATGGGTGGAGAGATAAAGGTTGTAAAGAAGGACGGTCCAGGAACTCTAATGCGATTATACCTGCTTCTCAAAACACCTGTAGAGGGTGCAGAACTGCATTGCCAAGCAGACTTTACAAGACACAATGTTGTGGTGAGCAGCGCTCATCACTGAAAATCTTTCATAGAGATCATCTTGACCAAGTTACCATCTTGAACTTAAGCATGCCTAAAACAGAAAGAAACTAACTAGGATTAGCAAACTTGCGGTATAAGAAATGATAGAATTTGGAAGACTGATAGATGCTTTTTAATTGTAGTAAGTATGAAGCAATAATCAGGTTACTGCGTTATGACTTGTAATGTAGGTGCTGCTAGCACTGTATGGAAGCATGGGAAGAGTTATCATGTCCCAGTGGTTGCATAAAATTGGACTGTCCACTTTGGGGATTTCTGAGTGGAATGAACTGACGCAAATTCTTGGCGAACTCTTCTTTGGAAGAAGACCTAACAACAGTTTTGATGCTCAGCATTCTCTTGCTGCAAAGCTGAAGTCAGAAGTTATGAACATACAGGAAATGAAGGATCCTACGCTCATCATAGTTGTTGATATAGGGTTGCTGGACTTGAGTACAGAAATATGGAAGGAACAAATTAAATTCCTTGAAAGATTCTCTGGGAAAGCCAAATTTGCTTGGATGCTAAATCATGATACTTGCAACGCAATCAAAATGGAACTCCGCCGAAAAGGGCATGTGTTGATGGTTAATAAACCACTTTACAAGGCGAAAATGATTGAGATTTTGGAAACTGCATTGAAGGAGAAATACCTCGAGAAGCAAAAGAAAAGTTTGAATGTTGCAAGGGCTACGTCTAAGGATGATGACCAGCACGAATGTCTGGAGATTGATTCTTCTCACTTTGACATTGCCAGTTCTGAAGATTCTGATGTCGTTGAGCTTAGTAATGATGCAATATTTCACCTTGAACAGAACCGAAAAGAAAGTGAAAGTATCACAAGTGCATCACAGTGTGAGACCTTTAAGAAATGTCTGGTTGAGTTGACAGATATGCATCCAGACGGAAATAATTCAAGGGAAGATCTACGTCCTATCAGGCCTCAGGTACCTGGAACTGGAGATCAAAATGCTGTGCTTGCATGCAACGAGCAATTATCGATTGGTAGAGTACCCCAAACAGGCAGTCCCACATACTGTGAACAACAATCAGAAAGTAGATGTCCTAAAGAGCGAAACAGTACACATTCAAGCAAAGCCATAAATAGAAAGAACTCCCTTGAAGGTTTGAGAATTCTTCTTGCAGAAGATACTCCAGTTCTCCAAAGGGTTGCTACAATTATGTTAGAAAAGATGGGGGCTACAGTGGTTGCAGTGGGGGATGGACTTCAAGCCGTGGATGCTCTAAATTGCACGCTTAGCGTAGAAGAGGTTAGAAAGGAAGCTCCTTTGCAGGAAGACAAAAGTTCACAAACTGAAATAGGAAGTTCCCCAGACAAAAGTTCATTTGACTTGGTCCTGATGGATTGTCAGGTGAGAAAACCAGAAACTCAAATGAACATATACTTTCTACTAATCCATTCTAATTGTTGAAATCATGAAAAGATTTTATGTTTTGATAAGCCAAGATTCTGGGTTCGAATCTTAATGTCTTTAATTGAAATAAAACAGATGCCAAAGATGGATGGTTATGAAGCAACAAAAGCAATCAGGAAATCGGAAGCAGGAACAGTTTTGCACATTCCAATTGTTGCATTAACAGCTCATGCAATGTCGTCAGATGAAGCCAAGTGCTTAGAGGTGGGCATGGATGCTTACCTGACCAAGCCAATCGACTACAAGCTCATGGTATCCACCATTCTGTCACTTACAAAGAAAGCATAACATTTCTGGTCACCCGCAGAACAAGCCAAGGACTAGCGACATAGAACCTTGGTCAGTCTTTGGGATGTAAAGTTTATACTTGTATCTTACCACTTCAAAGTGCAACGTAACATGCAAGTCACTAGAAATGAAAAAGGAGTAAAAAAATGAAATTATGATACCCAATTTTCTCCGTAGTTCTAGTGGAGAAAAATTAAGTGATTCTACCGGTAAAGAAGACGAGTAGATAAACTGTTCGTATTATTCTGTACCTATTCTATTATATAAAAATCCATCCATTTAATAAACGAGACCCACTGAAATTAGATGATAGGGATGGTTTGGTAACAGGTGGAATAGAATAGGGAAAACAGACAACCTATTCCCGAAAAAGAGTAGAGTAGCAAAAGATTGGATATATAATTTTATTTATTTTTTAAATAAAAAGTTTAAGAAGTAATTTTAAATAATAAGAGCACGTTTCAAATGAATAAAATTATAAGAAATTTCATTTTTAAATAATAAAGTATATTATATAATTTGTCCATCATAAATATTTTTCTTAAAAATTAAAAACATGAATATATATTGAATTTAAATCTTTTTCACAATGAACTTTATTCCTCGTAAATAAATTATTACGATATGATTTAAAAAACAAAAACATAATAAAAAATAAATTATAATAAAATGTTTAAATTTTATTCGATTTGGTAATACTAATTAAAAATGTTAATTATGATAATAAAATATTTACATTTTTAGTTTACATATAATAAAATAAATTATTGTTAAAATACAATACACCACATCAATATTTATTTAATAAATTTATTTAAAAATTAACATTGACGAGCCAAGTATTGATATTAAGTTTTATTTTTAGTTGTATCAAGAACTTATGTTACGCATTAAAGTCTGGTTTACAGTCAACTCATGACGGGTTTAACAAAAATGTCAACCTTAACCCTTCATCACATGGAGGAGGAGATACAAAGCATTTTTCTATAGATATTGGGTTATACCAAGTGTCGGGGACCCGTCCCCGGACCCCAACTATCCAGAATATCATAAAACGTGAGCTTATTTCTAATAGAGAACACCTTAATCATTATCTGTTCATCTTCTTTCTAGGCTCAGCTCCGTTCTTCGAATAGTCGACTAATATGATGATAGTCGACTAGTCCATTTATCCATTTCAACCTGACTACCTCAAAGAACAGCGTTGGTGAGTTCACACTTTACATATGTACATGCTTCGGGGCTATTGGCATAACTTTTTCTATAGGCATCCAATTTAGGGTTTCTTTAGATAGTTTGAAAGAGGATTTCAAGAGCTAGACCCTTTCATGAAGATCCCGAAGGCCAAATTTTACTTCTGAATGGTCAAAAATAGGACAAAAGATAACCATGAACAGTAACCCAGACGATATTCGTGAACAGTAACACAGAGGAAGTCTGTGAACAGTAACACAGACGATAC
>JANZXP010000194.1:22787731-22806714 GCA_027576715.1 Erythroxylum flavicans | reverse complement strand
GATGCCATGTGGAGTACTGTAGTGAGCGCACGTAGCGCTCCCTTATCTTAGGTTATGTATCGGAATGACCTACGGGCGTCCCGGTGCGTACTCTAGGGTAATAAGTTGTTTATACTCGTTTGTTCGATTATGGAATTGTTGGTTAAGGAAACCCATGGGGTGGTTTAATATGATACTTTAGGGTACAAAAGACTTTAGGTGTGCTTATAGAACATTTTTATTAGCCTAGGATGAGACGTGATGTGGAAAAATTTTGTGCAAATTGTGTCACTTGTAAGAAGGCTAAGTCTAAAGTGTTAGCCCAGGCTTTGTACACACCTTTACCCATACCCGATGAACCTTGGACAGATATTTCTATAGACTTTGTACTGGGTTTACGTAAAATAAGCAAGGGGAAATATTCTATTTTTGTGGTAGTCGATTGGTTTAGTAAAATGACGCATTTTATTCCTTGTCGTAAAACTAATGGTGCAACCCACGAAGCAGATTTGTTCTTTAGGGAAGTAGTACGTCTTCATGGGATTCTTAAGACTATAGTGTCAGATTGAGATGTTAAATTTCTTAGTCATTTTTTAAAGGTCTTATGGGGGAATTTGAGAACTAAATTACTATTTTCTATCACATGTCACCCCTAAACTGACGGTCAAACTGAGGTAGTTAACCATACTCTATCTCAATTACTTCGTGCCATTATAAAGAAAAATCTTAAGAGTTGGGAAGATTGTTTACCTTTTGTTGAATTTGTATATAATAGAACTGTACATTCATCTACTGGTTATTCACCTTTTGAAATTGTGTATGGTTTTAATACTTTGTCCCAATTGGACTTAATGTCTTTGCCTATTGATGAAAGGACTAATTAGATGGCAGGAGGAAGGCAGAATTAGTGAGATCACTTCATAAGAAAGTGAAAGCTCAAATTAGGAAGAAGAATGAACAGTATAGCAGTCAGGCCAACAAGGGACGAAGTAAAGTTATCTTTGAACCAGGTGATTGGGTATGGCTCCATATGTGGAAAGAGAAGTTCCCAGAGTAGAGGCAAAATAAGTTGCAACCACGAGGGGATGGACCATTTCAAGTCATTGAAAAGATCAATGACAACGTATACAAATTAAAGTTCCTAGGTAAGTACAATGTATCGACCACTTTCAATGTTAGTGATTTATCTCCTTTTGATGCAGGTGTTGAATCGTGGACGAATCCTCTTGACGAATGGAGGGGATGATACGAACAAGGCCAAGATAAGGCAACGAAACCCTTTGAATGTGCCAGTTAGACCAAGAACTCGAGCTCATGCTGAGAGAATTAAAGAGTCGATGGCAAGATTGATTCGAGAGATTCAAATGAAAAGTTCGAGTATCGAACCGAATGAGGAGGTGTCCTATTATGTCAGTTGGACTATTATAGCAAGCGTGGACTAAGCGTGGGAATAAATTTGGCAGAGAATAGAGCGCCAAAGGAAATTATCCCAAATACTGCTCTTTAAATTAATTTTCCTATTTAGTCTTTAGATCATGTTCTTAATTAATTTAGATATTTTACCTTATGTGGCTACGCATACTCCTATACTATATATACCTTTTTCCATTGTAAGGAAGACACTTCTCTTTTGATTAATTGAAAACAATTCTATTGTAAGTTTGTGAGTTTATTACTCTCAAGTCTTACATTCGATTTTTGAACACTTCCGAACTTATCGAAGGCGTGATCATCCTTTGTGGCGTTCAACTCTCAAGGGTTCATCAAACTGCATCTTTCTGTGTCTAAGGTTTCATATACCTTAGGTTCTTAAGTCGTGTTTGCTGGGTCTTAGAGATTTCCGATCTATCTACTGGACGATAGCTTTTTTGAGGATATTATCAGTTTATTGTTTTCCACATTAGCCTCTCTACTAGTTAGGGGTAAGGCTATATATTACTGGACCTCCATAGATCCTACATATCAGTGGGATTCATACTGAGTGTTATTTTTATTGTACTTGATAATACTATTGGGGTCAAATAATACCAGTGGGTTCACAAAGGGGTTTACATCTTCTTATTATTAGTGTTACCTTACGCTTCTTCATTCTTACAAACACAATTTTTGAATTTCTTAGACATTATTGGAAAAGAATAGATCTTTTTTCTGGGTCTTAATTTTGGGATCTCATTTCTGTTAGTAGCCTAGATTTGGTCAATTTTCAATCCTCTTCCAGATGTTTCCTTGTCTGGCTTTTGGAAAACTTTGTGCTTTGCTTTCTTCTTTTGTAGCTTCAAAGTGAGCCCTACAATGAAGGAATTTCTAGTGAATGGTGCTAATTATAACGAGAATATACAAAGCTGGTGTGTGGCATCTTAAATAGATCAAATCAATTTTCTTGTTTCCCTTCTCTTGTTATTTGGTTTCTCTTAAAATTTTCTTCTCTATTGGATAGAAATATGATTGGTTTTAGATTGTATTTACTCATCGTTAATCCTTTACTCAGTCTTTATCGATCCATTAAAAGTTTTAAGTTCTTTTTTGTTTATAGTTTTCAATATTTTGTTTATTCTTTTCTAAATGTACAATATTGTGTTTTAGAATTATGTAGAAAACTAGTTGCTTAGACCATTTAATTTTGATTCACCTATGGTCATGTATCCTTGATTTTTACTTTTATTTATTGCGGTGGCCATTTTGGGATTTAATAATAATCATTGTTCCCTTTTCTCGAGGAATATTGGATTCATTTAGGGGCTTATTAAGCTTGTGTTCTATAGTTTGAGTTAGGTATTAGGGTAGGAGTGGTGGCTTTAACTACTAATGATATAGCAAAGGCTAACCATTTGGTGAGTTTTAGGTAGAGAAGAGAAGATGTTGCCAGATTACAAATATGTTTTTGGAACATGGGGATTCTTATATGGAAGTCTTTAGAATTAGTGCAGATTTAGAGAAATATAAGATTCATATAGCGTGCATCCAGGAGATAAAGTGGACGAGGGCTAAAACAAGAGAGATTAATAGGTTCTTTAGTAATCGTGGTGTTTGGGACAATAGAATGGGGTAGGTATTTTGGTTGTCAAGGAACTTATACATCAGGTTATGAGGGATAAAGAGGACTAATAATAGGATTATCTCCTTAACGATTATGGTGAAATGTGTTGTTTTCAATGTAGTGTGTGCTTATGGATCTCAAGTAGGGTTAGACCAATAACTAAAGCGCCAATTCTGAAAAGAGCTAGATGAGACGATTCAGCAGATCTCCCTTGACGAGAGAGTTATTCTAGGTAGAGACTTTAATGGTCATATAAGGGTAACCTTAGATAGGTATCTGTGGCCTCATGGGGGTTTCAGGTATGGTGATAAGAATGATGTTGGAGCTACTTTGTTGGATCTCATTGTAGCATTTGAGTTAGTGATAATTAACTAGTTTTTTAAGAAAACGAGGAACACCTAATGACTTTTAAGAACAGAATCATAAAAACTCAAATTAATTACTTCCTTGTAAGGCGGAGCAATCGACCTAGTTGCAAGGATTGTAAGATAATACCTAACGCATGCTTATTAAATCAGCATAAAGTGTTAGTTTTAGATATTATAATTAAGGGTTGGAGGAAGAAGAGAAGTTATAGAAGGTGTACCAGAGTCAAATGATGGAATCTGAAAGGGGATAGGTGGAATAACTTAAGGATAGAGTCATATATAGAGAAGAATAGAAATTAGAAGGAGATGCTAACCAAATGTGGAAGAGAGTAGCAACTCTTTTAAGGAATACTTGGGTGTTTCTAAAGGGCCTAGGGTCGTAAGATGGAGTCTTGGTGGTTGAATAAAGATGTATAAAAAAAGGTTAAGATTAAGAAGGGTGCATATAGAGCTCTATTAGATAGCACCAAAGAGATATAGAGAGCAGTTAATAAAGAGAGTTACAAACTAACAAAGAAAGAGGCAAAAAAGATAATCTCATAAGCTAAAAACAAAGCTTGTAAGAAATTATACCAACGATTAGAAATTAAAGATAGAGAAAAGGATAATTTTAAGTTGGTGAGAGCTAGGAAATAAAAAGCGAGAGACTTAGAAAAATTTGTTATATAAAAGATGAAGCAAGGAGGATGCTCATAGATGGAAATGATATCAAGAGAAGATAATAGAGGTGCTTTTATAGTCTTTTTAATAAAGGTGTAGAGGACAACAATACTTTAGTTGATTTTAGCAAGTCCGGGAGATATCGTAACTTAATTGTTACCAACAGATTATAAAGGAAGGATATGAAGAGTGGAAGAGTAGTACGGCCTGATAAGATACCTACAGAGGTATAGAAGAGCCTAGGCAAAGAGGGTCAGATGAGTGGAGACTTACTATGTTAATTACTCTAAACAAGAACAAAGAGGACATTCAAAGTTGTAACAATTATGGAGGCATCGAACTATTCAGTACACCGTGAAGTTATGAGAAAGGTGATTAAGAAGACAGTGGGAAAAGGTGCTCCTATCTCGGAGAACCATTTTGGCTTCATGTCAAGAAGGTCTACGATAAAAAATTTACATCTCTTTAGAAAATTAATGGAATATTATAGACAAGGTACTTAATGAAATCATGTGGAGGCATTTAGAAGTAAAGGGAGTTCTTTTGACCTATATACGAGATATTAGGGATATATATGAAGGTACAAAGACTAGAGTAAGGAAGATAGGAGGAGATACAAATCATTTTTCTATCGATATTGGGCTACACTATGGCCCCTCATTAAGCCCCTTTTTGTTTATAGTAGTGATGGATGAGCTCACCAAAAATATTCAAGGGGCGTGCCTTAGCATATGTTGTTGCTGATAACATTATTTTAGATGACGAGACAAAAGAGAGTGTCAATGTTAAGCTAAAACTTTAGAGGGATACGTTAGAGTCGAAAGGCTTTAAATTGAGCAAGACTAAAACTGAGTACTTAAAGTGTAACTTTTTGGGTCATAGTGTGGCTTCCGATGTGGAGGTAATTATCAGTTCATAAGTTATACCACAGAAAGAGTTTCTAAGATCTATCATCCATAGTAATAGAGAGATCGATGACGATATAGTTTACTATCAGATTAGGGTGGTTAAAATGGAGAAGTGTACTAAGAGTTTTATGTGACAAGAAGATAACACTCAAGCTAAAAGGTAAATTATATCATTTAGCGATTAGGTTGGGGCGGAGTGTGTAACCCATCAAACAGGTATATAATTATAAGCTAATGATGGCAGAGATGAGAATGCTTCGCTGAATGTGTAACCTTAATAAAAGAGCTAAGGTCAACAATATAATGGTAAGAGACAAATTAAAGGTGGCTAATATTAATGAAAAATTCAGAGAGCCAAGACTTAAGTAGTTTAGATATATTAAGAGGAGACACCTTGACGCTCTAGTGAGAAGATGCGAGAAGAATGTACTTAAAGATAGTAAGAAGAAAAAATGAAGGCCTAAGAAGAACTAAAGGATTAAGAATGATATGACTTTGCTGGAGCTTACCGATGACTTAACCCTTAATAAAAAACTTTGCTGTACTAGGATAAGAATAAATTATCTCACATAGAGGATCTCTCTCATTCTCTTAGGTCTTTTAAGCATTTTTTTTTAGTCTTATGTCTTGTATTTAGCCAAAATTTTTAATATGTAGTACTTTCCTCCTAATTATTTAACCTAAACATTTTCTTACTTAGCTTAAATATTTGCCTGTAATAACTTTGTTTGATTTATTTTTGTATTTTTCTTCTTTTTTATTAATGTATTTATTTACATCCTTTATCTTTTATTTTTACTTTGTACCTTCAGAAACAGCCTCTTCACCAGCTAGAGATAAGAATACATACTACTGGACTTCTCTAAACTTCACGTATCAATGAAAATTTCAATAAGTAGTTGTTATTGTACTCTAATTTTATTGTTCGAGTTGATATAACTCGTAGAATTCCCTTATAAATAGACAATGATGCGAAGAGATGGAAAGACTTGACAAGCAAAAGGTTTAGATTAAATCTAAGTTTAATGAATTTGATTAATTTTCAAAAACAACTTTTCTTTATTAATTTCTCCTATTTCAATGGAATAATATCGAAAAATAAAGTTTGTTTCTTAAATTTTAAATTAATCATTTAATATATTTATTATTTGATGTGCAAATTTTATTTGTTAAATAATTGTGTCGATATGAGGTGTAAAAAATAATTATTTTCACTATAAATTAAAAATTTTTAAATTAAATAAAATTAAAAATTTTATTATTAATTTACCCTTTAATAAAACCAATCCATTCTCGCTATATCCGACATAACCAGTGTCACATTGACCCGACCCGACCCGACATATCCCTTTCTCGACTGTGAGTCTGTGATTGGTAATTGATTTGGTGTGACTTGTTGCCTAAGTTGAATTCACTGGAGGACAAAAAGAAACGCAGACTGGGTATTGCTTCGCTTACAGTCACATAGAAAGGCCAGAGAAGAAGAAGAGTCATCAGACATGGCGAGATACGATAGAGCAATTACGGTATTTTCACCAGATGGGCATCTCTTTCAAGTTGAATACGCCCTTGAAGCTGTTCGCAAAGGTAACGCCGCCGTCGGCGTCCGTGGCTCCGACACCATTGTACTCGGTGTCGAGAAGAAATCCACTCCCAAACTCCAAGATTCCCGGTTCGACTAAACAATTTTATCTTTTTCCTTTTTTCTCTTTGGTGGGTATATTGAAAATCAGGCTGAAGTTTATTGAATGCTTGTGAACATCAGTATATTTTAAACTATCGAACTTGATGTTGATCTGTCGCTTTTTCGGTTGTAAAATTCGAGGTAGATTTATCTTGATTTTGAGAGTAGGTTGAATTATTACAAAATCCGTAAATCTCCATCTTTTGCTCAAGGCTGCATTTTTTTAAAACTAATACAACTGGTCTATCTACATTATTTGGTTTCAATAATTTCCAAGCATGTTCTTTACCTTGAGGAATTTTGAACTTGAAAATAGATCGTAGACTCCCAGGTTCCACATGGTCATTTAAATTGTAATGGTTGTACAGACTATTACGCCCATTTTTGGAGGCAAAATTACAAGAGATAAGAAGGATATGTGTAAGTTGTCTCAGGTATTGTTCCTAGGAACCTGTATGTGTATGAGAAAACATGAGTCTGAGATGTTTCATGGATTTGTATGCAAAAATTCAACCACAAGAGCCTTAAAATAGTCAAGAGCGTAAAGAAATGGGTTATATTCAAATTCAATGACTGTACCTTAGGCCATACATTAGCTGTTTCTGCGAATAAATTGATTATATTTGTGCTTGAACCTGTGTTTATATGAATGTCTATAATTGTTCTTGAGTTCATATCTCTTCTCTCTATTTGTTGGCACCAATCTTGCAGATCAGTTAGGAAAATTGTGAACCTGGATGACCATATTGCATTGGCATGTGCTGGCCTTAAAGCAGATGCACGAGTCCTGATAAACAGGGCACGCATTGAGTGTCAAAGTCACAGGCTTACTGTTGAGGATCCAGTTACTGTTGAGTACATCACTCGATACATTGCAGGGCTTCAGCAAAAGTACACCCAAAGTGGTGGGGTGAGACCATTTGGCCTTTCAACTTTAATCATTGGCTTTGATCCATACACTGGGGCACCATCTTTGTATCAGACAGATCCATCTGGAACGTTTTCAGCTTGGAAAGCTAATGCAACTGGTAGAAACTCAAATTCCATCCGAGAATTCCTGGAGAAAAACTATAAGGAAACTTCTGGGCAAGAAACCATCAAGCTTGCAATTCGTGCATTATTAGAGGTAGCTTTCTGCCTCCTGTACTATTTAAGACTTAAATTGGCTCACACTACGCAACCACCTGCTTCAATAGGTATTGTGCAGCTGGATCAGTGGCTTTATTGGTGACAAAGTATTGCCTTCTTTTTGTTTTGCATTTCTTTTTTCACTTGAAAAGCTTAAAGGTCTACATGCTACCTGTGCTTGGAAAGCTCAGCTGTCTACATGCTAGCTGTGCTTGAAAAGCTCTTCCATCAAAATATTGAACTTAGACGCTAACGCATGCAGGGCTGTTACAACAGATTAAAACTGCTGTATGGTCTGATTTCCTGCACATGCAGTGTATTTAATTTGTGGGATGAACACCAATGTTTATCTTTGATTTAGAGCATTAATGCGTTGTACCATGACACTGGGATAGTTAAAACTGTCTTTTAAAGGCATGCAGAATGCTACAGTAAACATCAAGTGTATAGTATACACCTGTGTACATATTAGGCACTGCAGTGTTCTTTAGGTGTAAAGGATAGATTTGTACAATTTTTTTGCTCACGGGTTTGGATCATGTGTATATTTGTTGTAGGTTGTAGAAAGTGGGGGAAAGAACATAGAAGTGGCTGTGATGACGAGAGAACATGGCCTTAGGCAACTTGAAGAAGCTGAAATTGACGCCATTGTTGCTGAGATAGAAGCAGAAAAGGCAGCTGCTGAGGCAGCTAAGAAAGCCCCTACAAAGGAAACTTGATGATTTGTCTTCATTTCTCATAGCTTTGAACTTTTACTCCCTAGTGAATGCACTCAACAAGTTCTCCTTTCGAAGATTGTACTTTTGTGGTTGCTACTTTTGTTTTATTTTTCTCTTTCAAGTTTTAGATTGTCTGGAACTGATGTTACATAGAATGAATCTCCGATGGTGGTTGGACTTAATCCATGATACAACGAGTTTAAAGGCCTCATGTTTTTTACATAGGTCCTGTTTGGCAACCAGCTGGTTGCATTAGCTGTTAGTTGATTCTATCAGCTGTTAGCTAATAGCTGATTCTATCAGCTGATTTGACCAGCGGATTGCATTAGCTGTTTAGTTAGAGATGTTTGGTAATATTAGTTGTTTATGTGTAAAATGACTTATAAGGACATGACTTTAAAAAAATTATAAGGGTATAAATATTATATATCTAAGTATTTCGTTAAATATTCTTATAAGAATTTAAATTTTAGATATTTAATTCTACAAAAATTAAGTTTATAACTATAATAAAAAACATAATAATAATAATAATAATAATAATAATTGGTTATAAAAAACATATAATAATAATAATAATAATTGGTTACAATTAGACTATTCCAATAAAATAATTAAACAAAATGAATTGAATCATACAACCATGCAGAGAATCACAATGTTTAATTATACAAGATAATTAACTTCCATGCTGACTCCAAACACTCTTCTATGCTCACTCCAAAACATGGCCTCCCTTGTATCACTTTCCAAAGGAAATGAAAATGTTTAAGGTTTATAATCAGTGTAATTTCACATTTTAAATTCATCATCGCCAATTAAAATCATTGTGAAGAATGCAACCCTACAAATAGTGTCACTTTGTATTTTTGGAAGAGCATAATTGAACATGCCATCTCCTAGGATTTTACAGATTTGAAAAATACAACAAGAGAAAAGTAACAAAAGTACTAGTGTTTGAACAACCCCCCTGTAGTTCCATATTTTCTATTCAGAAGATATGGCTAGAGAGCTTCACGCTCACAGAAACTAGACCACTGCCTCAAGCTTCCCATACAAGAGATGTAGTTAGAACCTCATTGTTTCTATTGGAATTTCAATGTTATCTGAATTAGGTGATTCTACTCTATATCACAAGCTTGTAACCATTTTTCAAGCTAAAGAAATCTTTGAATTTTTCTTTTCAACTCCAAATAAGATTTTCCATACTTCTAATGCTGACAAATGAAATCCCCTACCCCCTTTACTACAAATTTGATTTGAACACATCATCTTCACTGCCACTGTAACATCCTAAATCCTAACCTAGCAACAAACTCTGCATCCCGGACCCTACATCACTTTCTTCGGTCAAATTCTTACTAATCAAAATAGAACCAAAACCCTGAATCATCCCACCATAATCCTAAGAAGAACAATGTCCACAACAACTTTGTGCTCAGTTAGAAAGCATGGTATATAATATAATAACATAAGAGCATATTCACAAAAGCCAGAGAGCCCCTTTTCAGAGAAAGAACAAAAATTTGAATTTTATTTCTCTAGTCGAAGATACGGAAATCTACAAACAAGTGCTCACTTGGAAGCTTTTGAAGAAGCAGTAAATAGAGGACTACCCTTCTCATTCCCAGGAAACATCCCCAGGAAATTGCTTGAAACTGTCGTACGTCCCGACGGAAACGCAGTGTGGTTCTTGGAGACCTTGCGAAAAGCTTTCATGGGTAACATTGGATCAACCCAACAAGAGCCTAGATTGTTGTAGCAGAACAAAACGATACGAGAGAAAGACAGCTAATTTATACGGCAGAAAGATGCATCAGGGATGACAAATTTGAGAAGGAAAAAAAAAAAAGGAACGGATTGAGTTTAAGATAAGAACAGTGATTTGGATTCACAGGGAAAACAATAAAAAATAAAAAAGATTGAACAAATCCTGGAATACCCTGATCAGTAACGGAAACTTATCTATACCCAGTAAAGAAAAACAAATGAAAAGACATGCTCGCACGTTAAAGTATTGAACTTTAGATGGTGAAGCTCAGCTCAATCCAAATTTCAGAGAGCGAGACAAGATTGAAGACAAGAGGACAAGAAGTCAAAAGATCAAGACGTGTGACTTTCTCAAGCTGAGAAGCATCTCAATGCTCTCCTGTGATTTCGCTAAGTGCTTGTAGAATTCGTGATATCTTTAGAGTTTCGTCAAATCTATACTATGAAAAAAAAGGAATTTAGAATAAAGTTATCAACTTTGTTCATAAAACTTTGGATAAATGGCTGGCAAAGCCGAAGGAGGTTATTTAAATTATTAGAAATAGTCTTTACTTTTTTTTTTTTTAAAGGGAAAATTTTATGCGTATTAGATAAATCTTTAAATTCATGCAATAATTTGTAAATTTTTTAAAGTTATTAATTTAATGATTGACCTTTTAAATTTTATATAAATTATGTTAAAGTATTATTTTTGATGATGTAATATATTTGTTAATCACGTTAATGAAATTAATATTTTAAATTGAATTGTTAAGATTTTAAAATTTTGGTCACTTTCTTTAAAAAATTACAAAATTTTGATAATTTAAATTTTATTCTCTCTGTAATTATACATAAATATTGATACTTGAAAATGACGTTTAATGATGTTGTTAGTGAATGTTTTCCTTGGAAAACTTCCTTTAAAAATGAACTAATAATACACTTTACCACATTTTTCATGTCATCCAATACATAATGGAAGTGTAGCACTTAGTGTAAAACATTTTGTCATTAAAAAAAGAAAATCAACTTTAGGAATGACAAATTTACCCAAGTACGGTTCAATTTTGGCCCGAATTAATTGAGCCACAAAGTGGTTGACCCGATTGGGCCACATGTTCGGCCTGCCTAGTCGGCATCATTTTTGATATTTTTAAAAAAACAAGTATAAGATGAGTCGGGTTGTGAGTTGGGCCATGAACTGACCTATCCCAACCTATCGGGCAACAGGTCACCCTCCTGGCCCAACCTAATCCGACCTATTGACATTCGTAATCAACTCCAACCATTAAGATTGTTGGACTATTGAACTATTGTTAACCATTAAGATTAATGGGAAAATTAGCATGGCCTTAAATTAACAGGTTAATTTCGCGTTGATTAGATTTATGATCAAATTCAAGTTTGGAGGTCGGTCCAAAAACAAATTTGAACTTGCTGAACATTCAAACCGAAACAACATAATTTTAGTTAAACATAATGGTTAAAAATTAAATCGATTCGATTGGTTTAATCGTAAAAAATTTAAATCGGTCAATTTTTTAATTTAATTTTTAATTTTTGGTTCAATTAATTTTAATAATGTTTGTTGTTAAAATTGAACAGTTTATTAATTAATTGATCAATTTTTGTAAACTAATCGGTTTTATAAATCAAAATAAATTAAGTAATTTTCATTTAATTATCTCCTGTTTTAATTAAATTTTAAATTCTTTGATGAATAAAAACAATATTCTTCAATCATATTTCAGATTTTCTTATTTTGTTTAATTTTTAGCTAATTTTATAATGATTTAAAAATAGTTAAATATTTTAAACTTGAAATCTTTTAATTTTTATCGAAGTTCATTTTTTAAAAATATTAATTTAACTTTTCAAAACAATATTGTTTTAATATTTAAACTTTAAAAAGTCAATATTAAAGCAATGTCGTTTTGAAAAATAAAATTAAAATAACGTTATTTTAAACAATTCAACCGGATTTCGAATCAAACTCAAAGTGCACCTTAACGGGTGAACTCCTTCACTGGTCTAACCGGAACTATTATCAAAGTACAAGTCAAAGAGGTTTATGACTTGTATATATGTTGAATAGAGTTGATGAAACAAGTTTGAATATACATAGAGCAAATTATTGAGAGAATCAAAGAATGTTTAGTGAAATTGGACATTTCTTTTAATAACATTGGCAATAAGTTCGGTTTGGAGACTCTTTTCATGTCAGATTCAGGTTGAGTATCTCGAAATTGAAATTTATATTCTTCATTGGCGTCTCAAACTGGTCAGAAAAGATGCAGACTTCGTCATGTATATAAAGAACATTGTAGCCTTAAGATTCAAAGTAAAGAAAATATAGGAACACCAGGAAGGGTAGCCCCTGCATCAACAATGAAAATATTGCCTGTGACATACTCAGATAAGTCGTGGAGTAAGTACCGAACGAGCGATGTCAATGCCGGATCAGAGGTGCCGTAGGTTCTAAGAGGGACGCTTTTTCGAGCAACATTATTCAGCCATTCCTTTTGCATAAGAGCCTGAGTGATCTCTGACTTGAATATTCCAGGTGATATTGAGTTCACCCTGATCTTGTGTGCCCCTAATTCCAGAGCCATGATCTGATATTCCCATCAAGTTAGTCAGTAATCCTCTGGTGTTAATCATCAGTAAACCGAATCCAAAAAATCGTAACAAAACTTAAGAACTCGGTAAATATTTAAAGGATATCAAAATCAGGTTTAGCAGAAGGATTGTTTACATATCAATGAGGACACTCCACCTCTTGGTAAGATGTTTAAAAGATATCAGAAAGGAAAAGTGCAAGGACATGAATTCGTAGCAGACCTGAATATTGGCGGATCAGAGATGCTTCTACCTAAGAATGCATCTGATTTCAGACAAATTGAAGGTAACAAATTACCATATATGAACATAGAATTAGATCTTCTCTTCTTGTCAACGGTGAAAATTCTTTTTCTCTAATGAACTTCATAGACAGCTAACTAGCCATCAACTTATTCCTGAATTACTTGTCGAGTTAGTTAGGCAGATCTATAAACGAAGACGAATTAAGTCTCCATAGATTCTTAATAAACACCTTGTTTCCATATAATCTTTAAATATAATCATGTTCAGAGAGACTAAAAATTAAAGGTTACAACAAAATGTTCAATATCAGCTCCTGCAACTGCAGTGTCTCTTTCGAATATTTTCAGCTGGTAGAGCCCTTGCTTATTGTATTCACAATTACCAAAAGACCATCCATGATCGATTGGTATCTGTGGTCCATCTTCATTGAAGCTCTTTATTCATTCTCACTTTTTCACTCCACTTAATTATTCCTACTCCTTTATTCCCCTCCACAAACTTTTCATCAGTACACATGGATATTTGGTGTGGTTATCTGGTTGCATATTCATCCACCATAACTGTACCAAAATCCTTATTGATCGGATATGCACAGAGGCACCCGAGTATATAAAAACTCTGAGATATCTAATTTGGCAACCGGGTTGTAAGCACATAATCAAATTAAAGCAACGGAATTGCAATTGCAACAACCATCATGCCACGTGATATAATCTCATTCAGCAACCAGCAAGCACAACAATCCATTCAACACAATTGAATTGCTACAGAATCATGTTAAATGATATAATCACCTTTGTCATCGTGTTTAAACCGGCTTTTGAAGAAGCATATGCAACACCTCCAGGCAAATGCCCGCGATTGAGACCAGAAATTGATGAAATGTTAATAACTGACCCTCCAATTTTGGCATTAATCATTCTCGTACAGACATACTTCGACACCAGCCATGATCCTGTTAAATTTGTTCTGAACACATTGTTCCATTCCTCCTCAGATAAATCCAAGGGGGTTTTCACACTGCCTGGAAAAAAACAAATACATTTGAGAACAACCCCTATACCAATAATGCAGAAACCAGAAAATCGGAATCCCCTATTGAATCACCATCCTCACATGAGTTTAATCAACTCAACAGATCACCTATACATGTATTAAGAGAAAGTTTGTATCTAAGAACTTAAAGTTCACTTTTTTTACCGTAATTCTTTACGCAAAGTATTCAAAATTTCTGGCCAGCAATAGATATGCTTACACCTTTTAAGAAGAAATCTATCAGCAATGAGATTCTACATCAACACCGAGTCAATATCTTAAAAATGGTAAAAACAAAATCAAACCCAGAAACAGATACACGATAAAGAGGCAATCTTTTGAAGAGTACGTACCTCTAACACCAGCGTTATTAATCAAGGCGTCGATCCTCCCAAACGAGTCCCAAGCCTTCTGCACGGAATTTTCGATGGTAGGTCCATTGGCGGACACGTCAAGCTCCACCGCAAACGCTCGCTTATCACCAACCTCCCCCTCCGGCGAAGAAGAAGAAAGGCCACCAAGTTGGTTAATTTCGTTGCAGAGAGATATGAGGCGGTCGACACGGCGAGAGGCGGCCACAATTCGACAACCGGCCTTGGCCAGGTCAATACAAAACTCGCGGCCTAACCCAGAGGACGCTCCGGTGACGAACACCACCTTGCCATGAAGATCACACCATGGCTCGAGCTGAGAAGAGCTCTCACTCTCACCCGTCATTTGTACACAACAGTAAGAGATAGTGAAAATTCGAAGGAGGAGTTTAAGCACTTAAAAGAACGTGATTGGTCGAATGAGTTTAAGCATATAAAAGATAGAGTGGGTGGGGCCCACAAAAGGTCCACGTAAACGATACGGAAACCTCGGACTATCTCTGGCTGTACTTATCAAAGTAACTATTGAGATAGTTTAAGCGTGGATGATTTAAATGAATCTTTTTATAGTTGGGATATTTTTAGAATATCTCGTGGGTTAATAAAAAAATAAAAGTTAAATGTATTTCATTAATTATTAATGAAATTTGTAAAGTTTAATTCTTATGTTTTCTTTCAAAATGAATTAAATATTAATAAAAAATAAAATTTAATTTTTGAATGTACCAAAAAAACTATTCTAGAAATATAAGGTAACATAAAGAAATAGAAAATTAACATAAAATAAATAAATAGGAATTAAATTAATTAATTATAATATACGGACTACCTTTTATTAGGAAACTCTACCAACTTGGTCATAATATTGGATGAAAATCTATAATGTTGATATTTTATAAATATTTTAGCATATTTGTAATAATTTTGAGATATACTTTCTTCATTTTTTGAAATAATATCTCTACCATGTAAGGATAAAACTGCATACAATTGAACTTTCCCGTATCTTGTATTCCCAAAGAAATATAACTGAGTATTGTTGTTATTTTTTTCCAACTTGGTCACCAACATTTAATCTACTTTTGTTATTATGTTATAGTTATATTTGCAAATCCATTGTGTAAATTTCAATATTAATTCAATAAGCATTCAATTGTGTGTCTATATCATTCATTGAATCTTAGCTCAACTCACCATATTTTTAAAATTTATTTATAAAAAAGACATAAGTTTCTCGTATTTTACTCTAAAAATTTTTTTGTCCATAATATATATGCATTGATGTAAAAAATTAATTATTAACTAATCATCTACGTGGACTGATACACCTAACTTAATGTGTAAAAGAGGTTATGAGTTGAGTGTTTTAGTCCATATGAATTATTAGTTAGCAATTAATTTTTCACATAAAAAGTTATATGTAATGGACAAAAAAGATTATGTTAGTCAAATTAGTAAAATATTAATAAAATAACGTTTTAAATGAATTATTAAAGTTATAAAAAGTTAGTCATTTAATTAATCATTTAAAAATTTAGATACTAAATTGAAAAAATTATAAATGATGGACACTTTAGAATCTATTATCCCTTTTTATCTAAGAACCCTTTACTAGTTATATTAAAGTTATATACAAATTTAATATACAGTAAAACCTCTATAAATTAATATTGTTGGGATCATATATTTTATTATTTTATAGATATATTAATTAATTTAAATAAATTTTTGTTATTGATTGAAGTTAAATTTTGATTACATCAAAAAGTATTGCATCTTAGAAAAATTCATGTTTCATATTAATTGAATGAATCTAAAACATAGATTCATTATACATAACAAGTCATTGAATTAGTCATTAATAAAAAAAGATGTCGATCAATATGCGGTCTTTCTCTCGTTTCTGAGAGCTGTCTTTTGTTTTCTCTCCTTTTGAGAGTTTGTTTTGTTTGTCTCTTTCTAAGAGTTTGTGTAAGGTATCATGTCTGACCATGATGATAAGAGTAATTATTAATTAATAAGAGTAATAAGAGTAATTAAATATAGAAATAAGAGTAATTAAATATAGAAATATTGAAAAAACCTTAGGGGTGTATTAGTTTTGCAAACTTTCAGATTTTGCCACAATTGTTTCTAGCACAATAAAAAATCAGAAAAATTAAACGCGCAATATAAATCAACATCGATATTTGGTTCGACACATTTTGTCTGTATCTGTAGAGTCCCTCACCCAGCTTAATTCTTTCACTAACGAAAATAGTTTTATACAAGGCTTTACTGAGCCGACAACACTCAACCCTTAACACTATCTCTCGTCCTCACAACCTGTGAAAGAATTTCACATCCAATAGTAAGATCACCTTGTATTAACCTCAACAAAGAATTTTCTCAAACAATGTTTAATGAAAATGAAATAAAATAAACAACTCAAGTGATTAAATAAAATTCAACATAAACGTAAACACTTAGAAATAAAAAGCAACTCTCCTAAATATGTCGTTTCATCAATGAAAGAACAGGGAGTTATTTACCAAGAAATCTTATATGAATCTTCGATATAATCACTGAAACATCCCAAGCACAGCAGCCACAAAACGTCTCAAATCAACAAACGTTTTATCACCAAAACATTAACCTAATAGAGCTGCAACAACCAAGACAACTACTGAAGTTTTCGCACCAAACCAACAACAAAAACAACAGCTACAAAGTCACGAAAACTTCTGAAATTTTCGCACACCAACACCATAATCAACAGCCACAAAATCACCAAGACTACTAGAATTTTTCATACAAAAACCACTATCGATGATAGTGAGCAGCCCAACAAAATCACACAAATATCATAAAAGGCCAGTTGTCAAAACCTCATAAATTTACCTAGCTGAATCACGCAAAAACAAAAACAAGAACACAACTGCATTAAAAGTTCATCAGCGACAACCAACCAATGAAGACACACAGTTATCAAAACACCTCAGTGCAGCATGTCACCTTCAGCCCACTCAAGTGAAACTCCAATAAAGACAGCAACATAAAGATCAGCACATCGGTCCTTCCATGCACTTTTTAATCATCAAAACAAAAGACCCATAGCCTCATCTCGCACACCACCAGCAACTTAACAAAAATGATGCAAGTAGGGAGTCATGCATGAAGGGAGTTACTCATGCCCTATCACAAAAACTGCAGCTCACTAAATCTGTCTTTCAGCTCACGACAACATCATACACACACACTACTATTCCAGATGAGGAGTCACATACACATAGTCCAAAATAATGGTTCACGCACACACCCACACTGCTTCAGCTCACAATTTTCTGCACACACCTACAACGTTATCAGCCTATACACCTATGATGAACCCACACTAAGACATTGACCAGGTCACACACACAAGCCTCCCTCACTTCAGCAATTTTTACTACATCCAAACATCCACCACCGTAATCCGTACAAGAGTTCTTCTCTAGATAGAGTTCTAACTCTATCCAATTTTCAAGATAGCAGATTTTATTATATCCTACATTGATTTGAATTTTAAACTCATCAACATTTTCTTTGATGCCCAATTATAAAAAATGTCAAAATCAAATAATAAGATATATACCATATATCTTAACAATCTCCCTCTTTTTGGCATTGTTTGTCACAAATATGAAACTCCCCTTATATAAAATAATTGAAAAAATAATCCACATGAGAAAAGAACTCTCCCTTAATCCAACATCAAGTTCCAAAGGATATCCATCTTGTTCTTTAAGTTTAAGAAACATCCAAAGAAACAATAATGAACAATTATCCAATCATCCAAATTTCCCCCTTTTGGAACAAAAAGATGCCAAAAACAACACTAATAATTACGGAGATACCTTAAAATTTCCCCCTGAGTTGAACAGTCACAAAAAACAATTTGATGTCTCCCTTTTGGAACAAAACAATACCCAAAACAAAGAATGCCTTCAACATGATAAATCGCAGCGAATAAAGAAGCATAAAAATCATTAGTATGTTCAGAGGAAGAATCATAAGCACGTAGTGCAATAGTGAAAAACTAAGATGACAATTTACTATAGTTAATACAAATGCCAACATATCACTGGTCACTTCAATTCCATCTTCATAAAACTGAATAAATTCATAAACCCCATCATCAAGCATAGCTTCATGTACACATCAATCAACTAAACCTTAGAACCCATAAATAAAAACTCAAAAAGCCTAAACGATAACTCCTTCTAACCTCCTTTTTTTGTTTTTGTTTTTAATAAACACTACAAGAAAATCATGAATTAGCGTCGGAATATTACCGACGACAAAAAGTTCGTCGCCTTTTACCGACGGTAATTAAGTAAACCGTCGGGGAAAACAAAAGTTTACCGACGGATAACCATTCTGTCGGAAATATTGTAGGGAAAAATTCGGCCCAAAATCTGCGACAGACAATAGCGACGGAACATATCTCGGCGACGGT
>JANZXP010000194.1:22756226-22766901 GCA_027576715.1 Erythroxylum flavicans | reverse complement strand
ATTTTACACATAAACAGCTAATACTAAACAACTAATTTTACCAAACATCTCTAACAAACAGCTAATGCAATCTGCTGGTCAAATCAGCTGATAAAATCAGCTATCAGCTAATACAATCAGCTGATTGCCAAACAGGGCCAAAATATAACTCCCTGGAGGAATAAGATAAGCCCGTGTCTACTAACTGAAGCTTGAGATGTAAGAAGAAGAGAAGAAAATTAAGGTTTATTGTGATTAGGCCCAAATTGTTACTCCATCTCAATGCGAAATAGTAAATGAAGATCTAATCCACCTCTTTTCCAAATGCTCTAAGGTGGTGCCGTTTTGGAACCTGTACGCAACTTCTATTTAACAGCCTTTTCAATTTTCGTCTTTCCAAAATATGGCAAGTTCTTCCATTTATCCACACACGTGTTTGTGTGGAGTACGTGATCCCTAGCCCCTAGGTCTCAAATTTTAATAGATTTTTATAATATTTAAAAATATTATATTTATTGGTCCCACTAAATTAAAATTTATTTGTGGGACACCTTCATTTCATGTGTCCCATTCCCACTTCTCCAAATACAGTTTTTTCTTTTTCTTTTTCTTCTCTCGCTCCATCCCAATAAGGGAGAAGCAGTTTATCAGTCGACAAAAGAAGTGGCAGTGCCAACGATTTTGGATCCGATTCTCTTTCTCAAGCACCCACACGCAGTCTCTTCGTTGTTTCAGAGGTCACAATTTACCAAAAAACATTTCTACTCTCTCTTCTATTCCTCTCGCCTCAGGTACTTTCTTCGTTTTTCTTCCCTTTCTCCCCATGTCTGTTGTTGATTTCCTTGCTCCCTCATTTCTCTGCTTAGATTTAGTAAATACGGTACCTTTGATCTTTCTGTTTTTATTTTTCTTTTGCACTCATACCATATGAAAACAGGGTTGATGAGATGGAAGAGTCTAGTAGTCCAATGGCAGGGATTCCCCCCTTTTTTTTTTCTTTTGTTATCTGATAAACTATGTTGGGATTTTATTTTACTTTCAATCTAACATCTTTTTACGTTGGAGGCAATGAAGCTGAAATCACTTTGTCGATTCTTTTTCTGTAATTTTCAAGTTTACTGGAGTTTGTGGTTACCGCCACTGTGCGATTCTGATGTTAATCTTTTGTGGCTTATGTGAATAGATTTAAGGTGATACGATGTTTAAATTTTGCTTTTTACAATATGTTTTTACTTCTATTGGAGGATTTATGTGTTAATTTGAAAATTTTGTTTCTTTAATGTTATCCTCCCTTTCCCTTTTCCGGTTGTCTGCTCATTTTTTCGAAGGGTATTCAAAATATATTTCTTTTTTCTTCTTATTAGAATTCTCCATTAATAACATTTCTGTTGTCAACAAGTTTGAACGGTTCACTCTGTCAGTACTTGTGCTAGTTTAAGCGTAGCTGAAAGTAACATTTAAATAGGTTGTATATCCTCATACGCCCCTCAATAATCAATAGCAACTGTCATTTTACGAACTCTGTTCCTTTGCAAAACTTATCTTTTAGGAATCTTGGATTTTTGTAGTCTGGTATTTATGTTTTAACATTGGTATGAGTGCATGTGCTTACAGGCAAAGTTGATTTCTTTCCAGGGTTAAGGTTCCGATAGAAACATTAATGGATAGGCTCAAGGCTTCTGCTCGCCTTATGATAGTTTCAGACCTTGATCATACTATGGTAGGATCTTGAACTATTTTGGTTTCTGATTGTTTCTTTGAAGAGCTTGCTGCTGCTGTAATTTTATGGGATAAAACTGCTCTTCTTGCAGGTTGATCATCACGATCCTGAGAACATTTCTATTCTTAGGTTCAATGCCTTATGGGAAGCACATTATCGTCTTGACTCTCTCTTAGTTTTCTCCACTGGGAGGTCTCCTACGCTTTACAAACAGCTGAGGAAAGAGAAGCCAATGTTAACCCCAGATATAACCATAACGTCTGTCGGAACTGAGATCACATATGGTACTTCAATGATTCCAGACAATGGCTGGGTTGAATTTCTTAATCAAAAATGGGACAGGAAGATAGTGACCGAGGAGACAAGCAAGTTTCGTGAGCTTACTCTTCAGGTAAACTAAAAAAAGGAATGAATGATTTCTTTTGTTATATATAATTGAAGTACTAACTATCCTTTGTTGATAGTATCTTAAAGTAAAATTGACTTTGCTTTCACTAATGCAGTCAGAAACAGAGCAACGGCCTCATAAGGTCAGCTTTTATGTCGATAAAGATAAGGCTCATTCTGTCATCAAGGCACTTACAGAGATATTTGAAAAACGAGGGGTAACATTCCAATTTTTCGATACATGGTGTCTTAATACCCATGTTTAATGCATTCTGAGTAGAAGTTCTTTTATTCTGCGCCAATGTTATATCAAAGTAGTGTTGGCACAATTACTGAAATGATTTCTGCATGTTGTTTTTTCTTTCTTCCAGTTGGATGTTAAGATAATTTATAGTGGGGGGATGGATTTGGATATTCTGCCACAAGGTGCTGGCAAAGGACAAGCTCTTGCTTATTTGCATAAGAAGTTTAAGGGTGAGGAAAAGCTACCTACAAACACTCTTGTTTGTGGTGACTCTGGAAATGATGCAGAGCTATTCACCATTCCAGATGTATATGGAGTTATGGTGAGTGCTCTTTTAGTTATTTATTTCAACCATTTTTAGGTTGCATGACCAGAGTATTAAATTGAGTTTGCATCAATGAGTGATTCCTAGTTCCTTTCTCCTTTACAATTTTGAACCTTTTCTCCTTTTCCTTTGGTAAATTGGAAAGCATAGATACTTACAAAACCCTCTTCCAAAACCTTTTTCCTTTTGGGGATCAGGTTAGCAATGCACAAGAGGAGTTGTTGCAGTGGTACAATGAAAATGCTAAAGATAATCCTAAAATCATTCATGCAAGTGAGAGGTGTGCAGCTGGGATCATTCAAGCCATTGGTCATTTCAGCCTTGGTCCAAGTACCTCTCCAAGAGATGTATCAGACTTTATAAGCTCGAAGGTGAAAAGTGTCAGTGCTGGTGGCGAAATAGTGAAGTTTTTCTTGTTTTATGAGAGATGGAGGCGTGCAGAGATTGAACAGTCTGAGCTTTATTTGGCCACTGTAAAGGCTGATTTTGTAAGTCTATCCTCTTTCTTTACAGTTATCTTTTCTGCTTCTTGTATTCATATGCACATAATTAACTTTGATTGCTCTAAGAAGCTCTCCTCATGCTTAGTTTCCTCTCTTTCATTTTTTTTACTTATGAGTTATGGTCACTTGTGGTAGACGTGTTAAATGTTGTTAAACTAGTTTTTACGCGCCAGAAAAGGAAAAAAGGATGAGGAAGGAATGAATGAATGGAAACAGAAACAAGTGAGTAGAATAGTCACTTTGGTAACGGCTGATGATATCCAACAATTAATCTCAACTTTTGCAGAACATTATTTTTCTGAAGAGTCCTAAATTTATCTTTTCTTGCTTTAGCAATCTTCATGAGATACCATAGTGAAGACTATGATCAGATTGATACACTCTCTGTTCTTGGCAGGATTATAGTTTGATAGAATATTCATACTGTGGCCATGCCATATTTGATGTTATTTTTATTATTATTATTATTTTGAATAGAAAAGGTTAGGCATATTCATACTCAAGCTACCTGAGCCAAGGCCTGGGATGATTATATAGTAAAATTTCAAATTACAAGATTTATAGCTAAGTTTATGTTGATAGACTCTTCTGGCTTGCATAACTCTTATATTGCGCATAACCTTGATTGTAAATCTCGTGTATCATAGATGTTTTCTTATTGGGGGAGGAACCTTGAAGCTTCCTGCTCTGTGATAATTTCATCAATTCATTATTCTTTTCTCTTTTTGACAGGATAAATCGGGTATTATTGTTCTTCCATCCGGTGTTGAGGTTTCTCTTTGTGATGCTATAAATGGAATGAGGAGTAGTTATGGTGACAAACAGGGCAAACAGTTTCGGGTTTGGGTGGATCGGGTATTACCTACAAAAATCGGTTCAGATACATGGCTAGTGAAGTTCAATAAATGGGAGCTATCTGGTGAGGCCTTTAAATAATAAATGCAGTAGTGATGACGACATAATTGCTGATGTGATAATGAAGCCTGGTTATTTGCTGCCATTTTTCTGTCTTCCATCCCTCTCTGTAACTATTTTAATGCAGTTTTATCTCATATATTTCCATCATCCATACGACTGAGAGTATTTGTTGCATATTTAAGATCATAAAGTAAAACTTGGAGTTCTATTCGTGCATGAAGTATTTTTGGTCATAATTGGGGTCATGTACCTCCTCTGAAATGTCTGTTCTTTATCTCCTGAATTCCTTGATGAAGTGTTTAACCATTACAGGTAAGGAGCAGCAAGGGTGTGTGACCACTTGTCTGGTAAATATGAAGGTAAAATTTTGAGACTAAAAATCCATTTTAACAATGTAGCCTTATTCCCTCTGAAGATTGATTGATGGAGATTTTGAAATTCTGAAGGATGGGGTGTCAGGCGCATGTTACATGCACGTCCATCAAACATGGTTGGAAGGATCAGGAGCAAAAGATGATTCAACCTGGTTGTTCTAGTTTGCACTTGCTTATAATCTCCAAAGAAGCAGAGAGAGAGAGAGCAGCGGCAGCCAGTGGAACTTGAATAAAGAAGGAAATCAAAATGACCGTTTTGTTTCTGTAACTTGATGATTCAAGTATAAATGTCTAAGAATTGGAGATGGTATAAATAATGCATGATCTACATGATTTCTGCATGGCCGCATTCAGTCAATGTAATTAACAATAGCATCATATCTGCCTAAGCAAAGAAAGGGGTTTTAAGGTCTTACCTGGCGTTAGGTAGGTTGGTACACATAAAAAATATTCCTCTTTTTATTTATTTCGGTTGTAATGACTTTCATAGTATCAAGCTTTCTTTCCTATTTTGCATTTCCATTCATTAATATATTACTGTTAAAATGTTTTTTTCTTAATTTTTCTTTGCTTAACAAACGACAAGGGATGAGGTATATTAAAACCCACAAATTTTTAAGGCAGACCTCCTAACCGCGGGCGTTTCAGGTCATGCCAATTAATCAGTTGTTATTTACATCTATCTATTTATGGAATGGATAGATATTTATAAAACAGAACTAATGGGAACAAGCCGTGACCTCTTGATCTGCCGTCAATTAGCTTATTTAAAATTTTTAATTATCATTTAAAGATTAGGGAAAATTTAAATAAGAATAATATAAACTATAAAGACGAGCTTTGCGTGCAACATACCAACTCTTTAGGGATCAGGTCCCGAATTCTATTCCGTTTTTCCTCAGTTATCAAATTTATTGCAACGAATGTGGGCACAGGGAACAGAAGACTCTTTGAGTGTTTTGGCAAAAGGAAAGGAAGTTGACAAGACAAGCAAAGGAACTCTTCCACTGATATAAAGGTAAAGCAGAATTTATGAGATCAAAATGTTTTATTTAATTTAATACATACATGTGGTCTCCAACAAGCCCATCCACGTCACAACTCACATTCATTTCCAAGAAACACAAAATTAAATGCCCTTATCCACTTTACCCTCTCTTTCACTTTCAAATTTCCAATTTCCAAATCAAGATCACGCACTCTCTCTCTCTCTCTCTCTCACCTTTCAAAAATGGGTCTGAGGATCGTGTACGGTGTGGTGTTCCTCTCCTTCTCTTGTGCTTGCTTCAAGCTCCTTCACTTCTTCCTCCACCCCGTCTTCTACTTCACGTCCTGATGTCTTTGAATATACATATGTTTTTCATGGATTGGATTTGGAATCACAGTTTTCTTGTCTCTTTTTCTCTGTGGGGGATTCAGATTCATAAATGCTCATCATGTGTTTTGATTTTGTAATGGGTTGAACTCAACTTGCGGGTATGTCGTGTAACTTGGTTAAATGGTTATGTTTTGTTGGTGTGTTTTGAGGATGTAACACTGTTTCTTTGTAGTAAAAGCAATTCAATGAAGAAAAAGAAGCACATTAGTTAAAAGCATTTTAGTCCTTTATCCTCAGCTGCCTCCCTATTTCTTACTTATTGAGTTTATTCATAGGGTTGAATGTTGAATTTTAATAAACAATATGATCTGAAGTGTTCTGTTTACTTAATTACCAAATTCCAACCTCTTGGAGTTGGAGATGATGGTTATTACTAGTTAGCTTCCAAATTTTTTGTAGTATCAGAGACTTTAATTGGTCAAATGGAGTGGAGACTCAAAGACTTGAGGATCTGCCGTTCATTTTCAATCAAGTGAACCAAGGGACCAAAACTTGAAACGTGGCAGCTTATGATATGATCTTCCCTTGTCGACCAGATCTTATCAGCTCCTGTGAAAACCTTCTACATGTCGGCGTTCTTGTTTGATCTTTATCTGCGTTGGTAAAGGAAGGTTTAAACACCGAAGCCGATGCGGTTAATTTGTCGTTATCATCATCTATTCATTTGCCTGTGATGTGAGTCTTTAACACCTCAAATACAAGCAATTATAGGCCTTGGTTTATACATATTTATCCTTAATTTGACAAATTATTCTCTAAGCAAACAATATATGAACTACTTGTGAATTATTTCCAATTTAAATCTCCATAACCATATTTACACATTCAAGGTTGGTTTCAATGACATCGGAGACTCAGGATTTTATCTTTGAAAAACATACTTCGGCTTTTGGAAACAAAGTTAAATTAAGAATGTAGCTAATAAACCGATAATCAGATAGATTTAAACATTGTACTCATTTTAGGATTTTGCTTCTTATATCAACACCATTTATCAATACTCTATTATGAGAACTTTACAAAAAACCGAAGGTCACAAATTTTGTTTTAAAGCTAAAATGGGAATTACCAGTTAATAGCCCACGAGTTTTGTTTAACATGTCCGAAAATAACAAGAAGTGAGTTTCACTTTTTTTGTTTTGTTTGTCCGATTAATTATCAATTATTGTTGTATAAAGAGAATAGATAACATACATCCTTAGCCAATCACAATATAGGGTGAGTTTCACGTTACTATATTTTGTTACAGGTCAATAGTCTCTTCATTTGTTAACTCACTCTGAATTTTGTTCGTTTTCACACGACAATAACAACTTCTTCCTCTTATTGTAGTCAGAGGTTGATGTCCCTGTGTCTTCTCCCGGAGGTGATGGTGTTTCTAGTGTTGGGTACAAGTCAAAGATAAAGTACGGTAAACATGTCTGATTCAATGGGGCTTGGTTTCATGGCTGCTTTTGCAGTTTCAGGAAGCGTGGTTCTTATTGCTTCCCAAGTCCACAAACGTCTCCTCTCCGATTTCATGAGGAAGATCGAATTTGAATTCGGTGGTGTTTTCTGATCTTTCATTCATTTGAGGAAGTTGGTATCGGAAATTTTACGTGGTATCTGCTTAAATTTTGTGTGTTTGACACAGGACCGAAAATGAGATGTCAATCAAAGAAGAGGGTGAGATTTGCAGAGGACGTGATGGAGCCGTCATCGAACAACGAAGAGTATAGGAATAGACGCTTGATGAGGACGAATGGGACGATCAAAAGCGATCAAGTATCAAATCTCGAGGATGCTACAGAGCTTCAGAGCATTAATGGTGGAGACTTGCTAGAGAGCATGCCAGTCAACAGGCAAATGTTGTACAAAGGAATCATTCAGTATAGAACACTCAAAGAGTACGACATGGCTACCTGCTTTTGAACTTCGATTCATTCCCATATTTTGTTGGTTTTGTCCCCACGAAGTGTTTCAAGTTTGTAAATTTTGAACTTTTCGGTTTTCGTACGAGAGTTTTGTCTTTCTGATACCTATAGCAGATGTTATCTAATCTGGTACGAATGAGAATAACATGAAATTGGGATTCACTAGTTATTGGCTTTCTGCTTATTCGAGTAGAAGGAAAAAAAAAAGAAGAAGCTTTGCTATGGCATCTTCTTTAACATTTAGAGTACTATATGCATTTAGGATATCTATGTCTAGCCAAAAATCGTTAGAAGTAAAAACTGAAGAAAACAACCTCCTAAAGATACGTAAACTGAAGATGAGTTCTACTTCTACCATTGTAGCTCACTATATATGAACTTCACTAGAAATTGGGCCTGCAAAAACCGATGGATCCAGGAAGTTTGCTCGATGGTAAAATTTCAGTATAATTAACTATTTTGATAAATTTACATTACACCCACACTTAATATTTTATTCTTTATTTATAAATTACAAAAGGTTTCACTATTATAATAATTTGATTAAGTCCACTTTTAATATTTTATTCTTTATTTATAAATTTCAAATTTTATGACTTATAAAATTTTGATTCAATAATCATTAGTCATACTTATGAATTTAAAAGAAAATTCTATTTAAATAATTATTTTGTTGAATTAACTAGTTTGATTTAAATTTATTGATTTATTGGAATTTTTAATACTATTGCATTTTCTCTTAACACTTACGATAACCATAAATTATTCATTTTCATTAATCCTCAATTTTGTCTAATAAATCTTTTTTAACGTATATATAATAAGAAATTGTACTTTTAAAATTGATAATCAATCGACAAATTAACTCTTTTTATTTTATTTTGATTATCCTCTAATATTTTGGGCAATTTTGCGTATAATTATCCTTTTTCTTCTAAAAGATATCTTTCTTTAATAAGATATTTATTTCTAATAAAATAATATAATCTCATAATGCCAATGTATGAAAACATTTCTCATATTTTGATATAATACTAAATATACTACATTAGAGGAGAATTTAAATAAAAACATGTCCTCTTCACTAAAGAGAACCTCAGTCAATCGCTAGATTTCCAGAGTTTTATGGCCCAAGTTTTAGCAGTTAAAAATGATAGTCTATTAGAAAGGAAGTAACCCATAAGAGAATTGGACCTTCAGTTGGCTCCCTTTTAAAAAATTTCCAAAGGAGGTGCCACCATAAGTGAGTCAGAGGATTAACAGGACAGTAATGAAGTTTGGAACTTAAGGATTCCCCAATCACTTGTTTCCAATTCAACTTCGAATTACGAGGAGCCTTAGGATCCACAAGTTTAAAGGGATGATTATGCTTGAAAGGGATGGCGAGGGACAGAGGGGGTAGGAGAAGTGAGAATGGTTTCCTCTTCTTTGGAGGTTTAAGGGACAAGGGCAAGCAAAAGAGACAATGGGGACATTAGGCAGAGAGTAGGGAGGTTAGGGAAAATGTTAAGGAACACAAAATTAAAGGTTTCAAAAAATAGTTACCTTAAGTGGTAAGAAAGGGGTGGGAAGCATGAACAAAGACAAAAATAGCCCCAGCTTTTTCATACAAATAGAGCCAAAAGAGAGAGGGAGCTTTAAGGGAGGGGGAAATCGTTGGAGTAAGAGAAAGGAAAAAGGGAAGAACAGATAGAAGGAGAAGGAATTAGATGGGAAAGACTTTAGTTGAGGAGCATAAGAATTGAGCAAGAAAAGTACCTAGCAGTGGGTAGCAAAAAGAAGTGCTTAAAGAAACTAGGTTAGACTTAGAAAGAAGACCTAAAGAACCTAGATTAAGAAGGCAAGGGGAAGACCAAAGGAGCTATAGCAGGAGGTTAAAGTGGGCGAGAGAGAAACAGGAGGATTTTCTCGCTAATGGCTTTTTATCCATATAACTACATATACCCATACACACACATATGCACATGCAAGCACACACGCGCACGCACGCACACAAAAACACAGAAACTCACACACTCACATGCACAAATGCATACATACTCACAAACATATATACATGCATATATACGCGCACGCGCACGCGCACGCACACACACGCACACACATATATGTATAGATATCAAATATAGTAGACTCATCAAGTTTTGGGGCGCTGCTAATGAACAATTGATTTTAGGAAACATATTAGCATTTTTTAGTTTTGTATAACTATTTCATATTTTATTTTGTTTTAGTTAATTTTTTTTGTATGTTTTATTATATGATTGTTTTGTTTTATTTACTCTATTTTAGGAAAGCAATTATGGTGTATAAAAAATCCAACAATTCATATTTCTTGCAGAAGATCTAGAACTTAATAGAACCTTACGTCATAATCAAAGAGAATAGACTAAGCAAAAACTTAGAGGTACATCAAAATTACAACCTGAAAATATGGAAGAAGAAGGGAGAATAATAATAGAGTATGTAAACTATCTCTTATAGAACATAAGTAATAATTGTAAGGCTGGAGATATAAATGCTCGCTATTATGAAATTAAGCTCAATGCAATCTAGATGCTTTAACAGATTCTACAATACAATTTGATAGATTACTTGATGAAGATCCTAATGTAAACATTGCCAACTACTTAAATTATTTTAGACATTCAAGATTAATTGGGCAATTGAAGATGCCATTAGGCTAAGGCTATTTTTATTCACAGTGAGGGATTAAATAAAGTAGTGATTGAAAGCATTATTAGTTGGATCAATTACCACTTAGGAGAGTCTTATGGAAAAGTTGCTTTCTAATGACAAATTAGTAAAGCAAGTTAAATTTATGGGAAGCTTTTAGAGGTAGGTCAACCCTATAATAATGTAACACCCCACTCCCGCAAAACCCGAACCCGATATCGATAGTGATACCCGGATCCGTGCCCCGCGAGGGTGGCG
>JANZXP010000194.1:22730758-22753971 GCA_027576715.1 Erythroxylum flavicans | reverse complement strand
CTCACGTCAAATTACTTGACCATGTTGTATAAGGTTAAGCAACTTTTGGTCAAGAACTTTGACATAAAGGACCTTGGCGTAGCATCTTTTGTCCTCGGTATTCAGATTCACCAGGACAGATCTTAACACTCATCCTACCTCTTATAGAGTGCATACATTTAGTATATGTTACAAAGGTTTATTACGGTTAATTATAAACCTGTCAAAGCACCTATCTCTCATAGTGAGAGATAATTTTTGACAAAGTGACCAAAGAATAAAGTAAAGAGAGAGGTTATGAGGAATGTTCCATATTTTAGTACGATTGATAGCCTGATGTATACTCCGCTATGTACTAGGGAGAACATTGCATTTACTGTTTGACTGTTTGGTTAGTATCTAGTTAACCTAGACGTAGACCATTGAAATACAGTCCAGTGAGTGTTTAGATAATTAAAGGGAACTAAGGATTATGTGTTGACATATAGAAAAGTCAACATACTAAACCTCATAAGGAATTCAGATTCAAATTTAACTATGTGTCCAGATGATTAAAAGTTCACTTAAGGTTACAGTTTTTAAGTTTGCAGATGATACAATGTTGTGAAAGAGTGTCAATTAGATGCAGGTGACTTCCTCAACCATGCATACATAGTGAATGCTATGGGGTTGCTTCACAGACGATTTAGCTCAGAAATTTGATTTTTGAGCTGTCTGTGGTTGATTCAGTGGCTAAACCCATTCAGTTGTAATGTGATAATCAAGCTGCTGTGTTGTTTAATAACAACATAGAATATCACAGGGTCTTAGCATTTTGAGGTCAAATGTTTGATAAAGAAGTAGTTGATAAGAAAAGGTGGCATTAAGGTTTGGAGCAATTAAGGACTGAGAAACTATAGGTCGATTTTTTAACTAAAGGACTTTGCCCATTTGTTTTTGGAATACAAGAATACAGTATGGGTGTTTTGAAGTCTTTAGACATTGTTAGTTAAAAGATCATTATGTTTGCTCCATGTATATTTGTCCGTTTTGATGTATTATGACGGTATGATAGTTCATCAATCAAAGATGATCATTGTTTATCCTCAGTAATACATGTTATCAAACATTGTCATAATACGTATAGAAGCCTTAAGATTTGTGTTGATCTTAAGCATTTTAGAGGTCATTTGGCATTTATAAATATTGACCTTGAGTCTATGTCATTAGACACATACACTTTATACGAATATATCCTTAAAGTTTGACATGGCATAAGGGGATATAAGTTTTTTAATCTTATAAAGGTTCTTTAATGCAGTTTAGCATTCAGTTGGAGAACATAAAGGTTTTTTCTAATGTTGTTTAGCATATGGTGAGAGGAAACAAGTTTTTTCTAATGCTGTTTAGCATTCAGTATGAGAAAACAGGATTTCTCTATGCAGTTTAGTAATGCGATTCAATATAAAGTTGGAGAAATCGAGACCTACAGACGAAGATGATACATATTAGATCATAAAGGTATCATCGTAGTTTGTCACACTCCATTTTCTCATTAATGTTAGTGAGGAATTAGATATTCATGATTGTATCGGATCTGTGTCACACATAACACATATATTTGATATTTTTTGGTATCGAAAGCCTTGCAGGACAGAATGTTGGACTTTCATTATCTTTGACTGAAATGTTTTGTTTTTTAAACTTAGTTTACTAATACAACAGCGTAGCTTAATCGAGTTTTTAAACTGATTTTTAAAGTTGAGTCAAAACTGTAATTAATAATTGTCCAAGAGGGACATTGTAAGACATTTTTGCCCCTAAGGGCAATTTTGTCAATTTCCCATACAGTGGACAGTTATTAATTGTAATTTCGTTTTTAAATAAATTATCGATTAAGTTGCGTAATTTGATCTAGATAAAGATACTAAGTGACCCAATAAATGATCTAAATTAATGGGTCAAAGTTCGGGTGAAAAATAGATCCCTTTTAGTGTGGACCTGGTCCATATCGGCATTGAGATGAGGAAGCTCGATATGAAAGCTATATATATAAGTTAAGATCTCCTGTAGTTGCTCATGTCAATCGTGAGCATAAGGAATCTCTGACCTGTTAAAAGAGCTTACGTATTGAGAAAACTGTAGAAAGGCCTAAACCACGTATTGTTAAAGACTTTCCGTAAGGTTCCTCAGAGATGAGGGCTCGTTTAGTGCCCAAATCGACTTCAAAATTAGGGATGGAATCAAAATCAGGTATTCTGCATTCCTTCGTTTTTAATCATTTCATGACCGATCCTAGATACATAATAAGGTCTGTTTTACGTATTACATTAATTTATTCAAAAAATTCTATCCCATTAAACTTTTGTTTCATGTATAGACTAATTAAATATTATTTACACGATGATATAATTTAACTCTTAAACTATAATCGAATTAATTAATTTGATTTAAATTAATAATTTATTATAATTATAATTAATTAAATTTGATTTAAATTAATAATTTATTATAATTATCTTAAATTATTAATTTCAATTAATTTAAGAAATAAATTAAATTATCGTACCAATAATATTTGATTAATTTACGTATAATATTTATATTAAATGTATTTCAACATTAAAACATTTCATCATTAAAACAATTAAGAGTATTATGAGAAATTGTTTGTGCTTGTAATTATGTTTATGAGACGATTTTTTCTTGTTTCATATGTAGTGATGATATTTTGGGTTGAGCTCGACCCAACTCACCTAGAGATCAAGTGGTCAAGCTCGGGTTGACTGTTTTAGAAAAATAATATCGTTTCGTAAAAAGAAATTAAAAATTAAAAATTAGGCTTAATTGAACGAGTCAGGTAATGCCTGGGACCCAACCCATTGCAACCTCTATTCAAGTGATTTAAAAGATTATAATATCCTACGTGACAAATAGATTTCATATTCCTTAGTAACTAAGGTTTAAAAGAGTTTGACTAAACAATTACTTCCACTAATACTACACTATGTTAATTAAATAAATTTAATCTCATCAAAATTTAGTGCACTAAATGAAATGATTACATGTTATAATGTCTTTTGCATGTTACATCATACATTATACTTAGCATTGCAGTATGTCAGCTACCAACTTAAGCAGCTCTTGGGATTTACGTGTTCACTTCAGTTAGGATATCAAGTGTGAGTAGGAATCTCAAATTGAAAATAGATGGAATTAGTGAAAGATATATAAGTAAAATGAATCCATAAATCTAATCCCTTAAGGTTTTCGGTTAAAATGTGGTGTCAAAGCCCATGAATATGCTCCCTCACTAGGCCCATTATGTATATCTCCCGTGAAAGTGGTCTTTCCAAATCTAACAAGTGATTTTAGAGTTGATAGTTCGGTAAGGGACGAGTATGGAGATGGTAGTCCGATCCAATGGTTTCTTCCCTACGAAGAAGGGCAAGGAAACTCTTGGTAGGCCCAGACCAGTAGAATAGAAGGGCTCTTAGTGACACTATATACTCGAGCTGCTAAGGAAAAGGCTTTTGCTCAAGGGAGAGCCCAAGCCCAATGTAAAAGTTCACACTTGAGGTAGAGATTGTTGCGATATCAAGTGTGAGTAAGAATCCCACATTAGAAAGAAACGGAATTACTGAAAGACATATAAGTGGAATGGACCTATAAATCTAATGTCTTAAGTTTTTTGGTTAAAGTGTGGTGTCAAATCTTAAGAATATGTTCCCTCACTAAGCTAATGATGTAGATCTCCCGTGAAAGTCGTATTCTCATATCCAACAACTTCCTTAATCCTTAGTGAGATTTATAATTATTATTATTTTAGACGTGTATTTAATAAATTAAAAAATGCATATAATAACTCATAAATAACATATATTAAATAATCTATTTGACGAATTGATGATTTAAAATTAAATAATAAATTCAATTAAAGTATGCATAGAAATATTAACATATTTTTAATGTTTTTTAAAATTAAAACCTCTTAAATTAAAATTATCTTAAATAAATTTAAACTTTAAGCAGTTTGAGATATATATACACTCCCCATAGCTACATATAATAATAATTATTTTTTACCATATATTTAGTAAACTATAAAATATATGTAATAGTTAAAAAATTATATATTTTAAACAAACTATTCAACGAGCGAATGATTCATAATTAAGTGATGAATTTGATTTAAGTATATTTATAAATTTTAACATATTTTTGTTTTGATGGATCATTTTGTTTAAAGTTAGAATCCCTTTTAATATAACTTAAATTTCTTAAATTTGTTTGAATTTAGGAGTGTCAGTTAATCTCGAGTCCAATTGGGTCTGACTTGATTTAGTCCAAAGTTAACGGTCCGCCTAGTTTAACAAAGTTTTGGACCAGTCTTGATTCTTTTTAGTAAAATAATGTCGTTTTTTAATTTAAAAATTAAAAATTAGGTCGAGTAAGGCTTTAGGCCACTCAGGCCCTATCCAGCTCAATCCAGCCAAATCTGAACTCAACAAATTCAACCTAGTTTGATAAAGTTTTGAGTCAATCTCAAGGTTTTTTGGGGAATTTTACAACAATTCGAGCCTAACTTGATTTTAGACCCTAAAGTTTGTATGAAAACGACGTCATTTTAAATAACATAACGTTGTTTTCTATTTTTAAATTTTAAAAGGTAAAAAATAAGTCAAATCAAACTTTAGACTATCCAAATCCGACGAACCCAATCTATTTAGTAGTTTGCTTAAATTATATTTTTCAGATAATAATTAAATTATAGTTTAAGTTAATCATGAAACTAAAAATTGTTAGAAAAAGAGTTAGACAAAGTAATTGAATGTAAATATTAGATATAAAGTGGCCCTTTTATTATATTCCTGCTTGGTCTTGAAAAACCATTGATCTCAAACTCACGTGAGCAGGTCTTCATCTCAGTTAAACCTTTGTTTCCAAGCGATGTGGTCCATCCAAAAATCACTTGACTTAAAAAGATTGGAAGGCCTAGCACTACTTATCATCTGAAATATTTAATCAATGGCGGTCAAATAACCATGGGCAAGTAACGAACAATTCCATTATCAGCACAAGGTGTCTATGCACTAATGGCCATGCACGATAAGCCCCTTATATTCTAACAAACCACAGATAAGTAGAAGAATACAGAATGGAGAGAGCAACATTGGTGGACATGGCTTGATTCCACCATTGGAGATTGGAGGGAGCTCCCAATGGTGCATTTTTTGGACATAGCAGCAGTTCTTTTTTTAACCTTGTTTTATGTTACAAAGAAGTTTATGTACACCACTTGAAGTTGAAGCATACAATATACTTAATACACAAGTAGGTATTACTTCACCATGCACTCACCGATTGACCCTCGTACCATATAATAGGGTGATTATGGCAACATTTCTCCATCATCTCTCTATCTTAAACTATCGTAACCTAAACTCTCTAATTAATTTCATATTTAAAAGATAAACTCGATTGTATAACTATTATTTTACTAATCTTTATAATTATTATAGATTAACATTGACTATTGCAAGATTAACATTTGTATCCGAGTACATAGTGTATCATCGTGAGTTGATGGTGAAGGGCTTATAAGGATATGTATCCGTTGATAAATGAAGGGTTTTGAGAAACCTGTTAAAAGTGGCTGGTATCAATGAAAAATTAAGAGAAATGAGGCTTAGGTGGTTTGGACATGTTAAGAGAAGATATCATGATACTCTAGTAAGAAGATGCGAGCAACTAGTATTTAGAGACTGTAAGAGAAAAATATGAAGGCTTAAGAAGAACTGAGGAGAGGTGACCAAGAACAATATAGCTCAACTGAAACTTACTAAATACATGACCTGCAATAGAAAACTTTGGTGTATTAAGATACAAATAAAAGATCTTACTTAGAGAGGTCATTCTTGTTCTCTTAGAACTTGCAATCATTTTATTTTGGATCTTATGTTTTGTATTTAGCCTAATTTTTTTATTTAGTAATATTTTCCTTATGGTTATTTAGCATAATCAGTTTCCTACTTAACCTAGTTATTTTCTTATAATGACTTGTTAGATCTATTATTACAGGAGTCTTCTTTTTAGTTTGTGTATCTATTTCCTTATCTATATTTTATTGTTATTCTTTACATTAGTCTATATTTATTATGTTATGTATTTTACTACATATTTCTATATAAATACATAATTAGTATTATTATTGTTTTGTCTATTTATATATATATATATATGTATGTATACTAGCATTTTATTATTTTATTTTATTTTAATATATATATGTCATATATATACATATATATTATTTATATGGGTCTATCGGAAACAACCTCTCTACTTAATAAGGATAAGACTACATATTATTATATCTTTCCAGACCTCGCACTCAGCGAACTATAACACAAAACAAACTATCACTACTTGTTATTATTGTTGTATTTATTATTTATATCTACTTATTATTACTCAACTTTTAAATTTCTAACTAATCTTCAAATTGACCCTATTGTCAAAATATATATGCCCATCCCAATGGTCATTTGGGTTGGTGGAATTCTTACACGGCAGCGCTTCTTGTCTGTGCAGGTTGAAGAGTTGGTATTTGCTTCCTTGATTGGACATATATGCTCGAAACTAAAAACTACAATCATTACAATCGTGCATTTAGCTAATTACGTCATAAAAAAGATAAGACACAGAGGTCGTTTATGCAAATACCATGGCTTCCACACGAAAGTGGGATTGCATCTTCATACTTTATTTGATAAATTCATACTTGGAGGTTGTTCGACACTTGGACGCTTCTTTGTTCGAAACGAGACACATTTGTCTTATTCCTCCATCTTTAATTCATTAATGGCTTTTATTATATAGGCGTTGAAGTTAAGGAGTAATGTACGATATGTGTACTCTCTTGCATTTTCTTTGTAAAGTTTATTATTTTATCCAAAGACATGCACTTCCCACGATTGACAAAACCTTGGGACACATTGTTCTTGTCCATGTTTCATAGATTTATGGGACAGACAGGATATACACTCACATTCTATTCTTGTGGATCATTTAAAATTGTTAAAATTACAAATAATTAAATATTATTATTGTAAAATTAAAATTTTTATTTAATAATAATAATATCTGATAATTAAATAATTACCGACCCTAGAGTGTATTTATTCCATTATATTAAATTGAGCAAAAAAAATATTTTTTAAAATTTATAATAAAGAATTTCTCTGTCTTTGAAATATTTAATTATTTATATCATCCTCACAAAATTCAAGATCACCAGAGCCACTTATCTATGGAGTCGACAATGGACAAAGTTAGGTCATGTTAACCTTAGCATGTGAGTGATTGGAATCCTACGTAGCCTCCATTTGCTTTAAAGTTTTCTTGGTACCAACTAGAGCACTTAAATCTTGTTCCCAAAAGAGTTTTTTTTAATTCATCCACGACGTATTTAGTGCATAAGATTCCTTATTTTGAGGAAGTTTGGAGAGGATTATCGATATACTGTCACGCAACTTTACCTTCTATTTTTACAAAGAATTATTTCCGTGATTTAAACATGCAATTTTTTGATTATAAATGAGTAATTTTTAATTCATAAAATGCAATTAATATTTTTTTGGGAAAATATTATTTCAAGAGAAAAATATCCCACTTTTTTACGAGTCAATGTTTTCTTATATTATTAGCTCAATTCATAGCTGGCGATTATAAAATAATTCAAGTTTTTAGATGTATTTTAAGTTATATCACTATAAAAATGTGAATTCAGGCAATTCAAGCGTTACCAATTAGAAACCAAATTGAAAGTTAAATCGGTCAGTAAAATAAGGTTTAAAAGATTCAATCATTAATAAATTATCATAAAATCGATTAAATATTGAATAAAATTAAAGAATTTAAAATATAATTAAAAAATTATACTTACCCATCGAAGTTTAATTGAGATAATAAGTCTCACATAAAAAAGAAACAATATCTAACAATAGCATATAAGGTTGAGAATGAGCAATCCTCCATAAGATTTAAGTCTTTTGGATCGATCTCATTTTTAACCTTACTTGAAATTGAAGATGGTATCAGAGCTTATAAGGCCCAATGGCCCAACAAAGATCCTGAAGCCTGAAAACTCCAAATAATTCACTTGATAAATCAAAAAAGAGGTTACAAGTGAGGGGGAGTATTAGGATAATAAATCTCACATCGAAAAGAAACAACATCTAACAGTAGCATATAAGGTTGAAAATGAGCAATCCTTCGTAAGACTTAAGTCTTTTGGATTAACCTCATTCTCAACCCAACTTAATTTTCAAAAAAAAAAAGAGATTATTAAATGAAAGCTATTTGATTTATTTTTGTTTATAAGATTACAAAAATTGACTGATTAATTAATAAACTGATAAATTTCTTAACAAAAAAGAGTTATTAAAGTAAATTAAACAGAAAATTTGAAAACTGAATCGAAAAGTTAGACAGTTCAATATTTTTACGATAAAACTAGTCAATCCGGTTAAGTATTTTAATATGATACCTTCAATTTCATGAATTATGTATAATCACGTGTAGCTTCTCGATTGGAGAAAGATGAATCTTTTGTTGCCTCTTGTCTTCTTTCACACACACTTACAAGTAATAAAATAACTAATTAACTTAATGGTCAAAAAGGTTATGAGCAGAGGGCGTGCTTAAAAGGGCTGTTTCAGGTTGGCTATTGGCTCCAAAAACACATACGACCTTTGGTTGGTGGATCGATAGTTCGAGCTTAAGTTTCAATTCTCATCCGCCGTTACACCTCCGTTCACCGCCGCACTACTAGTCATTATTAGTTAGGTACGACGAATAACTAATTTTCCTACTATCTATGAATTCTCTACATGCATGCATGTATATGTACATGCTTGGTTTCCAGTAGACACGTTCCAGTCGGTCTCTGGTTTTTTCCAATCTCTACTTTAAACTTATGCATGAAGTAATTATGGTGTGGACTTTATGTCATGACTTTATTTAACACGACTCCTACTTCAACTACAACTTCAACCACTTCCTCGGAACTCATCTGAAAAATGATCGATCTAAGGCAGCATTACTGCTTTTTCAGGGAGGTTGAAATCCTTTAGTAGGACATTAACTTTTGAAAGCCTCCATTGAGGTGTCTGACATGCTTGGAAGATTTTCAGAAGAGTCTGTATATATAAATATTCATTTAATTTGACCTATGTTTGGCAGATGCTTTAGTGTTTGGACCTGAGGGAGGTTCAACTGCAGATATCAAGCAGTGTTGAGGTCACAGGTTTTAAAGTTTTAGCTTGCCATACTGATCAAGAACAAACTTGAAACAGAACTAGTTGCGTTAGATTCTTCCTGGAAAAAAAAAGTTCGAGAAATGACTGATCAGTATGGTGATTTGCAGCAAGCTGACAGGAAATGGAAGATACCACTCTTTTGTTTCTTTAGCCATGCAAGGTATGCCACGTTCTTCGTGCCCTAGGCGAAAAAATGTTCAGAATGATAAATGCTTTTCGTTTGAAATAATGCAGACATGTTTTTAAGATGGATGGTCTTGGTCTGGAGATACTGAAGATTGCGGTACCAGCAGCAATGGCTCTAGCAGCTGACCCCATAGCTTCCTTAATCGATACAGCATTCATAGGCCATCTTGGTTTGCGATTCATCAATTTTAAACTTTCTTTCATATGCACTTTGTTAGTATCTGATTTTCACTTACGAATCTCTATCCTGTGATCATCTTTATTGTAACAGGACCAGTTGAAATAGCTGCTGTTGGAGTTTCCATTGCTATATTCAACCAAGCTTCCAAGGTGACTATCTTCCCATTGGTCAGTATAACGACATCTTTCGTCGCCGAGGAAAATACCGTTCAGAGTCTCAGCGACGGAGAATCGAAACCCGATACATCGGAGAATGGTCCAGGCAAAACCAGTGAAACGAAGGAGTTGGGTCCTGAAGATGTCAAGCTAGAGAATATGGAGAAAGGTTCTTCACCATCAGGAGCAGAAAATGGTGCATTATTATCTGTCTATAATCTTCATTTTCTTGTCGTGTCAGATCGATTTGTTCAAAAAAAATGCGAACAACCATTGTCATCTTAAGATTTTCTCTTGATCAGATTCCAAAACAACTGCATGCAAGTCTCCTGATGTTACTCCTCCTGGAAAATGTGACATGGGAAGAAAATTTGACAAGGAAAGACGACATATTCCTTCAGCATCAACAGCACTAATCGTTGGTGCGATGCTTGGTCTCTTGCAAACCATAGTTCTGATGTTTGCAGCAAAACCTCTTCTCCATATTATGGGTGTGAAATCGGTAAAACCAGTTCCCCATCTTCTCCCTACTCTCTTTTTTCCTAGGCTCGTGCTTGATTCTGAACTTTTTGATGGGGGAAGTAATCTTTTAGTAATTGTTGACAGGATTCACCAATGTTGAACCCAGCACGGAAGTACTTGACGTTAAGGTCACTAGGGTCTCCAGCTGTTCTTCTTTCTCTGGCCATGCAAGGTGTCTTTCGAGGATTTAAAGACACAAAAACTCCATTATACGCCACAGGTGAAGAGCTTTTTTCAGTTAATCAGAATAGAAAGTTGCTTTAGATTTGGAATTACTAGATTCTGCATTGGTGAAACAGTGGCAGGAGATGTAACAAATGTTATTTTAGACCCAATATTTATCTTTACCTTCCGTATGGGGGTCAGTGGTGCAGCCATCGCGCATGTGGTTTCTCAGTAAGTATACTTTGCCTGTTTCAGTTTTGACAGTTACTCTATTTCTTCTTCACATTCATGTTGACAGAGTCATTAATCATCCTCGTCAGGTACTTGATTTTGGTGATCCTCTGGTGGAGATTGATGAAACTGGTTGTTCTCCTACCTCCAAATCGTAAACACTTGCAGTTTAATCGGTTTCTGAAAAATGGTAAGCGATTGTTGAACTATAAACTCAATTATTCGAACAAAGTTCCGACTTTTTTTTCCCCCCCTCTGTATACGTATAGGTTTTCTACTGTTGGCAAGAGTAATATCAGCGACCATCTGTGTGACCTTGGCAGCTTCAAGAGCTGCAAGGTTGGGTCCAACTCCTATGGCTGCTTTCCAGGTTTGTCTCCAAGTCTGGTTGACTTCTTCCCTACTCGCTGACGGTTTGGCTGTTGCTGGACAGGTAAAATTGTTTCTACTTCTCGTCATCTCTAAGCAACGATCATTTTTTACTCAGAATCATGAACAGAGTAGTTCATCTGTTTTCCCCTGTTTTTTACAGGCGATAATTGCTTGTGCATTTGCCGAGAAAGACTACCAAAAGGCAACAAACACTGCAACTCGGGTACTTCAGGTAAGGTTATTCTCTAGGAAATCCATAATATCAAATCCATTAAAACCACCTAAAACCCATGTATGTTTTGCTCTGCAGATGAGTTTTATTCTTGGCCTGGGATTAGCTGTGGTTGTTGGGATTGGTCTGCGATTTGGAGATGGAATCTTTTCAAAAGATAACGATGTTCTTCACATTATAGGCATAGGAGTCCCGGTAAATTACCCAAATTCTGAAGCCTTTTTGAGTTTCTTTGCAACCAAAAAGTTGGGATTGACTTTTTCTTGTGTCCACCAACTAGTTCGTGGCAGCTACTCAACCCATCAACTCCATAGCTTTTGTATTCGATGGTGTGAACTTTGGAGCATCTGATTTTGCCTACTCTGCATACTCCATGGTCAGATCTTCTTTTCATTTTTCACCGCCGACTACACTATCTTCAGATTCTGAAACTTCATCCAAAGAACTGTTTGTGTGTTTCTGGTGGTGGTTCAGGTCATGGTGGCTGTATTGAGCATTGCAGCCATATTTGTCCTATCTAAAACTGGTGGATTCATAGGAATATGGGTTGCCTTAACCATCTTCATGGGACTAAGAATGTTCGCAGGTTTATGGAGGTAGAATGATTTGAACTTGCTTTGCTTCAACATATTACTTATAAAACATCATATGCAAAGAACTAAACAACTTAAGCTCAGACATTTAAGTATGTCTTTGTTATTACATGACATTTTCGTATGTTTTCAGGATGGGGACAGGGACAGGACCTTGGCGCTTTCTCAGAGGTCGACCACTTCCTTAAGAGGAGTTTTTGATGTAACAAACAGTGCTTATTGGCTAAAATAAAAAAGTCCTTTTTTTGGCTAAATTTTGTTTATATTATAATATATCGCATTTTGATTATTATATTACAAAATACAAAAGAACGTGAAAATCAAAACTAAGCAATGGCCCATGCAGGTCTCGAACCTGCGACCTTCGCGTTATTAGCACGACGCTCTAACCAACTGAGCTAATAGGCCATATTGTAAACCTAATGTAAATATTTTTAAATTTGGCAGAATTTTCACCTTCCTTCAAGAACATAAGCTTTGGGATTCGATTCATCACGGAGAAGGAATCTCTGGAAGGGTAGCTGACGATGAAAGAAGATTACGAGGTATCTTTCTTCTTCTCATTTTCTCCCTGTTTTCTTCCTGATTATTGCACACGAAATTAACTACCGTTTCTGATCAGTTCCTACCATTTCGGCTGATTCTATGTCACTTTTCTCTTTTTTTAATATAAATTTCATCAGCAATTAGTTGTTTACTGCATCTTTTCCTAAGGGAAGTTTCCACTTCTCGCTTAAAGCTAAATTTTTTTTGGCTCTGCAAAAATGAATTTTGATACCCAGAAATCCCTTGAAATTAATTCCCCAATTTTAATACAAATGTAGTAGTTGAATCAAAATTTACCTTATTAGAGTGGATGGCATACTATTATAGCCGGTGCCCCCAATTTCATGTTGACTACGGTTGTGTGATGTATCGACTTCTGGGTTTGTGAGATCTGGCTATGCTCTTAAATTTCATATCTTTAGATTTATTACCAAGTTGGCATCTTTTCCTATTGTGCTTCATTGTCAATTGGATCCTTTATTTTCTTGTTAATGGGCTAGAACTCAGTTTTTTTAGAGTTTGGTTGGAAAAGCAGAGATAGAGGGAAAAGATTTACTTTTGTTTAGTGTCTTGAAGCAGATTTTTTTTATTCTTCAAATGTTTCTCAACTTTCATTCAAATAGAGGATCGATTTGTTCCACCTAAGAAAGTTTGACATTGATTTTGGGAAGTGTTATGGCCGAGTCGTACAATTCATGTCTTGAGTACCCAGAATGAAATGTCAAGAAAAAGAAAAACTTTTTGACACACTGATGATTATCTGGCATATCTTTGATTGCTGTTTCACTAAATCTCACAATCTGCCATTGCATACCTGTAGGAACTAACATATCTTGTGAGTTGTTTTGGGTGATTAATGTTATGAGCATTAAATTCCATGGGACTGTCTGGAATATGTTGGTTAGTTGTTCTCAAAAGCAGCAATTCCCCCTTTTGTGCTAGAAGTCAACACTTTTAATGACTAGTGGGGCTGGAATCAAGGCATAATTGAATTGTTTTATCACCAATTTTATTGAAAAGAAAGTTGTCTATATCACCATCTGAAGTCCAATTGCTTGTTTATGTGATTCTCTATAATATGCAGCAAGAAACTTGGTAATATTTCATATTACATCTTGTTATAAAATTATTCTCAGACTTGGAAGACTCGACTGAATGGACTAGTTTGTGCTTCTGAATCTTTGTCTTAACAATCTCTGGAGTTTTCTGCTATTTCGTGTTGATATGACCATTATGATTGTGATATGAATAAGTATATAATGCCTGCAGATTGAAGAGAAAAAGCAAGCTGCTGCAGACGTGTTATATCAGTACTCAAAATTTGTGATGGCATGTATTGGAAATCAAGTTCGACCATGTGACCTGAGATTGCATCTTATGAAGGTAACATCAGTTCCCATTCATTCTTCCATCTGTAGATCATCTTCATATACTTGTAAAAAATGTTATAAAAAGGTGTCCCATATATGTAATAATTTCTAAACCTGAAGAGTTCAAATGTATTGAACCGCAAGTGGCATGATAATTTAGAATTTAAAGGGTTTTATTCTGATGTTCTATTTCTATTTTCAGGAGATTTCAGGACTGCCAACTTCTCTGAAGAGGGAACCATCCCAAACGGCAGCTTCAGCTGATACAATGGGAGAATCATCAAGTTCAGGAACAGCTAGACTTGATAAAACAGACAGCTTTCGGGCGCAGTAGATTCTGGTGTTTGATGTTGACAGTTTTTCTGTATGTGTTTAGGAATTTCTTGTTTATATATTTACTCTCAGTGTTGTAGATAACTATGATTTAACCGCATGGTACCACTTCTCGCGATAAAAATGTCTAGGACTTCACGAAAGGACAAATATGCTTACCGATTAAGTTTGGTAGTCTGGATAATTGTTGCTAGACATATGGAAGGAGGTCTGGAGCATTATTATAAGAGATATGGAAGGTTGTCAGACATCTGCACATTATATTGAAGGTAGCTTTTTTATTTCTTGATGCAAAAGAACATAAAGTCTATAAAAGAAATAAAAGAGGAAAGATTAATCAATCACAAGCTTTAATTTAGTGGGATGATGATTGAGAAGTGAGCTGAAATCAAAGATAAGGGCTGAAATTCGCCGGTGTTAGGATTCTTTATTAGATAGGAAGTAGTAGTATCATTTTATTGTATTTTAGATATGATATCTTAATTAGTATTATTCTATTTTACTTATTTATTTGCACTTTAAACTAGTTATTTATTTATTTATTTATTATGTTTCAAATTATTTACATTTTTATTTATCTATTTATTTTCTAAATCTTTCAGGCACTTTTGCTAAGCTTTTTAAGTTTTTAATCTTTTGACCTGCACCTTATTTTTCTTTCTGTAACTTGCATCATTCGTATATTGTCTCACATGCATGTGGGTCCACCGAAAACAGTCTCTTTACTATGTACGGGTAAAGTTGCGTACTACCGAACCTTTCCAAATCTCGCTTCATTGTGAGATTTCAGACTGAGTGCTGCTGATGATGATGATATGAAAGGTTGTCTTTAATTATGCATCACTGCGGTTTATAAACTACTTTTCTCTCAGCTTCTTCTCTCTCCCTCTCTCTTATAGCAGCTTATTCATGAACCCCGCAAAGCAGAGATCATTTATCTTTTCCAGCAAAAGGTACGATGAAGGAAGAACTAAAGCTAAGGGTAGCATCAAAGTATCTCCGGGAGGACTATATATACCTTTGGATTCATAAGCATGGTAAGAGGGTTAGAGAAGCAGTAACTTCCAATGCTGTGCTAAAGCAATACTTCATTTTACTAGTATCAGAACCAAACATCCAATTCTCCCAGTTTATCTAACGCATAATTCCGTTATTCAAATCCAAGGAGTTGGGTTAATGTGCAACGGCATGCATGCAGCAGTTTTGTGTTCTGCAATGCCAAACTTTCCTGCTCCTATCTCACTCCTGTTTCTCTCCAGGGACTTAATCAAGCCCCATAGTTTCCTATACTTTTGATTTCATTTCTTTCAAGAACTCAAGAACGTCACCGATAATAATGTATCTCTGTCAGCTTTCATTGTTTCGACCATATCCTTGGTTCCTCTGAAACCTCACCAACCTTCCTTTGTCCAAGCCACCAATACCAAATCCGTCATGGCACTAGACATGTTAATGGGTCGGTTCGGATGGGCCAGCTTATGGTCCGGCCCTCTAGTGGGTTGACTGGCCCAGCCTACCTATTTATTGTTAAAAGAAAAAAATTTAAAACGACATCGTTTCGAAGAAAACGAGCTCAGGCGGGTTATAGTTGGCTTGTAGTCCGCCTGTAATTAAGCTAATTCGGGCTAAAAATGAGTCAAGTCGAGCTGAAATTATCACCCTTATGTTGCCGTCGTGCACACTGTTGAGCCAGCAAACAGCCTGTTGCCAAAAGTTGTGATGACACCAATGCTGACTAAGAGTAATGTTGGTTTTCAGAAAATCAAGAGCTGGAAACTTAAGAAGGCATTACAGTTACCGGAATACCCAAATAAGGAGCTTAGTCGATGTTTTGGATGCTTGATATGTCTCTTCTAAATGAGTTCGATGGTGATACAACAATGGAAAATGCTTTTCTCTGCTGCAAAGCTGTGATTGTGGGGAGAGTTTCAAGGAGTAGAGCATGAATTCCAGCAATATTACAAAGCAATAAATAGTACTGTCACAGGGATTGCAGCAACTTCCACAAACTCACCACCCATTGAAAACACCCTCTCACCATGTCACCTTCAAAACATGTTGGAAAGAAAATTCATAATGGGTTTTATGGATATGTGTACGAGTAGTCAAGAAAACATGTGGGAACAAAGTAGGGAAGCAAAGGAACAAAACGGGCTTGGAGGGGCGAAAAAAAAGGGGTCAAGTTATCCGGTTTTTGGGTCATGGTTTTTAATTTATCAATAATGTGACCTTTCTTATAAAAAATCAATGTATTTCAGTGCACAAAAGTATCAGAAGAGTTACAAAAGAAGCAACTTTTTTTCGATTACTTTAAGACTCTCCCTCTTACATTTTTATAGAATTGTCATTTTTATGGCAAAAATTAATAAAAAAATGATAAATAAAATATGCAAAATTTTTTAATTAAAAATTTTAAAAAATCACATAAAATATTATTGTGTTTACCTTATTTATTATTAATCATCTTACATCTTTAATAATAATAACACGCTACTAATCTTTTCAGCTCAAGGAGAACAAATTGAAATATTATTTTCTGCACATGGGAAAAAATCTTCTTTATTTTGGGCAATCTGAGAAATATTTTACTCCATTGAATGAATAGTTTATAAAGAAAATAAGGAAATTACCCATAATCTTAAGGAGAAGGGTATAATAAATCTAAACTTAGGGGTGAAAGTGCAAACACATATTCTCTACCATCCACCGAATCCCGTAAATTATTGGTTTAACGGCTAGTTCACAAAACGGTAAACTCAACGGTCGAATATTTCAAACTTTTATTTCCCCTGCTGCTCATATCTCCTCCAACAGATAATCTCTCGACACCTCTCTTTTCCCCTGCTCCGGTACCATCCTCCCACGCTGTCTCTCCGGAGGCTTCCTTGTAATATCTTCTCTGTCCCCGTTAGACAGTAGGGTAAGTTCCCAAAAGTAGAAAGAGACGTTGTTTTGTATCCAATATGCTTCAAGATATGTGGAATGCTCCTCCTGGTTTCAGACCTATCAAGTCTGCACCTTCTTCACCGGCCAAGCCTCTTAGCTTCTCAAGAACTCGATCTGAGTCGTTTCATGCCATCCACAAAGTCCCTCTGGGTGACACTCCGTATGTCAGAGCCAAGAATGTTCAAGTACGGTTCTGAACTATGTTGTTCACACCTTAACATTACAGGTTTTTTGTTATTTGATTGATAAGTTCTAAATTTGTCTTTTCATTAATCAGTTGGTGGATAAGGATCCAGAGAAGGCTATTCCGTTGTTTTGGGCAGCGATAAATGCAGGGGACAGAGTGGATAGTGCTTTGAAAGACATGGCAATTGTTATGAAGCAACAGAATCGGGCTGAAGAGGCCATCGAAGCAATCAAGTCACTGCGGAGCCGGTGTTCGGATCAAGCTCAAGAGTCCCTTGACAATATTCTTCTGGATCTTTACAAGGTTGATTGCTAATACTCGTTATGTATACTAACATATCTTGCCACCTTTTCATTTTCTTTAGTAGTAAGGTTTTACTAACTTGTTTTGTATTCTGCAGAGGTGTGGAAGATTAGATGATCAAATATCACTGTTGAAACACAAGCTCCACTTGATCCAACAAGGTCTGGCATTCAATGGGAAACGAACCAAAACTGCCCGTTCTCAAGGGAAGAAATTTCAGGTCTCCGTGGAGCAAGAAGCAACTCGGTTACTGGTAAGATAGTGAAACGATGATTCTTCATCCCAGTGTAACCACCGTAAGACTTTTTTAACTCACAGAATCGATAAAATTGTGTGTGGGTCAGGGGAACTTGGGATGGGCACTTATGCAACAGGACAACTACATTGAAGCAGAGGATGCATATCGCCGGGCACTTACCATAGCTCCTGATAATAACAAGATGTGCAACTTGGGTATATGTCTGATGAAACAGGGTAGGATAACGGAGGCTAAAGAGACACTAAGGAGAGTGAAACCAGCAGTTGCAGACGGTCCGAGAGGTGTTGATTCCCATCTCAAAGCCTATGAAAGAGCACAGCAGATGCTTAAAGACCTTGAGTCCGATATGATGAACAAGGGAGGAGACCAGATTGAACAAAGGAGGCTCTTTGATGCCTTCCTTGGTTCTTCATCAATCTGGCAGCCCCAGCCTTGCAAGGATCATAATATCTTGCCAACAGAAAAGCCAATCAAATCCCATGGCGATAATTTCGCAGATGAGAACATTAATGCTAACATAGTAGCTAAGCAGATGGTCTTTCCTCAACCGAAAGGCGTCAAACAATTAGGGCCTTTTGGAAACTCACTGAATGTGGATGCACCCCCATTCTATTCCACAAAATTGGTAATGGAACCTGCGGTTAAGGAACCTACTGGGGATAATCTATGCCAGGAGACTCTTAAGAGAACAAGATCAGGAAATGCTGCCAATTCAAACAGAAAGGCAGAAATGGGGTTCTTCACCAAGCCCCCTGTTGTTGACACAGACAAACCAGAAACCAAATCTAGAAGGTTGTCAGATGAAACGGAAGGCAGGTTTTCAGAGTTGTTGCCAGATACTAAGGACTTCGAAGATGCCATTCTAGCTGCTGTATTGGGTCCAACAATTGAAACACTTGGGAGGAAGACGGCTGATGAAACTGGCAATCCTGGGATCCTTCAAAAGAAGATTGAAAAGAGGCTCAAAGTTTTTCAGGACATTACGCTCTCTCTGAGCCCAAGAGCCTGAAGTTGTCTGAGATATTCAACCTAACCTAATTGGTTATCTAATTCTAGTATGGAGATGAACTTGTTCTCCCCTGTAGCAGAGGATGTAGAAAAGCATTCTACACACTATCTTCACTTATTTATGTAAGCCCTTAACATATTTTTTCGACCCAATAATGATCAAAGTTCCAGACTTTTACATGGTTATGAAATCAAACAGTTCAATTTGCCAAAAAAAAAAGTTAAATGTAAGGGATCTTCAGACAATCCATCCTAAAGTCAATTTGTGAACATGAGGTTTATAGTTGACATTGGTTGTTGAAGTTGGAGACTGCCTAAATGCTTGGCTGGCATTTTGTGGAAACTTGCTCATTCTGTGTGAAAAAGTTATAATGCAACAAAGAGAGAGATCCAAGCCCTTCTTGGAACTTCTACCTAAGCAGCCAAGACTTATCAATTATTTCGGAATATCAAACTTGAAATAACATTGTTCAAACTTCTACGTGCATATTGAACAAGCCATTTTCACTCATATGAGACGGATATTGTTTACAGTCATTTTTGTGGAATATGGTTTATTTCCACTTGCAACATAAAGCTAGCCACTTAGAAATCATTGCTTTAAGTCCTAAAGAAACTGGAGTGAAGCCCAGCTCTGATAGTTTCTTATGTGATGCTGCATAATCTGCAAAGAATGCATCCTCATCCTGCCATCATAACAGAAACAAATTGTCTAATGTCATTAATTTAGTAAAAAGGCATAAAATTAACAAGAGAACACCTTTCCAAGCCTAGTAGTTAGTACCTTGGCATATAGCTCGACCAAGGTGCGGAATTTCGGATCCTCGACAAGAACCTTGTCAGTGGGGAGTTTTAGAAGTCCCTTGGCACCACCTCTCAAAAGCTCCCTGATAACATCATAGCTTAAAAGTGCTTGCCCAAATCCCATGTTTGATTGTACCGCATATACAACATACTATGTTGTTTAACAACCAGAAGAAAAAGAAATGTACTGAAAAAGTTCTTACTGAAAATATGAGCTATCGAACTTCCAAGGGTTTTGAGTCCAGGGGCCATCAAAACCTGATCTCTCCTGGTGTGCCCTTCCCTAGAAAATCCAATCCTAAATTTAAGCTAAAACACCCTTGTATTATTCCAAATATTTCCATTTAACAGTTACTTATCTAGAAAAAGTACCAATGTGTGGCCTCCGGAGAGAGCGACAATGTCCTTGTCTGACAAACCCATGCGATAAAAGACATCCCTTAAATGTGAAGCATCTGCAACCAAACTGAATGGATTATAGCATTTGGCTCATATAGTATATTTTAAACTAACTCATTTTTTCACATTACAGTCTTAAGAAAATTAACTAAAACTGAGTTAGTTGTTACCTTTGTGAGCATCAGGAAGACGTCCTTCTTCAGGCGATTCCGCTGAATCCTGATTGAGAATGGAGATGACTCCAAAGTTACTAAACATAAAATGTTAGGTCAGGTGATCAAGAAGATTTTTTTAGAAAATACCTTTCTGCCAGGAACGAAGTCAATTGTTGGGCCTCCAGTAATCTCTACTGCAACAACCCCAGCAAGCTAAAATTCCAATATCCTTGAGAACAAGTTAAAATGACATCCTGACGTTTTGAGGTTTCATTTCATTTTGTCTTCCAAGGACAAAGGTTTTTTGCGGGGAGATACATGCCCAAGTTTTTTAGGCCTTCCAGGAATAAAATTTGTCTAAATAACTTGAACAGACAAGAAACCAATGACTTCAGAAAACCTTAAATTACCTGGTAGAGATCAGCGTATGTAACTTTGGGGTGTCTGGCCTTTATCTCTTCTGCAGACAGAACAAAGAGCCCATCAGGGAAACGAGAAATTGAACTCCTAAAGCCGAACACTTTGAAGAAACAAATCATCATTTTTTAAAAAAGATTAAGGATGGGAATTGCTGAAATTGGAGGCAAAGACGAAACGCTCACCACATAAATCAATGGCAATCTTTAGCCCATTGTTTGCATTGTGATTATACTCTTGCTCGTTCCTTATGGAACCGTTAGGTCCTCCTGTACTGGTCTTGGCATCATAAGTTCCAGCGTCATGCCAACTTCGATAACAAAAGAACCAAAATCACCGGTTTGCATTCAACTGAAAATAACAGAGAAACCAGCTAGCTCTGAGAAGAAAAAAGGGAGTGCCGCAGTAAGTTTACGCTAAACGAAGCATTAAAGGAGCGCAGTTTTTGCTGTATATGAGAGCACGAAGGTCCCGACGAGCCTTCTCTATCTCCTTCAAGTATTCTGCGTCTACCACAGGAGCTAAGCCTGAGGCCATTAGAGCGAGAAGTAGCCAACCAAGAACAGAAGCCTTTCTTGTTTCAATAGATGGATAGATGTTAGAAAAAGCCGGCAATTCTGTTTGGGACTATAAAAACTTTGGTGCATGGGGGTTTTCAGGGAACCATTGAAGTAAAGAAATGGCATTGTGTCAAATGTTGGGTTTGGCAGGGACAAAGTAAAGGATTATGTATTGCTTTGTACGCAGGGAAGGTAGAACTCCTTGAATTGTTAGCCTGACTTTGTAGATCGGTTTAGTTACATACTAATTACGGGTGTGTTTACTTTAGACGGCACAGTCTCATTTGGGCCATTGCTCCCAATAGGCCAGTAGCCTTTTGCTTGCACCGGTCTTTTCATATCGGGCCTCTGGACCCATTATCTGGTTTCATTCTTCTTTCTCGAACGCAGTTGAAGTTGGAAGCGAAAAGTAAAGATGAACACCACTATGTATTTCCTTCTTGGAGTTGCCCTCAACTGTAGTGTAATCCTTAACGTATTTTAATTACTAACAAGAAATAAAAATTAAAAATGTTATTTTGATGACCGTTTATGGTTTGTGATGAATAGAAATAAAAATGAAAAATGAGAAATGAAGCAGATTGATGACATTGACATATTTTCATGTCATTTCTTGGAGCTATATTGGGATAGTATTGGCTTTAGGTCAATTTCGATCGTAACTTCTAGCAATTCACACACCAAAAAGTATTATACGAGAATTAAGTTGTTAATTTACTGATTCAGCAACAATGATTTGGGAAGAGTTAAAACTTAACATATTTCAGGATTCATGGCATGTTTCAGACAAAAAAGAAAAAAGAGATGATAGACATTAAAAAGAGTGAGTTACTTAATAGGCACCATTTGTAATACGCAACACAAAACATTAATTAGTCAACATGTTGCGTCTTGAAACCAATGTTATGAATAATGTAAATGTATTGATATCAAATTTGATTATAGTACGATATCATATCGGTATCGGTCAATAATGAGTTTTGTTTAAGGTAATTTTAAAATTTACAAAATAGTCTTTAATTTTTTTAAAATTACAAAATAATCCATAAATATATTGTATTAAATATTTTTTATTTTACATCAATCATGTCTCTAAAAATCATAATAATAAAGATTTGAAATAACAACAATATTTATTTCTATTAATATTACTTTTCACTTATTTCACGTATAAAAGAGGAGAAGAAATGAAAACATGAGATTTCATTCAATTGAGTATTTGCTCAAATTGTCTTGATCCTAATTCTCATTGGGTACAAAAATTCTCATCATTGGGAGTAGTCTTATCATCACCATCACTCAAATTCATTATCCTAAATGACATATCAATAATTTTCCATCCAAGATTATCTCTCAAACTTTCATCTATCAAACTCAATTCCTTAAAAACCCAATATATTGAAAGATTGATCTGAACAAAGCAAATTAGATCCATATAACTACTTATTCTATTAAGAGCCTTAAAAAATAAATAGAATAAAATTATTAAGAAATCACAAGAAATTATATTCAACTTAATAATGATAAATGATGATAACATAATTTTATTAAACTCCAAATTGTTTCGAATAAAGATCAAGTCGTTCAATCTTTTGTGTTCTAATTTATTCCTTTTCTCGTAACGGATGAATTCAAATATGCTTCATTTTCTTTCACACCTTATTATACTCACACATTGACTCATAATTCAAATCGCAAACTTTTACAATTTTGAACATCAGTTTCAAATTGAGCCTCCCAAGCAACTATAAGACAACAAAAGTAACATTATAAACAAAATAAAATAATGATTAATTTCCAATAAGTAACTAAAGTGAAAAAACATATACGTATATTAAGTTTGTCTATTTCATAAATAGCAATGAGCATCACAAAATCACTAGAAGTATCCTTATAAATCTCCAATTTTGAGCTTATGAGATATTGCATCATCTTTTGGGCAACAATTATTATAATAGTTAATATTATTTTCCTATTGACTTTAGTTTTATTTTTAAAAATTGTTTTA
>JANZXP010000194.1:22700068-22714554 GCA_027576715.1 Erythroxylum flavicans | reverse complement strand
TTGTTCCTATTCATCGTAACCTTTCTATCCAACAATTGACTCTCGTCTCCTTGTTTCAAAGGGATTTTGTCAACAAGAACCTATTGATCCAATTCTTCTTCATTATGGATGACATGAACCTGAATTTCAAGGTTACCCATTGAGAATGATAGAGTGAGAGTGATTTCTTACATGAGTAAGAGAAAAGTTTGGGATTTTAGAGAAAAGTTAAAGATTTTAGGAGAAGTTAGTGATTTTAAGCGTGCGTGAGTGAGGGAGAGAAAAGTTATAGATTGAGAACGACAGGGTGAGATTGAGAGTGGTTTCTTACATGAGTGAGAGAAAAGTTAGGGATTTTAAAGAAAAGTTAGGGATTTTAGGAGAAGTTAGGGATTTCATGAGTGCGTGAGTGAGTGAGAGAAAGGTTACAGAATGAGAATGACGGGGTGAGATTGAGAACGAATCTATTTCACTGATCATTGATTAGTGAGGGTCCATTGACATGTGGCAGTGCCACGTCAACGAAGAAAATGGTGAGACTAACGTCAGGCTAGAATTGAAAAAAATTGAAAGTTTGGGCATGCTATTGCTACTTTTTAAAATTCAGGCTATAATAGAAAAATTGAGAAAATTTGGTCTTTTTTTGGTAATTAATCCTAAACTTAATTATAACTAAATAATTATAATTTAATATTTATCCTAATTTAGCTTAAATCCTAACTTATAAAGAACCCTAACTTTCTCTAATATAAAATTCCTAATCTAACTATAAACCTTGATAAGGTAATGCTAATTAGTGGCCTAGGTATATTGGAGAAGGAGGCAATGAGTAGTAAAACCCAATATTGAGAGGAAGCACAATGTTTGGTGGTAGTGGTGGTGAAGGAAGACATTTAGAAGAGATGCAGTGTATCGCAATGAAGGGGACTAAGTGGGTGGTAATGGGGAGATGATTGGATATAGTAGGGAGAAGATTGGTGGTGAGTGGATTAGTGGAGGTGGTGAGAGGTTTGATGGTGCTGGAAAGTTAGCCAAAGGTGGAGAAGGAGTGAACAGATGAAGGGAGGGAGTGGACTAGGGATGATAAGGAATAAGCTGGCGATGCAAGAGAATGACTAAAGGTGAAGGTAAGTGGTTATCTGATGGTGGAGATTTAGGTGACAGTTTAAGCTTCATTTTAGGTACAAATATAGGTATTAGTGATAGGTACCAACTAGTTAACAATCGACTACTCTACCACTGAGATACAAAGAAACAACAGGAGATTAAATCTCATAGAGTTCAATTCCTGTTCTCAATCCATGACTAATATGAGCTTGAAGTTTCCTTCTTAACTCCTAGAATTTAATATTTCATTATATTTCATCTATAACCCAATTCTATTCATTTAATATCCCTTTTGTTGTCATTGACATATGTGTTTCTAGTTTATCTTTTTAGAATTTTATATTCTATTTCTCTCTCGCTCTCTCTCACTATATGTGTGTTTTTGTGTGTGTGAAGTTTCAAAACCATAATATAATAATCCAAAAAATGCACAATCTAGAAAATCCAATAGAAAAGAAAAAGAGAGGTTTGTGATGATTTTCCTTACCACATCCATAATTTCTTGATTTATGAGGATCTTCAAATAGTCAAATACTGGCACAATTAGATGATGGATATGATTATAGAATTTAAGGAGTAATATCAACTGATTTTGGTTTAGGTTGTAGTTTATGTGATGGTGGTATTTAAGGAATCAATACTGGTGTATCTAACTTTAATGCAAGTACAGAAGGTGCATTGGTTGTGCAAGTAAGAATTTTAGATTGAAAAAATGAGAATGTTAAAGTTATTTAAAAATTAAGATCAAATCAATTAAATTAGGATACATTAAGATTAGATTTAATTTTATTTAGGGTTAATGTTAAATTAGAGTTTATTGATGTTAATAAAGATTTATTATGATTTAACATGGTTAGTTGTGATTAACAGTATTAATAGTCTTGATTAAGATTAATAAGAAATTAATGATAATTAGTTTAATAATAATTTAAATTTAACTAAAGTGAGTGGATATTACATAATGATATGAAGGCAATGTGATACAATAGAAAATATAAAATGAGTGCTACATCAACATTGATTTATACTTAAATGATAGAGACATAATCTTGATAAGAGTCTTATATAATATTGTGAAATATACATAGATAATAAAAAATATATAATGAATAGGATTTTATCAATTTAGGAATAAATTTGAAGAGTTTTAAGATTTTAACATTTCAAAGTATTAGGGTTTAACATATATTTTATTGCAAATGTTAAAGTTAAGAATACATTTTTGTCTTATGAATTTTGATAAAAATTAAGGGAAGGAAGTTTCTATTTCAAAATTCACTAACATAAGCTCTTATATTTCAAATTTTGGTCGTCAGTATGTCTCTAATCACTTAAGCCAGAAAGGCTAACATCCTAAATTGAATATGCATCAGACTAAGACCTGCCGTAAATCCAGAGGACTAAGGGTGGCCCACATGAATAATCTCGGTGTATGATCCGGCCCTACACAGAGTCGGGTCGGATCAAGCCATGTCCATCACCAACCGCCTCTCCTCTACCTACCCCGCCACCACAACTACTACCCACCACCATTTTTAACCTGACGCTCACAAAGATGCTGCTCACTCTCTATTCAAACTTTACTTTTATCCTGTCCTGCTCGATCATCTAGTCAAAGCCAAGTCCATGGCTTCCACATCCAACCGCTTCTCTCTTTCACTCCCCAGCGTCGGTTCCTCTACCTTGAAGCCAAAAGCTTTTCCGGGTTTCTTTCTGAAGTTCGAGAACGCCAACCCGTTTTCGCTGCGTGTGAATCGGGTGGCCGTTTCGGTCTCTAGCGGTGGTGTTATAAGGTCGTCAAGGATATGCGCGGGCGCTCCTGTTATGGATCAATCTGTTAGTGAAGCAAGTCCTAGAGTGCCTACTATTGTTGATGTTGACTTGGGTGACCGTAGCTACCCTATATACATTGGATCCGGTCTCCTTGATCGACCCGAGCTATTGCAAAGGTGCTGTGGCTGTTAGTGCGCTATAAAACTTTGATTTTTTTGACTTGATTTCCCGTTTTCCTTTTCTCTTTTGGGTTACTTTATCTTTGTGATCAAATATATGCTTGATAATGCCATCGGAAGACATTGTGTGGCTTAATTGTTGTTAAAGTTTGAAATTTGCACTTAATGGGGCAATGTTTTTTTTTTCAAACCAACCAAAATTACAGCTCTATAGAACATCGAAAAGCATGATGCCATTTGTTTGATTATCGAGCAATTTATTTGTGAGAAAGAAGAGGATAAGGAAAAGACAAACTGGGAAAATTGGACCTTTGAATTTACATGTCGGGTTTAGAAAAGAACTTGTCTTTGGGTGTTTATATTTTTCCTCCATGTTACCCGTTCTTTATATTCTGAACTTTCTGGATCAACGGTTTGGTAATGACAGGCATGTACATGGGAAGAGAGTTCTTGTGGTCACTAATAGTACAGTGGCGCCACTTTACCTGGATAAAGTTGTTGACGCCTTAACCAGAGGGAATCCCAATGTTTCAGTTGAAAGTGTTATGCTCCCTGATGGTGAGCAATACAAGAATATGGTAAGTATTGGTAGGAATTCAATTTGCTGTATTAGTGTTTGATGCATAGCAGCACTCGGGGTAAATCTCTTCTGTGCTTTTGGTGATAGGAAACTCTCATGAAAGTCTTCGACAAGGCCATTGAGTCACGATTGGATAGGAGGAGTACCTTTGTTGCCCTTGGAGGTGGTGTGATTGGTGACATGTGTGGGTTTGCTGCTGCTGCATTTCTCCGTGGTGTTAATTTCATCCAGATTCCCACTACTGTTATGGCACAGGTGTTGTGGCTATTCTAATTCCTGCAACTGGTTTACTATCCTGATGCCCCTCATCCTCTTAATTTGTGTAAACTGTTTACCATTTAGGTGGATTCTTCGGTTGGAGGCAAAACTGGAATAAACCACACCCTTGGGAAGAACTTGATTGGTGCTTTTTACCAGCCTCAGTGTGTATTGATTGATACCGACACATTAAATACACTGCCAGATAGGGAATTGGCATCAGGGCTTGCAGAGGTTATAAAATATGGACTGATCAGAGATGCCAAGTTTTTTGAGTGGCAGGAGAAGCATATGCCAGGATTATTGGCAAGGTATAATCCCATCAGCAAGATTTGATAGGATTTTGAGGGCAAGCAAGTTGATATAGTGAGCCTTTAGTTGAACAGTTGGAATATAAATCATCTCATGAGATTTGAATACATCAAGAGAACAACTTAAAATGAAATTCAAGTTTCCGATCTTATCCCAAGCCTTCATTAATCCAGATGGTTTACCTTTATTTCCTTTTAATGCAGGGATTTATCAAACATATTTTTGTTGATCCCCTTGTTATAATTGATTCACCATAGATTAACACTATAATATATCAATTTTCTGTTTATTGGGCTGTGTTAATGTTTTTGTGTGAAACCAATTCTGATTGTAAGACTTGGATGGATGTACTATTTCTGTACTGTAAAGAATGTTGATCCTGGATCACCCTTGTGGTCTTTCTGCTGCAGGGATCCAAGTGCACTTGCTTATGCTATAAAGCGCTCATGTGAAAACAAGGCTGAGGTTGTGTCCTTGGATGAGAAGGAAAGTGGACTTAGAGCAACATTGAATTTGGGGCATACATTTGGACATGTAAGTTTTGTACTTTGGTCAATTGAATCAATTGTGGTTACTTGTACCGATACAGAATTTAATTATATTGGAAGCGGGATATGACATCAATCTGGTGATCTTGACACCACATTTTTAGTCATATGTTCATTTTGAGACCATGTATCTTAAATGTCATTCATGTTAGATCTAGTTGTCCTTCTATACATATGAGAACATTCATCCTTTGTAAGCCTGTTATTACCTATATCTCTTTTGTTGTCATCTGATTTGTCATTTATTGACCAATAATTTTTATTTTCCTTTTTCTCCTGTGTTGCTGCAGGCAATAGAAACGGGGTTTGGATATGGGCAGTGGCTCCATGGAGAAGCTGTTGCAGCTGGCACAGTATTGTCTTTGCTCTTTCATGATATCCCTCTCTATCTTGTTTATGGTGGTTTACATGCATGTTAATGTTCAGGTCATGGCTGTTGACATGTCATACCGCCTTGGTTGGATTGATGATTCAATTGTGAGAAGAGTCCACAGCATTTTGCAGCAGGCTAAGTTACCCACGGCTCCACCACAAACTATGACAGTCGAAATGTTCAAGTCTGTGATGGCGGTAAGGGCATAAATCTGCACCTCTTAAAATCGTGGCCAATTTATCTTACATTCTCTTTAATGGGTGTCGACTTCTCTTATGACAGGTTGATAAGAAGGTAGCAGATGGGTTACTAAGGCTTATTCTTCTGAAAGGTCCTTTGGGTAGTTGTGTATTCACTGGTGATTATGATAGAAAGGCACTTGACGACACACTGCATGCTTTTTGCAAGTCTTGATTCTTGTTCTGGCAGGTTTTGGTTTCCCACCTAAACAACAAGCTAATGTTGTATCCGATAATGATAATGTACACATCCTGGTATTAGTAGCATTGGATTTTTTCATTACTTGTTGATTTGTCCTGTGTAAACCCATTCCAAATAATGATGTAATCTGACTAAAATGTTGAGTTTGTTTCCTTTTTTCACTTCCCTCAAATGGCAGCCAAGAGACAACTTTCAATTTACAGAGCTAAGCTAGTGTATGACATGAAATTATATCATGGCCCAGATAGAGAGCCATTTTCATAATCACCAAATACTTGTTGCATGGTGTAGTGTCATCAGTCAGCACATCCATTTAGTCATGTACAAGAGTAACTCCATATGGACAGGTCAGTGGATTTAAGAAAAAAGGTTGACCCTTACTGGAAACACAGTAGAATCATAAAACTTCCAGACGACTACATAGCACTCACAATGCTATTTGAGTCATATAATCCCAGTTCAAAGCAGGAAATCATTTTCTTCTATGCAACTTAAGGAGTTTAATTGATCTCCTCGGTGTCGAAATAAATCATAAAATTATTAGGATGAATAAGAATAACACTCTTTGGGACTTACCATCAATATCGCCCATAGACATAATATGATTAGCAAAATGTGAGGATCAATATGAAAACCAAAACTGTAGTAATGAGAATAGTGTCATGAAGGTACATGTCTGGCAAACAGCTGTTAGTTTCGAGTGTTTTCAAACATCTATCAAAAGATGGAGTAGAGAATCTCCAACTTAGCTTCTTATAAACAGGAGAAATTGTCCAAAATAGATAAAAAGAGGATCCGATATCCACGAGCAGGAGAGCTCTTGATCCATCTTCCGAATTTTACGTTATTCTTTGAAAAGGCAAAGTGGGATTCTATAATTTAAATAAAAATAGAAAAAATAAATGAAAGAGAGCAAAAGAATTGGAGGAGAATTTATTGGCAAGGATTTGGTTCACTCAACGAACGCTTCAACGGCATAATTTCCCGGCCACCATTTGCCAAAATGGTTATCTTTCTCTCTATTCATCTTCTTTGGGATCTCTCTCTCTTTCTCTCTCACTCACTCTAATTCCCACACATGCCCATTTCAGCTAGGTCCTTATTATTGCTTAATTGTTCTTTCCCAGCCGAATTCTTTCCCTTCCCAGCCTCAAAAACTTCATCTTTTCTGTTTCTTGAGAATGTTATTAGGGTCTTTGAAACTTTCCATCTCTTTTCCCTTTTTTATTCGTTGTTAATATTTTCTACAGATGGCGCATTGAAAGAGAGGAAGTGAAAAAAGGAGAAGAAGTTTTGGTAGTGGGGTTGTGGGTGATCAGGAGGAGGGTGGTCCTCAGGTGAAGATCTGAAGCTTTAAAGTTTGCATCTTTTTTAGTCTTACCTTCATTTCTTTTGTGGGTTTTTGGTTTTCATTGATATATATATATACATATGTATATATTTATATATATAAAATCGAAAACCAACAAAGAAGAAAAGAAATGAGCGCTTCGAGGTTTATCAAGTGCGTCACGGTTGGTGATGGTGCCGTTGGTAAAACCTGCCTCTTGATTTCTTACACTAGCAACACCTTCCCTACGGTAATTCTCTTGTTTGTCCATTCTCTTTCATTTCGGCTGTGTATTCTTTTTAATTCTCTTCCTTTCCAATATTTGCGATTTCTGATTTTCAATGAGTTCTCTTTTCTGTTTCAAGTTTGTTTATGGAGAATGTTGATTTCGATTGATGTGCTGTTTTGTGTGATTTTGCTAGATTTGTTACTGTTGGTCTTTGTCTGCTCTCTTAATATTTCCTTTTAAAAGTTTTGTTTTCTTTCCCAAGTTTCTGGAAAGTGGAAACTGATGCAGACCACCGCATCTATGTTGTCTGATTTAAGCAAGCAATAGAAAAGAATATATAAAATGCAAGAGAGTGGCAATTATTATTATAAAATATTGATGATTATTCTCAGACTTGGTATGCATCAGTCGTATAGAGTTGATGAGATTTCTTAGGGACGCCTATGGTTCGTTTTAGTTATTGCAATTTCTGGGGAAGGTCTTTTTGATTTCCGATTTGACAATAAGTTATAAGGATTTAAATTTTGATATCTTAGTGCACTTATTTGTTATTTGTGGCTGATCTGATCCCGTTTTTATTATCATGTGTAACCCTTGGAATCTGTTTGCCTTCTGTTTGTTTACTCCCTTGTGCACTGTCTTTGTTCAACAGGATTATGTTCCAACTGTATTTGATAATTTCAGTGCAAATGTGGTGGTTAATGGCAGCACTGTCAACCTGGGGTTGTGGGATACTGCCGGTATTTTAACCTAGGATTCTTCGTCCTTATATATTGATTAAAGATACTTTATCAATCGTGGGCATTGCCTTGATTCTGGATTTGATATCACTTGAAACAGGACAAGAGGATTATAACAGATTGAGACCTTTAAGCTATCGTGGGGCAGATGTTTTCATACTCGCTTTCTCTCTCATTAGCAAGGCCAGTTATGAAAATGTTTCTAAAAAGGTGGGAATTTAACCAGACTAACTTCAGTACTTCCTTTCCTCTTCTCCAGTTCAAACCTCTTATTTGTCTGTGAAACTACTACGATACTAATGAATTCATAGATGGCTTCATTTGCAGTGGATTCCGGAGTTGAAACATTATGCTCCTGGTGTCCCAATAATTCTCGTTGGAACGAAGCTTGGTACATTTTTCTTTTAAATGTTGATTCTGCATTTGTAACTTCCTTTCTTCATTTGGGTGTTCTTCTGGATGTGCTGTTTAGTGGTGACATATGTGTTTATTTTATTACCTACCATTTACAAGGTTACTTGATTGCTTGATGACTTGGCTGGCTTCTGTCATTTTTAATAAATTCTGTTGGAGTTTGGCTCTATTAGCGTTTCTATCAGGCAGTAGCAGTCTTGATAATTTTCATTAATCACATCAGTGTGGAAGGTTATGGATACTAATCAGGTCATTGTCTTCGGTAATTTCTAAAAGTCATGGGGAAAGATTAGGATGTTTTTAGTACATCAAATTTTATTACCGTCTATGTGTCATGACACCGCAAACAAGTCCACAGAAACATTGTTGACTTCGTCACATATTCTGCCAATGACCCAATTCTCTGTTGATTTTGGTGATATATTCTCACTTCATTGATTTTTTTATGGGTTAGATCTTCGGGATGATAAGCAATTCTTTATAGACCATCCTGGTTCTGTGCCCATTACTACTGCCCAGGTAAAGTTTTTCTTGCGGCAGTCAGATTGAGAAGTGGGTGTTTTTGTTTGTACTCCGAACCATTATTGGCATTGATTTTCTTTGAAGGGAGAGGAGCTAACAAAGCTTATAGGTGCACCTGCTTATGTTGAATGCAGTTCGAAAACACAGGAGGTTTATTTCTTGAAGTTAATATTTCCTTGCATGTTTATAAAAGTTAATAGAGCGTTACAACTGAAAGATAATATTATCTTTGTTGGCAGAATGTAAAAGGAGTTTTTGATGCAGCCATCAGAGTTGTTCTTCAACCACCAAAGCAAAAGAAAAAGAAGAGCAAAGCACAAAGGGCCTGTTCCATATTGTGATTTAAGTAGGCGCAAAAGGTCACAACTTCCGTGCTGCCCACGTTTCCCTCCTTATCTTTCTGCTGATCCTGAAGAAACTCAATTGTTGCCTCAACTAACAATAATTGGGTTCTCTATGAAGAATCAGCCTGCTTTCGATTATTCTGGATCTCTGATCGTTGAATTACAAGATTGTCAACCTCCATTTTTAACTTGTGGTTTTGATGTCCTTTTTTGTATTAACAAGATTGGAATATTCAGAAAGACAAGCCTCCCTTACATGGATTCTATCTGTTTTTAAGGGCTTGGATGGCTTATGCTGTCAATTACATTCTTAAGTTTATTAGCAACTTACTAGTTCATGATAAAAACGAAATATATGTTGGGCTTATAGCAGTTTATTTGATCTGTCTTGCTTGATTGTATTTGATGTTGATATCCGATGTCCGGCTTCCTGCTTGTTTACTGTGATGATGCCTGATGCCTCTCTTAAATTCTTCCCTAGGTCTTCTTTTCTGTTTTTGCTTTTCTGGTGACGGACAGGTGATGTGCTTTTCCTAACGTGACTGTTACTTTTTCTAGGCTACATTATTCAGAATTTTGTCGTGGACCTCTAAGCGTGGATCTCTCTCCCGGACTTGGGTCACAAATGATGATTTATAGTATACCATTTCATGTTACAGCACAGTGATCCTAAACTTGCAGGTTTATCCTTCCCTATCCCCATGGACAACTAATAGCTTCAAAAACCACCAATTAAATGAATTCAGATGTAAATGAAGGCTTCGTTCACATTGCATTTCAAGATAATAAACAAACTCTTCATTATAGTCCGATGCTTTGATAGGTCGGGTTGTGAACAGTTGAATCTTACAATTTGGGAGGAGATGACCATTGCATCATTTACCATGACCAAAACCTAAAAGGAAAATGTGTCAATTTCCCTTGATTATCAACAAAACGTTAGTAAGTTGTGATTAAGACCGAAATCAGCTTATGTTTGCTTCGGAGTGGCATGCATGCGCCAAATTGCTTTCATTTCCTCGACGGAGTCTAAGATTCCAGCCACTAATATCAAGCTTAGAGCTTATAAACCAAACGAAAGAGGAGAAAATAATCAACTACAAAATTTAATTTGGTAGAATAATAATAAGTTATATCTTAATTTGTTTAAGTCTTACATTTATTTAAAAATTAAAAATTCTTATTAAAATAAAATTCAATTTTTATATTTTAGTTAGGAGCCTTTTTAACTAGAATAAGAATTTTAAGAACTTCTATAAATATGTGTATAGACATTAGGAGTGATTCTTTCCTTAAAAGATAAGATATTCTAAATTTTGATCCATAGACATTAGGAGTCATTCTTTGTTTCTTACCCTCCATTGCATGTCTATCTCACTAATATTATTTAGCCATATCAAACCCTAAAATGTTAACAAAATTTTCCATCAATTAAACCCTAAAGTTTCAATTAATCCAATCTTGAAATTTTAATAACCTAAGTTGAAATTTTGACTTGAAATATGATATTTCAGCAGCCTAACAACACTCAATAGCCCATATTTTCTAGTTTTGTGAGGTTTAGCTAATAATTGATATTTCTTCTATTTGTTTTACATCAATTTAGTATCAAATTTTTGGTTCATAATGACAACACGTAGTGAAAAGACATAAAAGAATATTCAATAACTTAGAGTCAGATGAAATATTTTTGAATATTGCAAAAAAAATTGGGCATACAATCCTCATTCACTAGGCATTCCAAAATAAACTTATCTATTACAACTCCTACGAGAAAGTATGCTTGACAATTTTTAGAGAGATTAGAAAGCTTTGAAACCCAATTCCTAAAAATCAAAACTCCCACAAGAAATAATTGTACTTACCAATAACCCATACTTAATGTTGAACACGGCGAGTGTGCTAACAAGCAAGATGAAGAGATTGATATTAATAACAATACCCAATAGAAGGGAAAATCTTTGCTGAAAAATTATATATTAATTTTGGTTCCTCAAATTTAGTAGTCACTGCCTCAAAGAAAGTGTTTATTTTGCATTTTGAAATTGTTGGCACCTCTCCTTCAACTGATTAATTAGAATTTTACATGTAAAAGGTGATCAGGCAGTTGATGATATAGAGAATTTGACAATGGTATATTATCATAGCATTAAAGTTGAAGAAAAGAGGGAGGAAGCGTATTCTTTGGCAAATCCTAAATTCGGTACAATTGATCAAGTTAAAATACTTAAATAGTAAGCTAAACCATGTTAAAAATAGGCTATAACACCTAAATATCAAATCATAACACTGCAACAACATACTGAAGGAATATGACAACCATATAAAATAATAGAACAAGGAGTTGAAAAGATTAACTTGCAATTTTAAAGGGTTTAAGAGCTTGTTGGTTAAAAACTTGATGATATCCTTGATGTTAGGAAAATAATAAATCAAATCAATGAAGATTATGTCGTAGTGAGTGATAAAGGAGAAGTAGATTTAAATGAAAATTCAAAATCAACATAACGTATGAGTAAAGGAGAAGTTGTGAATGCACTTGCAAAGTTAAAATCCAGCAACCACGACTAGTTAGTATATTTGACTATAAGAAGCCGCAATATATATGTTCTTGATGCCAATGTTGTAGAGAAGTCATGTGAAACTATTTGCAAATATAATGGACAAGACTTATGAAATTTTCTATATTACTAAACCTTCTTCAAAGAAATTGTACGTCTCTATAGATTACCTTTAACCATCATCTTTGATCATGATGTGCAGTTTATGAGTTATTTTTGGAGATCTATAGCATATTGATATGGTTCCTTTACCACAAACAAAACTATTTAGTGTTAAAGATGAAATTTTTGCATAATATATGTGGGATATCTTTAATGAGCTATGAAAAAAGATAATAACAAGCAACTTGACTTATAACGAACATGCTAATCAACATCGTTGATTAATGGAATTCAATGAAAGGGATATGGTGATTATAAGGATTCATCTAGAGAGTTTTTCAAAAGGAAAATATATGAAAGAGTATTAGACCTTTTAAAATCCTAAAAAATAGAAGTGTTAAGGCTTATATTTTAGAATTACCAAGTGATATGGAAATCATCCCTATCTTTAATTTTGTAGACTTAACTATTTATCATAGACATGGTGGTACCTAATTTCCTATCATAACTATAAGAATTCCAACCATTTATCTTTTTAAGAGAAGAAAGAGGATATCCTTGACGAATAAATTGTAGCCACAAGAGTTGGTGGGTATCAATAGTTTCTTGTCAAGAGAAAAGGAAGATAAATTTCTAATAACACTTGAATTTAAAAAGTTAAATCCAAACTTATATGATAAATATTTGTTACATTCTACATGAAGGACAACCTCAAACAAGTTAGGGAGAATTGATGTAAAAGTGCTTAGAGTTCATAAATGAAATAAAAGAGGGCAATTAGTTAACCATAAGCTTTAATTTGATGGAATGAAGAATGAGAAGTAAAGTGATAGCAATGGCAGCAAAGGCTGAAAATTACTTTATGCTAAGTTTTCCTTAGTAGATAAGGAATAATAATAAGTTAAATATATTGTCCTATTTTTTAAGAGTTGAGCTTATTTAATAAAGAATCTTTATTAGAATATGATTAAAATTTGAAATTTTAGTTAAGAACCTTTTCCTACTAGGATAAGGATTTTAAGAACTTCCATACATATATGTGTAATATTCAATGACAAGATATCCTGATTTTTTTTATGAAATTGAGTTTTCAATTATAAGGTTTAATGCTTCCTTCTAAGAGTGATTTTTAGACCTTATGAATGATTTCTAATTTACTATCTTTATTACTTGTGTATCTCACTAAAATTCTACTCGTATCAAATCCTAAAAATTATAGCCTAAATTTTCATCAATCAAACTGTAAAATTCTAACTAGTCCAAATTAAAATGCCATCATCTTAAATTAAAATCTAAACCTAAAATATGATATTCTGGTAGCCTTATCACATGCAACAATTCATATTTCTTAGTTTCTGTGAGTTTTAGCAACTAGTTAGTATTTCTTCTATTATCCTACATCAAATGGGCTCATATTTTTCACTAACGGTGCCGCCTTTTTGTTTATGGAATTGAAGCATCAGTAGTTGGATTTAGAGTGCCAAAGTCACTTTACATCTCAATCATAATCAATTTGACTAGGCTCTAGATTAAAGCCTCTATAATGTTAGTGTTACAAATAAGAGGCAAATAACTAAAATTGTCCTTATTTAAGAGAGGGATAACTCTCTAAATATTAAAGAAAGGAAAAAAAGGAAAGTCTTCCCTCCTTTTTATTCTTTACATTAAGTTTAAATACATAGAGATAGTAGATAATAATCTCCAAAAGATATATTAACCATATATCATTGTAAAGAAACTATGGTCCTTTGCAACTCCAGTTGCAGTTGATCTGGAAGGGATGAGATAAAAGTATATTGAAGATTAACATCATTCCATCCATTCAAAAGACAGTAGCTTTTCGTCATATGCTTGTAATGCTTCTATATATCACGCTTGTCAAGTGAAAAACATTTCATTGCAAAATACTCCTGACGGATCTGCTTATTTATAAGCTGAAAGTCACCACTGAGTTCCTTATAAATTATTCCAAGAAGAACGCCAGCTGTAGTGACTTGGATATACTGAAGTAATTTATATTCGCTTATACTTTGCCACCATTCTCGCAAAGTACCACTGAAACAAGAAGTGAATTCAAACAGAATGTCCAGTAAAGGATTTTTTGGGTCTATTCATTTGAAGATCTATCTATGCACTGAATTCATACAATCGATCTCTTTATTTCTTGGGTGGAAGATCATCAAAAGTAAACCAAGGTCCTGAAGTAGGCTTGGTCTGTGTAGTAGCCTGTGCACCTTGCTCAGCTTGTGGTACTGGTGCAGGTCTGAAAGGTTCAGTACCTGTGGATTCTACTTCACTTATTTCAGGTTTAACTTCAGTTGGTTCAGGCATAGTCATCAGAACTTGTGCTAAGTCTGATAGATCAGCTAGCTGGGCAGAGGAATCAAAGGACGGTTCAGAGATCTGTTCAGATGATGACTTAGAAATTGTTGCAGAGACTTCAGATGTTGGGACAGAAACTTCAGAACAAACTGTTGACTTATCTATTTAAGAATAGGAATCTTCTACAACAAGTGTAGGCGTAAGAGTTGCTATAAACTCTGTTAAAGGCACTTTATCCTTCGCAGTAGAAGTGGAATGTAACACCCCATTACCCTAGGGTACGCACCGGGATGCCGGTACAACCACAAAGAACGTAACAGAAACAATTATTAGCCACTTGGGCCCGTTTCAATTTACAAAAATACAATTCAG
>JANZXP010000194.1:22672604-22694033 GCA_027576715.1 Erythroxylum flavicans | reverse complement strand
CGTGAGAGCGCGAGGCCCGAGAGGCCGAGGCTCAAAGCGGACAATATCTGCAAGCGGGTGGTCTGGGCTGTTACATCACCGATCCACTTAATCAAGTTTCTAGCAAGGTTGACTTCAGACACCACAGTAGTAATGATCTCTTCATCATCACCACTAGCTGCTTCAATCATATTAGCTTGAGGCTTATCAAAATTCTTCTGGTTACCTCGTTGGTAACCCTTTTGGTTTCCTTTTCCAAACTGTCGTGGTTTTTGTCCTTAACCCTTCTTCTCATGGTTGATTCTAGCATGGCAAAGAGCTGCAGGATGGCATGGCTTGTGGCACCACCAACAATCACCATCATTTCTTTTGTGCTTAAATTGACCATACTTGTTATTATTGAGGGACTTGTTTTGTCCATCATTCTTATTGAAGTCACCTACATTTATATGTTCTATCATATGAGCCTTAACAGTAGGGACAAGGGTGAGTGACTTGGTTTTATCTTATGTATCGTTGGCATCCTTAATCTTTATATTCCCTATCAACTCCTGAAGCTTCATGTCTTTCTTCTTATTCCTCAACTGGTTTTTATACTCATTCCATAAGGCAGACAGTTTCTCAATAAGGGCATTAGTTTGAAATAGCTCACACATGTTCATACCCTCAGCAAGGATTCGACAACTAGGTTTTCATACTCATGTAATTGATCTATAATGGGCTTATCATCAACAATGGTAAATTTTAACCACCTCGCAACTGTATATTTCTTAATACCGACATCATCCGTCCTATATTTCACTTCTAAAGCATCCCAAATTTCTTTAGCGGTTTTGTACGTACAGTACTTGTCAAACAAAGGATTTATCATATGGTTGAGCAACACAGCCCTAACGGTATAGTTATCCTTTGTTATCTTAGGGTTGATATTGTCACTAGAAATCTCTTGAAACAGTACATAATTGATTTCATATTGTTGAAAGTAAAACAAAATTTTCTTAGATCATCGTTTAGAAAATCTCCCATCTAGAGGCTTTAATCTAGTTAGGTTCTGGGCTACGGTGATAGGGGCAGAACCTATGTGGGGAATAATAATTGCAGAACCTATGTTGTTCTCATTTGCAGATGACATATTAAACCAAAAAGTAAAAATGTCTCATATGAAATAATCAAACAAAATGAAGAAGCAACACTGTATTCCAAATTCTACCAAAATAAATACATAAAAACAAAAGCATAGTAATTTCCAACAAAAAATAACAACGTAAAAATAATTTCCAACTTAGATTGTTAGTGAAATAACAATAAAGTAAAATTGGAACGACTTATCTGAATGCAAGGTGTCGTGAAAATCATTTCCCTAAGTCAAAAATTCCCCCTCTACAGTGCAACAGGACAACGGGATCTGATCTCAGGGTTAACGCCTTCTTCACCAGCTTCAGTGCACTCCAAAGGTTAAAGTAGGACCTGTCTCTAAGAATGAAAAGAAAAGGAAGAAAAATGTAGAATTTGTGTGAGATAAAATACGTAAAAAAAATACGTGCATAAGGTGTTTGTATGTAGAGGAAAACGGTTATGTTGGGTGGAGCAAATAAAAGATGTATGAGAAAGGAGAGAGCAATCTCTATTCTTTTTTTGTTATATAGATGAGCATCGTAAGGTGACCTATATATAGGAAAATCAAAATGAACGTTAAGAGGTGAGAGTAATGGTAATAATGAAAGGCAACGTTTTTATTATTAATGGTAATAAACAAAGAGTTAATGAAAGAAACGTTATGAACATTTCCTTTGCTATTAAACCAAGTTTTCGGAACAATAATGCCCAACAAAGATGATCCTGACTACTCTGTATGGACCTTCATGCATGCCCGACTACTCTTGGGTAAGTTTCCTCCTTCACCTTCCTCTCTTCAAACTTTGCTGCTTATCTTCTCCACCTCCCCTACGCCCTCCCTATTGCCTTCTCACCTGAACCCAAAACTCCAGGGGCATTTTAGTTTAGCTAACATCTTTTCTTTTCCTGCCTACATCCCTTTATATTTTTATACCGTTACTTTTAAGCCTTTTACCTGCCATCGCTGGCAATTTTCCCTTCTTAGCTCTGGATTCTAAATATGTCGATTACTTCTAATGCTAACCATGATGAATTCCCACCTTTTCCCACCTCCATATCCACTTCTCCTCCTCCTTACCAACCAACATCACTAACTCAACATAACTCCACCACCACCTTCGCCCTTTCGCCACCTCTGCCCAACCCCACCACCACCACCACGATACTTCCTGCAATACCTATCGCTTGAAAAAGTTGGAAACATGTAGTTGGTGACTAACAAGCTTTGAACCTCACTTTTACACCTCCCATGGAAATAGATGGTAAACAAATTGTTTGTCTAGAGATTGAAATTTTGGAATAAGGAGCATATTGTTGGGAAGCCAGTTTGGTTGGCTTCTTCTTTGACTAATGTCCCCTTTTCCCTTCCTTCATAAATGGGCTTACCGAACTTGACATAGCAAGGGACTAGTTGATGTGCTTCTAATAGAAGAAAACCTCATAATGTTCACTTTCAACTCAACAAGCTCCAAAGTCTTAGAGGAAGGCCCTTGGCATATTGGCAATTATCTTTTGTTCTTGTAGATTTAGTAACTGAGTCTAAAGCATGAATTAGTCAAAATCTAGAGCATTCCTTTGTGGATTCACATCCATAATGTCCCTCTTGAATACTGGACCACCAAAGGCTTAGGTACCCTTGCCAGTTTCATTGGAAAACCCCTCTATATTGATGAAACTAATGCTAAGAAAAAAAGGGTGGGATATGTTCGTATTTGCGTAAGTGTTAAGCTCTCTAAAGACCTTCCAAATGAAATTCCTATTTTGAGACTTTGTGAAGAACGCAAGCTATGCAAGGACAATATTGTTGTCTCCTATAAAGGGAAACCTCTTCCCAAACATTAAGGGAAAATTTGGCAACCCATAAGTAGAAAATTCCAAACCGGTAGCTATCGTGAGTTAATGGGGACCCTTACTGCAGAGGAAGAAATGCAGGGCATTAATGAGGTTGGTTAGGAGTCTCCATCGGCCGTAGAGTCTACCCCAGAAGTTGTATCAGGAGCGCCACCCCCCCAAGTTCCCTCTTTCCTTAATTAAGAGTCTCCTTCAATTAGTCAGCCTTCTTCACCTGTAGAGCCCACAATTGCTCCCATACTCGTGCACTCTCCCTCCACACCTACAGATGTAAGCCCTCTACCCAATGACAAACTCACCAAAACCTCTATTAGCACTCTAGTAAAAAACCCAATTTCATCAAGTCCCTAAGCTCAAACTGAAGTAGACATTGAAGATGAGGAATTGCCTATGCCGTTTCAAACCATAGAAAGGAGGATATCTCAACAGAGCAAGAGGAAAGCTTCAAATACCAATTCCTTTAATATGTCCATAATTATGTGGACTGTCAAAGTTCTAAATTGCACAACAAAGCAAGCTACTTTATGGGATTTTGTCAAGAGGGAGAAGCCTCTCATTGTAGGACTACTTGAAACAAAAATAAAACTAGAGAATCTTGATTGGCTATCGATTTTGGGACCTTGTTGGAAGTAGCTAACTAATCATTCACATGATGTAAATGGAAGATTTATTTTATGCTACAGGGCTGATGAAATACATATTGAACTCTTACACTCCACTTATCAGGTGATGCACCTTATAATTTCTTTTTTGCATAAGAAAGTCAACATCCTCATATCTGTTATCTATGCTAGCAATTTTGGATTCCAAAGGTCCACTCTTTGGAGCAACCTTATAGACTTCAGAGGAGGTTCTAACCTTCCTTAGTTGATTTGTGGTGATTTCAACTAAATCCTATTTAGATTTGAGGCTCAAGGTAACTATAATCTTCGCAACTACTAGGATGATTTTAAGCAGTGTGTTGATGCCCTAGGGGTGGCAAACATGAACTTCTTTAGTCACAAGTTTACTTGGTCAAATAAACAATCCTCTCACTGGTTTATTCAAAAGAAGCTTGATAGAGCATTGGTCAATGCTAGCTGGCTTGCAAAATTCCCCAACAACTCTGCTCTATTCTAGGACCCTCTCTTTTCAGATCACACCCCTATTAAAGTAGTGAATCTCTTCTAGAAGGTTATCAGCAATTACCCTTTTAGATTTAACAATTATTTGATCCATGTCCCAGGTTTCACCAAAGCTTGTTCAAAAGGTGCAACTCGTTTTATTCAAAGAACTAAACAATGTATCTGTGAGCAGAAGTTGAAAGCCATCAAGCAAGAACTCAAAACTCTTCATTCATTATGGGACTCTATTGCAGATGTTATACTTAAAGCTAGGTAGAAGCTTGCTAACATCGAGAAATCTCTTACCTCTTCACCACAAGATCCCTCACTCATTGAAAATGAAAAGCTAGCTCTCTCTCATTATATGAGCTTAGTAAGCTATCACAACTCCTTGCGTCAACAAAGATGTCAGATTAATTGGCTCAAAGAAGGAGATAAATGCTTAAAGTTCTTTTTCAACTCCATTCTAGTCCATAAAAATAGAAACCATATCTCCTTCATCACAAATTATAAGGGTTAGATCCTCTATAGGCAACAAGAAATTATAGACGAGATTGTTACTTATTTTAGCAAATTACTTAGAACCCATACCGCTGACTTAAACCCAACTTTAGGCCTTAATGTTCTCAACCTAAAAAAATCACCCAGTTGGACCAAAGCTTGCTTATCAAACCTGTGGAAGACAAGGACATTAAGGAAGCAGTTTTTAGCATGAAGGGTATTATGGCCTCTGGCCTCGACGAACTGAATGGTCTCTTTTATAAAAAAAAACATGGGACATTACAGTTATGTTTGTTAAAAATGTAGTGAAGGAATTTTTTTCCAAAAGGGTGCTTCTCAAGGAGATTACCAAGAACTTCTTGTGTTTAATACCTGAAATTTCTACTCCTAACTCCTTTAATGACTTCAGACCTAAAGCTTATACAAACTTTCTTTACAAAGTCATCTAAAAGATCTTCACAACAAGATTGAAAATAGCTATATCTCCGCTTATCAGTGACAATCAGGGTACCTTCATTAGCAACTGACAAATCGGTGACAATATCTTAATAGTGCAAGAGCTTCTCAAAGGTTATTCAAGAGCAAATTCAACCCCAAATTGTACCATCAAAATTGATTTCTGTAAAGCTTTCGATAGTATTAGCTAGCCCTTTTGTGGAAGATGTTCGAAGTCTACGATTTTCCACCTATCTACATCAATTAGATCAAAGAATGTGTAATAACTGCTAGCTACTCAATCTTGATAAATGGCAGCCCCTCACCTTACTTCAACGCTGAGAAAGGGCTAAGATAAGGAGACCCCCTCTCTCCCTACCTCTTGATCTTGTGCTTACAAATACTTAACTCCATAATCAAGTTGGAAGTAGAGTCTATCCTCCGCTTCAAGTATCACACAAAGTGTAAGAAAATCAGGCTCATTAACTTGTCTTTTGTCAATGACTTGCTTCTTTTTTGCAGAGTAAATTAGGAATCGATCAACAACTATATAAAGGCCCTCCAAAAGTTTCAATCCGCTTTTGGATTGTAGCTCAATCTTGATAAAATCATTTTATTCTCTCTAAAGGTGCCTCAACTATGACCTCACACATTGCTTCTCTCACTGGCATGAAGGAGAACTCACCATTATATCTGGGTTTGCCTATCTCCATAAAAGCCTCACTTTCATCGAAAGCAAACCTCTTATAGAGAAAATTCACCGCAAAATCCATTCTAGGCAAACAAATTTCTATCTTTTATAGGAAAAATTCAACTCATTAAATCAGTGCTTAAATCATGGCCTGGCGGGCTAGGATAGGTCGGCCCATGGCCTAACTCGACATTTTTTTAAAAGAAAAACTTCTAAAATGATGTCGTTTTGGAAGTAATGGTTAGGTCATGGGCCGAGCCAAGCAGACCAGTGGTCCACTTGTGGCTTGGTCAACCCAGGCCGAAATCAGACCAGGCCCTTTTTGACATCTCTACTAGAGCTCTCATAAATTTCTATCAAAAGGTGTCAACAAATTCATAGAGAGAAATTTCAAAAATTTCTTATGAAACTCTTCAAATAGAGCAAAGGGTTGTGCAAAAATTAAATGGTCTAATATCTGTTATCCTAAAGCAGAACGGGGTTTGAGCATGTTCTTTGTTAAACTTATAAATCAAACAATCATTTTGAAAAGGCTTTGGTGAATTCTTGAAGACAGAAATTCGATCTGGATCGGATGGCTCCACTCCTACTTTCTCAAGGGTCGTAGCATATAGGAAGTAAGGAAAAATCCTTCGAACTCTTTCTTTCTTAATCAACTGTTGCATTTATCAAATTTGGTTAAAGATAATATTTCTTATTCTATTGGCAATGGGAAGCTGATATCATTGTGGTATGATAACTGGTCGGGTCAGGGTGCTCTCATCAATTCTCCAAACTTATTTATCAACTATACCGCCCTCCCAATCCATACTAAACTTGATACATTCATCACTGATAAGAACGGGAACTTCCCTGACACTTTTCACCACTTGCAACCCCAATACCCTCCCCATCCTTTTAAGCAAGATACTTTATTCTAACACAATCGATCCACTCACCATCTTTCGAACCGCATTGTGAGAGACCTCCTACGGATGAAGAAACTAATCGTGGAGTGGCATCAAATCATATGGCATAAGAGTATCCCTCCTAAAACTTCCTTTCTTTTATGGCTTGCCATATAGAATCAACTCAAAACAGCTGATCACCTCAAAATTTTAAACAATAACACATTTTGTCCTTTTTATTCAATAGCGGAGGAAACCAGAGATCATTTGTATTTCACGTGTGAGGTGACCATCCGTATATAGGGAGCTATCAAAGTGTACAGCATATGGTCCTCTCAAAAACTTACACTCGCGCATGTTATCCATTGGCTCTCCTCTCAAAGAAATCCACCAAAGTTTATAAATATAGTTGTTGTGTGCATGACTGTGCAAACCATATGAAAGGCGCAGAATGTTAGGGTTTCAACTCCAAACAAAAATCTATCCCAATCCTTATTTCCGACACTATGCCAAGCATTTGTGAACTATGGTTTAGGAGTTGCAAAGTATGGTTTTGGAGTTGCAAAGTATGGTTTTGGGGTTGCAAAGTATGGTTTTGGAGGTTCAACGTATGGTTTAGGACGCAATCCTTCTGGCTCTAATTTTGGAATGATGGGTAACTCCGGGCAATTTGCAGGTTGTCTTTGCCCATTCTGCAGCGAAAGCACCTTCTGATTTGGGATACAGTTTCAAGTAAAACAATATCATGTTTTAAGCATCAATGTGTAGCCTGTTATATGTTCAGGTGAAATGAATAAGCATTCATAATTCCAAGTTAAGCTAAAATCTTCGTCTTCGTCTTCACATACATAAATTCCAAGTCGAAGTTGGAGAATATGAAGAAAACCGAAGTGTAAATGAGATTAAAGCTAAGATCGAATAATTTGAAAGAGATAACTCTGTGCTTCAGGACTTTGAGGCATGAAGTCACCAAAACATTGTAGAACACAAATCTTTATCAAGAAGGGTTTCTCTTATTATTATTAGGTATAGATTCAGCAATCAGACTTATTGTATTATCAGGTTCAGAAATTCAGGAATTAGTACTCATCCCAGGTTGAGTGCCAAGTCAAGTTTCTGGTCCATTTTTTTCTTCTCTACCCCATCAATTAATTAAAAAAAAAGGCTTATGTTAGGTGCAGTGGCTTTAGGTGAAGCATGCCAAAACACTTTTTCATTTATAAAAAAAAGTACATACCGAACCGAACGACTTTATTCTTTCATGCACGTATTGGATTTCTACTTTCAATTAAATGCAAGAATTTTTAAGTACAGAAGATGATTTAACTGTGCACAAATGTCTCTAAACACTTTATAATTAGCATTCATTAATCACAACTCATCATTTACAAACACAGCACACGGCATTATGATATGTGAAACATACATGAAACCAATTATATCAAGTGTTGTCACCACAACACCCTAATTACATTTCACGTATATATCATCACTATCCATCACATATTCATAATCATATTCACAAATACGATTTAAAAACCCCCTACTAAATCTATCTACTTAATAGAGCTCCCAAATTTACTACAACCGTAATTATGGTTTTACACACTTCTACGTCAATCCTAATATTCAAACATATACAATCAATAAAAATATATAAACTAAACTTAGTTTCTGAAAATTCTAATCGATGCATACTATTTATTATCTGTAGAAATGTACCTTAGGTCACTTTTTTTAATAAAAAATTATAATTCTCTACATAAACTCCTTTTAATATTGTGAAAACTTTGCTTGAATGTACCTTTTTTTGGTAAGAAATACTTTCCCCCTCTCATCACTCCCTCTCTTAAGTTTTGACAATTCTTATTTTTATATTTTTGTGGAAGATGGATGACAATATAAACTTTTTTAAAAACTAGTATTGTGGTATTCTATTGACATATATGATAGTTGAATACATTGAATGGTTAAAATATATTAAATAAGACCCCAATTTAATCGATCTAATGTTGTGTTAGATTGACTGTTTAATTGGAAAAATGGAGCAGTTTGATCACCTGAATGCTCCTGCATTCATCATAATAGTCGTACAACAGTATTTTATCTTTCCGTATCTACTTAAATAAAATTATTATAATATTCTTATCAAAAATTATGCCTAACACATTAAATAGTATTTTTAATTTGTAAGAATTTATATACTTGTTCACCAAAATTTTCTTCTTTCTTTAGGTTCATATCTACAATTAATCAATTTTACACCTTTTGACCATCTAGTAATAATATATGCTCAACTCACAAATATTAGTCAATCTATCTAAAATGTTAAATTTCATAAAAGCCATCAAAATTACAAGGCCAAAAATTTTAGGATCTCATAATAGAAAAGATGATTATAATTTAATAGGGAACTATATACATAAGGGAAACAAATCTTTATATGATATGGTCCATCTTTATTTCTTAGGCAACGAAATTAAATGTTATGTCAAATATCAATTGAGAGCAACCACTTCTTACTATACAATAGTAAACATAATTTTGAGTAATCACTTTCTTAGTGAATGTAAATTAAGGAAGTATGTAATTCTTCTTACTTCAAAGTATATGTAAAGCAAATTTTATAAAAATGTACTGTTATAACATAGTAATCTTTACAAAGTTAATTGTGCTAAGATAATAATGCAAATGATTATTTTCTCATTTAAGAATAACCAAAAGTGTCTCTCTTCGAGTGTGAAATCAGACTTCGTAGTCTTTCTTGAAGATTCGTGGATTTATTTAAACTGTCTTCAAGTACTTAGGGACATTATTGTATCTCAAGTTGCGGACTACGAACAAGCTAGATCCTGATAATTTCTTACATTCCCTTAACTAACGAGATTGTCTTTGGCTTTGTTCACACATTGCAACTTGACATTGATGAACCGCTAGGTGTTGATATATAAGAAGGGAAACAAATATAGATTACTTTTAAAATGACCAAAATAAGCAAAAAACTAGTCACCATGTGTGAAAATTGACTTGGCCAAAATAAGCGAAAAACTAGTCAACATGTGTGAAAATTGACTCGGTTGTCTCCTCAATTACATCTAAAATAATAATAAAAAAGAAACAGAACCTTTGATTCATTTGAATAGTTTCTTGCATCTGTTTTGAAAATAGGGTAGGAATTGAAATTATATGTAAAATCTACAAAAGGATAAAAAAGAAAGAGATAATGAACCATGATATTGAAAGAGTTTTAATCGATGACATTAGCTTGTTCTATAAACTTTTGTAAATAGTAAATATAAAATGTTTGAGGATTGACGATCGGTAGATATTATTATTATTATTATTATTATTATTATTATTATTATTACTATTATTTTGTTATCGTTTTTGTTATTGTTGTTCTTGTTCTTGTTCTTGTTCTCGTTGGTCAAACCACAATATTAGCCTAATTTGTAGTGATGTTATTTTGATTGTAATTAGCTTAGATTTAGCCTAATTTACGGCTAGATTTCCTTATTTGTACCTATAACTTCTGTATAAATACCTTACTCTACACTTTACTTATATACCTTAATATACAATACACTTCTTCCTCTCTCTTGTCTACATTCTCAGTCATTCTCCTAGAATTAATAACATGGTATCAAGAGCATAGGTTTACCTTTTTTTCTCTCTTTTTTCCGTCCTTGATTAGCTGTCCTCTAGGTTTATTATCCCTGTCCTTTTTCTGAACCCTTTTTCAACCTCTATCGTTGCCAAAATTCTTCTCCTTTAAAGGCCTTAGTTTCCACTTGGTTGTGGCTCTTTCCAGTTTGTTTGTCGACCTGATTCCATTACACCGCTGGCACCAGCCGACTCGGGGGCCCTTGTTCTTTCGATCTGCAATATTTTAGCCTTATCCGTTGCTCCAGGGGCCACCAAACTCCTCCATATGCCGCTTTGATCGGATCTTCCTTCTATTGACCAACTGCCCAGTCAGTGTCCACGTATATTGCCACGAGTTCTGCCACGTCACTATTGACCTGCCACATGTTCCACCACATCCTCCTTTAACCATTGACTGTTGATATACGTGATAGTAGCCATAGAGCGATATTTGGCCTTGGTAGAAAAGTGGGAGACCTTGTACTTCTTATTGGTCTTCCAAGAGACTTCTTATTGGTCTTCCAAGAGATAGGAGAGCAGCCAAAAAGGACCAAATATCCGGTGAGCGACTACCGAGTGAGTCATAGTAAGCATACAACTGCAAATCTGAATCTGCACGCAATAATAAACCTTGCCCGTGATTTTTCTTAATATAGCGTAACACTTACAATGTGGTTTCATATTGCTCCTGCCTTGGTTGTTGCATGAATATTGACTGAGTGTGAACTGCATAACTAAGCTCGAGGTGCGTGATTGTCAAATAAATTAAACGCCCAATAATTCGACCGTTGCGACTAGGGTCTGGGTAGAGCAATAAACTTGATAGGACAAGTTTATGATTTTGCTCGACAAGAAAATCAGCTGGCTTACAACCTAACAACCCAGTCTTTGAAGGGATGTCGAGTACGTGTTTACACTGGCATATGAACAAGCCATCCAGTCCACAGGCAAATTCAATGCCTAAAATAATATTTAAGAGGCCCAAGGTCTTTGATATGAAAACAAGAATTAAGGTAATCCTTGACTTGTTGACAACTCCCTCCATTGTTCCCTGCAAGCACTATATCATCCACATACACCAAAAGAGCCCAAAATATATCACACTTACGATAAGTAAATAGGATATAATCAACACGAGACTGAATAAAACCAAAGGTTCATAAAGGAGCACTCATTTTGGCAAACCAGTTGCAAGGAGAATGTTGGAGCTCCTAAAGTGATTTCTGAAGGCGACACTCCTTATTAAGATCTATTGTCAAAAAACAAGAAGGAAGTCGCATATACACCTACTAATCTAAATCACAATGTAATAATGCGTTATTGATGTCGAGTTAATGTAGTTCCCATTTTTTGGGGACGGTGACTGTCAAAAAGGTACAGACACTAACCATTTCAACAATGGATGAAAAAGTTTCATTGAAGTCCACTCCTTCAACTTAGTCGTTCCATAAGATCACAAGTCTGGCTTTCAACTATTCAATAGTATCGTCGGAGTGATACTTGATTTTATATACCCACTTAGTTGGAATTGTTTTATTACCCTTTGGAAGGTTGGTAACAATCCAGGTGTATTTACTTCCAAGGCGACAATCTCTTTTTCCATTGTGTCACGCCAACAGGGATCCATATAAGCCTCCTTAAAATTTCTGGGTTCAATACCGACACTAACAACTATTAGGAACTATTGATGAGACACAGAAAACTTAGAGCAATTTACATAATTGACAATGGGATAACGAGTAACTGAGACACCATTAGACAGGGAGTGAGGTAGAGATGGGGTGTGTATAAAAACAATATTACAAGAGTAGTCCTGTAAATAAGATGGAGGATGCATTGTTTGGTGCCCATAACCCAAAGTCTCATCATACACTATAAACGAATTTTGAACAACATCATTTGGGATTCCAGCCTCCAAACTTCCTGAAGTATCTAAAGAGAAGCTCCCCCTATCACTCATACCCCCTTATTGGGGTTGGAGCAAAAAAGTGGGGACTCAGATTGTGGTTAGACAGATGGCAAGGGATGTGATGCGTTACGGGTAGTAGGTGTTGCTATAATGGTTGGAGAGGTAAAGGTAGGGGCAATATTTGGGGCTGTAGGTTGGGGTAATGGAGCCGATACGGGGCATGAATGTAGGGGGTTAGGTTGCAGTGTAGCATCATCATAGGATGGGAAGAAATAAGGTAACAGATTGTTATGTGAGAATGATGGTTGCACTAGCTCGGAGTAAAGGAAGACATCCTCAATAAAATGAACGTCTCGAGAAATAAAAACATCACCTGTTTCCAAGTCAAACAAATGTCATCTTTCTTATTATAAAGGTATCCCAAGAACATACACTTCCTACTTTGGGATGTAAACTTATATGTGGGTTTTGGCTTAGGGTGGGCATAGCAAAGGCAAGCAAAAACTCGCAAATGTTCATAGCGAGAAGCAGTGTGAAAAAGCTTTTCATGGGTGTCTTGCCATCAAGTAAGGGAGTACGAGTGCGATTTATCAAGTGTGCAATGGTAAGGAGACATTCTCCCCAAAAACTTGTGGGAAGGTTAGCTTGAAACCTTAGAACACGTCCTACATTCAATACATACCTATGTTTTCGTTCAACCTACCATTTTGTTGGGGTGTATGAACACATGATGTCTAATGTAAAATCCACAAATCCTTATATAATTTCACTAAACTCCTCTCGTGAAATTCTATACCATTATCAGTGCGAAAAATCTTTATGAATATCTGAAACTGAGTTCCCACCATAGAAAAAAATCACCAGTTTAATTGTTTCAATTCTCTCCACCATTAAGTAGACCCAAAAAACTATACTAAAATCATCAACAAAGAAATAATGTGCACCGGTCAAAGAAGACTCGCTATATCGACCCCATATGTTACAGTGCACCAAATCAAAATAAGCAGAACTTTTATAATCACTGACAGGAAACACAATTCAAGTTTGTTTTATATAGAAACAAATATCACAAGCTTCCAAATTTTTATTCTTAATACCACTACAACTACTCGCAATAGATAGTAAAGATAAATTTTGACTTGATGGGTGGCCCAATTGTTTGTGCCATAACTCCACAGTCTCCTTGGTCTTGACAGTAAAGGCAGTACTCGGAACAGGCTTGTACACATACACCTTATCTCATTACTCACCCAGTCCAATCAACATCAACGAGGCAAGGTCCTGTATCACACAAAGTTCATCAATGAAAATTGCTACACGATTTTTCCCATAGATTAATTATGCCACTAAAAATAAATTACAATTTAATTTAGGCACATATAATATGTTGTGAACAACAAAATTAGGACCCAAGAACACGTGACTCCTTTTAACCGCAGACGTCTGGACTTTGTTAGGCAACTTGACTGGACAGAGAATAATATTCTCAGTTTTTGTCAGTACATCAAGACAACCAGTCATGTGGCATGATGCTTTGCTATCAATTAACCAAGTGGGAGGGGTTCACCCTTACCATAGAGTTGTTCGCTACCTGGCTTTGATGGTTCGATGAGAGAGAGAAGGCACTAAATTTGATTAGTTGTTAACACAGGGACAGTTAGTGCTACACGAGACAAACTAGTTACATAGTTCACTCCCCCTGACACCTGTGCAGTGTGTGTAGTAGCTACAGGTGGCGTATCTCTGCCTCGACCTTTCCCTTTGCTTTTTTGCCCTTCTACCTAGGACACCCATAAAGTTGGTAGTATATTGTGATGTTATGATTTGGTTTTCCACAATACACACATATAGGCTGATCACCTTGTGCTAAAACTTCACCTAAAACAGATTATGAAGATGCAGTTTGTTAGCCTTCTAGAGAGGGAATCTGCATGACGTATCCCACGACATCCCCTTGTTCATCTTAGGAATGAATAATCGGTTTGTGTGTTTGCTTTTGTGTTGTCATGGAGTAAACATGATTGATTGAGGGTAGCGATGAGGTGTTCAGAATTTGACTTCTCAAATTCCCATATAATTGGTCATCTAGGCCCATGAGGAATTGGCATACCTAATCTTTTCTGGTTTCTTCAGTCATAAATTTCAGTACCGAACACTTATCACTGCACTCACACAGCAGGATCAACCTACTACTGTCCAGTTCATCCCACACTCCTCTGAGTTTAGTGTAATATGTCCCAATGGATGTCCCTTGTGCCTTAATGGTAGGAAGGCTTGATTTCAACCCATATTGTTGAGAAACAGTTTCAACAACATAACGTTTTGCTAGATCATCCCACAATTCCTTTGTCGTCTTAACATAAGAGATAAATGGCTAGAGTTGTGGGTCAACTGTATTATGTATCCATGCATTAATTAAGGAGTTATGTACCTCCTAAGCATAGGCCTTGTCTGAATTGCATCCTAACGACTTTTGGATCTAGTCATTCATGAAGGCCAATTTGTTCTTAGCCTTCAAACCATTCTTCATCACCTTCGACCAATTATAGTAATTGGATTCACCTCGTAAGACCACATTTGTCAAAAGCAGACCTTGATTATCTGAGGAGTGAATAAAAAATGGTGAACAGGGGTTTGAAACCTTGAGGGTTTTGTTTTGTTCACCGTCTTCAGCCATGGTTGACTTCGTCCTTAGCCATAGTTTCCACCCATTTAGATTTGACAACTATTTGGCTAATGATCTAGGATTCAACGATGCTTGTAAGAAAGGTGTTAAATGGTCCTTTAAAGAAACCAAGCAATTTACATGTGTACAAAAGCTTAAGGCAATCAAATAAGAACTCAAACTGCTACATTCTTCAAAAGGATCTATAGATAAACTATTATTACAAGCTAAGGATGATCTTGTAATCTAGAAATTACTTTCACTTTTAGCACATGATCCTCACTTCTTGCAAAAGAAAAACAAGCTCTCTCAAACTATTTACTTTTTGTTAGAAATTATGACTCCCTACTTTAGCAAAGAGCTAGAGTGAATTGGCTGAAAGATGGAGATAAAAGTTCAAAGTTCTTCTTCAATTCAATCTTAGCTCATAAAAACAAAAACATAATTTGCTCAATTACCAATAATGAGGGGTTGATCCTTCAAATCCACATAGATATTCAAAATGAAATTGTGAACTACTTCAACAATCCCCAAATGTAGCATTAGTCTCAACTGCAGATTTCTCGACACTTAATCTAAAGAAAATTAAGCAGGATGATAATGCATTGTTAACAAAAGCTATGGAGGACAAGGAGATTGAGGAAGTAGTATTCAATATGGATGGCATGAAAGCCCTTGGTCCTAATGGACTGAATCCTTCTTCTTCCAAAAATCTAAGGAAATCACGAGTACATTTGTCAAAAATGCAGTGAAAAAATTCTTTTCCAAAGATGTGCTACTCAAATAAATCAACAAGACATTTATATAATTGATACTAGAAGGTTCAAATCCCTCAAACTTCAATGTTTCAGACCTATTGCTTATATTTTTTTATATAAAATCATCTCCAAAATTCTTGCATCAAGACTAAAAATGGTAATTGCTCTACTCATAAGTGACAATCAGGGTGCCTTTATATGCAATAGACAGAATGGGGACAATATATTAATTGTGCAAGAGCTTCTTAAAGTTTATTTAAGAGCCAAATTCAGCCCCCAATTGCACTATCAAAATCGACTTTTATAAGGCTTATGATAGTGTTAGTAGGATTTTTTTATGGAAGAAGATGAAAGCTTATGGATTCCTAAGAACTTACATCAGCTATTCCAAGAATGCATATCCACTGCGAGCTATTCAATTATGATAAATGGGAGCCCTTTAAAGTATTTCAAAGCTAGGACAGTACTAAGGCAAAGGCATCCTCTTTTCCCTATGTCTTCATTATGTGCATAGAAGTACTCAATTTTATAATTAAGTTTGGAGTGGACTCGAATGCAAGATTTAAATATCATTCCAAGTGTAAGAAAATTGAACTCACTAATCTTGCATTTGCAAATGAATTGCTTCTTTTTTGTAGTGCAAAAGTGGAATCCATCCACAGCTATACGAAGGCTCTTCACAAATTTAAAGAAGTCTCTGGACTGCAGATCAACCTCAATAAAAGTCAATTCATAATTTCAAAAGGTGTTTCTTGAATGGCTTCACATATTGCTTCCATAACTGGGATGATGGAAAAAGCCCCACTTCTTCTATACTTGAGTCTGCCAGTCTTAACAAAAAGACTCACTTTCCTTGAATGCAATCCTATTATAGGGTTTATTTATAGAAGAATCAACTCTTGGGTGAATAAATTTCTATCTTTTGCAAGGAAACTGTAGCTTATAAAATTGGTTCTCAACTTTTTTCACATATGTTGGAGCCCACACATTTTGTTTTCAAAAAATGTTTCCGAGACAATTGAGAGAATCTTCAAAGATTTCTTATGGAACCATTCTAATGGTGCAAAAGGAAGTGCTAAAGTCAAATATTCAGACATATATTATCCAAAAGAAGAAGGGGAACTAAGTGTTTCTTCAGTGAAAATCACTAATCAAACACTCATCCTGAAAAGGTTTTGGTGGATCTTTGAAGATAAAAAATCATTATGGATCAGATGGATTCATTCCTGTTTTCTCAAAGGTAAAAGCATATAGGAAGTTAGCAAGAAAGTTTCCAACTCCTTTTTTTTTAACCAACTACTCTAATGAAAAATCTTGTCCAAGATGCCATTTCTTGCTCAATTGGCAATAGGAAGCTAATATCCTTGTGGTTTGATAACTGATCTAGTCAGGGTGCTCTCATTTACTCCTCAAGTAAACTAAGGAATTCTATCAATCTCCCACTTCACACAAAAATGGACTCACTCCTTTACGGGAGTAGCCGGCAGTTCCCTGCCATACTTAGTCATTTTCAACCTCAATATTCTCCCAATCCTCGCAATCAAGACACCTTCTTCTGGTATAATTGACTTACTCATCATCTTTCTAATAAAATCATGAGACTTAAGGTTAAAGAAACCAGCAATGGAGTGGTATAGAATCATCTGGAACAAAATCATACCACCTAAAACCTCCTTTCTTCTGTGGCTAACTATTCATAACCAACTTAGCACTATAGATAGAATTAGGTATTTAACCATTGATTCTTCCTATCCTTTCTATTCAGCAGAGGAAGAAAAAAGAGATTACTTATTCTTTATGTGTGTGATCACCAACTGTATATGGGAAGCAGTTAAAATGAGTTGTATTTGGTCAATTCAAGCTAATACATTTTCCAATGCTATTCAACGGCTTTATTGTCAAATAACTCTCTCAACGTTGAAACACATTGCATTAGTTATCATGTGCATGCAAATCATTTAAAAAGAAAGGAATGTTACATGGTTTGAAGCTAAACAGAAACCTATCTCACTTCTCATATATGAGACCATGGAAAACATCAACGAACTTTTACTTTTGGGAGCCGTAGTTTGAAGCTTCAACTTTCTCTGTATCTTAACTTGCCAAGCACGTTAATCATATATTTTGAATTGGTAGCAATACTACAACCTTATGTGGAAAAGGGTACCCCTTAAGTATCTTTTGTAAATTGTAATTCAATTCTTTAATAATGAAATTCTCTTTTTATGTAAAAAAAACCTCTAGCTAGAGTATGAGCTACAATATTCCTAGTTCTATTTACATATTGAAATCTTACATTTTATATATCTTTTAACAAAAGTAAGCAGTCTCCAACTATTAGTCCCAAAATTGATGTCTTGCAGATTTCTTATTCACAGTAACATAACAGTAAAGCATATGATTCAATCACAATTTTTGAAAAATTTCTTGCTTTATCTATCTCAACACCTCTCCCATTCCTATTGCCTCTGCCACTTTAGGTTCGTAATTGACATTTCTTATTTATCAACATCTATGGTTTATAAATGTCAAGTGGCAATGTGTGAACAGAGCAAAAGACAAGCACATTAGTTGAAGGAGTGCAAGAAATTATCAGCACTTAGCTTGTTCGTAGTGCCCAGCTTGTGATAGAATGATGTCCTTAGGAACTTGAAGACAGTTTAAATAGGTCCACCAATCTCCAAGAAAGACTAGGAAGTTTGGTTTCACAGTCAAATAAAGACATTTTTGTTAATTCTTAAGTGAGAAAGTAACCAATTGCACAATAAATTTTGTTTTATAAAAAGGATCTATATATTTTTTTAGAGTGAGAAGATTCACATACTTTCTCAATCCAAATTTATTGAAGTCAAAGAAATGTTTGTATAACATAGTGATTACTCAAAATGATGTTTAGTATAGTATAATATGAAGTGATTACTCTCAATTGATATTTGACATAATATTTAATTTGGTTGCCTAAGAAATAAAGATGGACCACATTATGTAAAGATTTGTTTCTTTTATATATATAATCTCCCATTAAATTATGCTATCTTTATATTACTATGAGATCCTAGAATTTTTTATCTTGTAATTTTGATTTTTTTAGTGGAATTTCACATTTTAGATAGATTGACAAGTATTTGTGAGTTGAGCTACATATTTTCATTGAATGCTTAAAAGATGTAAAATTGATTAAAGAAGAACATTTTGGTGAATAAGTGTATTAATTGTTACAACTTAACATTGTTTAATATTTTAGGCATAATTTTTATAAGAATATTATATTAATACCATTCAAGTGGATATGAAAAGATAAGATAATTTTGTACAACTAATAAGAAGACAACATGTGCAATTAGGTGACCTAACTATTCTATTTTATCGACTAAATAATCAATTAAACACAATATTAGATCGACTGAACTGTGGTCTAATTTTGTAAATTTTAAGTATTGAATCTGGTATGGTCGAGTCGGTCGTGTTGGGCCCGAGCCCATTCGTAATGACCCACAGGCCGATCGGTCCAATCTTCAAAGATCAGTCTTATACCTATTGGTTATTCCAAGCCCAGGACCATTCCGCGTTCTCCTTGGCCCATTCGTAGGTAAGAGACTCCCATGCAAACGTAAAGACTTAAACCTAGTTGGTGGTTCCTATATAAGGTACATCTTGGCCACAAGAGAGGTACGAATAATCATAACCCTAGTTTTCTCTGCTTTCCTGCCGTCCCTCCTTTACCAAAAGACTAACTTTAGCGTCAGAGAGGCCTATCGGGAAACAACCCCCGACGTGCCTTCTTTGTTTTGTAGGAATCCTCAAGCCAGAATTCTTGTGTTCAACAGTTGACTCCATGGATCCAAACGGCAACGTACAGCCTCGTCAGAATCCGGATGAACCAGAATCTATCAAACTACCTTACATGTCAAACTAATACTATAAAAATAGTTTTTGAAAAGTTCACTGACTTTCACAAATAGTTTTTACAAATTATAAAAGAAAGAAAGAAATTGAGAGAACTCAAAGAGGGAGTGATCAATCTCCTCCATTTAGATCATAGCCATGCTATACATATATTAACAATATCTATTTCTTTATCTTCGTACGTGTATTTATAAAGAGTATAAAAGGTGAATCACATCCTGAGTATAATATTCTCCTTGTACAATTATTGAACTCAAAAGAAGCTTAATAATTTAGTTAACATAGTGGAGAAATGGTGCAATATTTTCTGATTTGAGCAATAGGTATTACCACGCTACAATAACAAAGAGATCCCCATCTTCTTTATCCCTTCTCCGGTTTATTTTTTATTCTATTTTTGCCACATACAGTTTTAAGTTGTAGCTATTTGGTTGCATTCCATAAGCTTGAAAGCAAATTCCACTAATATTTTGCATCAAAAGAGAAAACAACCAAATTGCTTTTCACGTAAAGAAAAAGACCAGAAAGGTAAGTGTAGTAGACTTGATTGCCGTGTAGCTTCTCAACTGATGAAAATGATGAATACTGTAACTGGCTTTAGGGTTGGAATACTTAGTGCCATCAAAAGCATCCAGCAAAAGCAATACGCTTTGTGATAAAGAATACATCTTTTTATGCCATTGAGGAAATGGATTAATGGGGTTTTCATCTTCCATAATCGTGAGATAAAACAGTAAGATCCTTGCTGATTATGAGGGGGATACAACTAAAAAGAAACCATATATAGAGTTGTTATCTTAATGTTACTTTTAAGAACTAATGGAACCCCTTAGATACTCCAATTGTGTCGCAAGGAGGGACTTAAGGCAACCTCTTTGTTATTTGCCAGGATAGTTTTTCTAATTTCCATTTTGACGTCATTGATATTTTTATTTTCTTTTAGGTTTTAATTATTCAATGAAAGTACTTAATCATAATAATTATTAGAGAGCTTTAATTTAACTTTTACAACGTAAATTAGGAAATTTTATTTTTATTCATAATTCTATATCAGGAAATTATTTGAATACAAAAAATCAAAGTTTTGTAGAAAAAATATTACTTAATATTAATTATAAATTATGAAACTGTTATTAATTAAGTTTTATAATAAATAAATTATTATTGGATATTAAATCTTATCTATAAGTTTTATATGGATATTAAATTTTAATAATAACAATATGATTTTAAAGTTTATATATTTATATATTGTTGATTTATTGGAGCCATTCTTTTTTTTTTTAAGAATTGAATAGGAATTATGTCGACAATAGCTAAGCTAATACAAAAATACAAAGTAGAAGACAAACTAGTTATAAGACCAGTCTGTCTATTCCAAAGATGATCAAGAGTAAGAATCAAAATGCAAGATTTACATCAATAGACTAAAGCAATGGAGCCATTCTTTTTACTTTGCCCATGATCTATAAAAAGTTAGAAACGGCCTGCCTGACATGAACGTATTAGTCTCTCTTCGCGAATGTGGATACTTTTCAACTTCAACTGGTTTATGATTAGGTAACCAAATTATCAGTTTTCAGGCATTAGGCATTAGTCTATCCCAAGTTGAGTGCTACAAGCCAAGTGCTAGTCCATTTTTGTGTTCCCTACCCCATTAATTAATTAGAAAAGAATCTTAGGTTAGGGACAGTGGTGCTAGGTGAAGCATGCGAAACAACTTCATTCATGTCCTTACTCTTTCGTTTGTAAATGTAGAATGTAGGCCTTAGTTATGGAAATTGCATAATCAGTCCAAAACATTCGGTTTTTATTATCAAAACTCTATTTTCATGTTCAACTAAGTTCAGTTTATCATCTCATCTGTTTTTAAATTCTGAATGGAAGCTATACTTATGAAACTTGCACAATTGATCCAAATATTATGTGTATAATTATGAAAATACTACTTTTACATTTAATTCATATAATGTATGTATTCTT
>JANZXP010000194.1:22633804-22652620 GCA_027576715.1 Erythroxylum flavicans | reverse complement strand
TAATTGTCCCGAAAGTGATATGTGATGCTTTATGAAAAAATGCAAAGATGTGAATTATATGTCTACATGTTTGATGTGTTTCAAGAATTGAGTAAACCATCGATGATGGTTACCTCATCTGAGTTCGTAAAACTCACCTAAAATTGCACGTTGACATTTCAGAACCAAAGGAGGACTTTTGCTACTGAGAGACCGTACAAGAAGCGTAATTCTTGTACTTTTGTAAAGAAAATAACTCACAGATCGGTCAGTTGAGATTAGAAAATTAGATAGATCTTTTTGTGTATTTTCTCTTTCATGTAGTTTATTTTGTAATAGGTTACGTTGATGTACATGTATAGCTATTCGAAAGCTACAATGTATTACATTCGGATTTATGAAATGGAACGGGAAAATTTTGGTTTTAAAAATTTGTGACTTTCTTTATGATGTCTTATAAAAGAATAAAGAATGATGATGCCATGTTAAGTCAATGTTGTAATTGAACGTAGCACACCATTATTATAGGTTATGTACTAGAATGTCCTCAGGGTGTTTCGGTATGTACCCCATGGTAACGGGGCACTACATTTTAGGTGAGACACAATTTGATTAATAAAATAGGAGGGAGACAAGATAGGAAAAAATTGATCTTTAGTTGTTAAATCCTTGAATTCCAGTTTTCTGCATTTTAGGGTTATCAATTGTTCATTGTTAGTCATTTAATTTTAATTTAACCTCTTAGATTATTTCCATTAAATAATTTCTTTTCTTAACCAAAGATTAATCTGAATTAAGTGATGCCTAAGCATCAATCCTCGTGGGAACGATTTCTGCTTTTAACTACAAGTCACAACCCGTATATTTGTGATTTTTTAACGTAAAACTAGTAAATGTTTTGCACATCAACAACCAAGCAAAGGGTATACGGGGAAAAGAGTTGCACAACATCCTTCAAGTTTATGGAACCACCCTAGGGACAATAACAAGAGAGGCATCATTAAGCTATGTTATCCCTAATGATGCATAACTATTAGCTTACTACATATGAATAAGATTTACAATAGTTAAAGATTGCAATCTCGATTATGGCAAAGAATTCATGTATGAATAATCTAGTAGCACTATAAAAATTGTTCAAACATAAATCTCAAACTTTAGACATAAAATAATATATTTAATTTTAAAAGAGAGTTAAAAATAACATCACTAAGATTAATCAATGCCCAAACATGTTCACCGACCTTGATATACCATTTGAATTGGAAAAAAGAATATTAGCAACTTATAGCTCTCAAAAGGTAAAGGAATCTTCCTCCTTTTGTGTTTGGAATCTATATATACCCTTTTTAGCCTCTTAATTGCCTTTTATAATGCAAAATTAGAGTTGCATGGTTATACACGATCAACTAAACAGGCATGCAAGTGATCGTGTACGTTAATTTGGCAAAAATCACAGAGTTATACGTTCTTAGTGAGCTACACGGTTAAGATACGCGACCATGTAAGTCTCCACAAAGCGTGTAGGTCACAGGGGGATTGAAACAACATCTTTGAGTTTGTACACATTTCTAGTGAGTTACACGTTCCTATATACATGGACGTGTAAGTCATAGTGACTCAAAATTTTCCATTCTTTACCTCATCTTCACCTTAACTCATCTCCTTCTTGCTCTACGAAGGCAAATAAAATTGAACATCGATAGAACGATACAAAGGATGTGAATTTAGCTCATCTTAGTTCTTGTTCCTAAAGCTTGTACCTAAACTAAAATATGAAGCAAAATAAGCATATTAAACACATCATAACATTAATCACTAAGCAAGCATTACAAAATTGATATATAATCAATTAAGCACTTATCAATAGGTTCGGTCGAAAGAGGCCTTTGAGTTTTTGGTTAGGCCTTACAACCCAATCCATAATTAGGATCCAACTTGATTTTTAAAAAAAGATTTTTGAAACCATTTGAATTGGGATTAGGATATTGCATTTGACTAGAGCCGCGATTTTCTATTTTACCACCATGATGATGGCATCCAGTGTCTAACAATGACTGTCATCAGTATAACAATATGGATGTGCGGAAGACTTTAAACATATTCTCATATTTTCAAAAGTTTTATTCATAAATAAAGAATGTCAGTACAATTGCAAGATGATTAATAGCTATGATGAAGGATTCATAGTTTGAGGTCAAGCCATTCAACGCGAAAAGGAGGATATCTTTCTCTCCAACATGAACTACAATCACGACTAATTCTTCAACAATTTGAAAAATTATGTTAAGATAAGCGATGAGTGATATATCTCCTTTGCTAGTGGTATGAAGGTCATGTCAAAACAGTGGTTAGCGTGACAAAACCTAATTAACATGTGAACTGAATAGTTACGACTCGTAAAGAAAATGTGGAATCTTGTTCAGGGGCGAACTTTTGTGGCAACTCAGAATTTTTAACAAAAGAAAGAAGTGTCTTTTCTGACTTGTTTAATCATGTTAATTAATAAGAGAGGAGGCTATGGACACTTCGAATATCGTAAATTAATAACGATGATTCACCAACTACGTGTGTATATATGTTCCCAACACAATATTGAACATAAACTAATTACGTATACAAAATCGACAAGTACATTGATTTTTGCTTTCCAGGCTCTTATGCCAATAAAAAGTTTGTACTTTAGTGAAGTCGCAGAGACGCTCGTAAATGAAGTATAGATAACAACAGAAAAATCACTCTTATTGTTGACAAAATATTTCACTCTTATAAGAGAGCGATCGTCGACTATACTTCAACTTAATCTATTTTCAACCGAAAGTCTTTAGCTATATAAAAATGCTTATCCAAACAAGAAAATATAGTGGATTCCAACCCACAATAGCAGCATTAGGCCATTTAAGTTTCTCGTATATGCAGCAGATCACAAGCAGGTCAGGTTTTTGGGATTAAGCTTTAACACAAGTCGACGACTCTTTACTCTATATATAAAAATTGTTTGGTTGTTATTTGTTTAATCACAGCATTTATTTATATAAAATCATATCTGTGACCATGAAGATATATTATATAATGTCAATTTGATGATGGTGTATGACAATCTTCAAACATAACGTACACAGTACTCTAAACCTTTGCCTGATTCATCAAATTTGCCCCACATGGCACTAGTTATAATCTAATGACCACTCTTTTCTTATGGTTTTTACCCCCTTTCTCGCTCAGTGATGTCCACTTCATGACAAGTATTCTCATTTTCTTTCGTTGAATATTCTCAAATTCTGAACCAAATACATGAGACATTTCCATCTTTTTAAAACGTATAAACATAGTACATGAGGTCCAAATTATGTTATCTTTGATAGAGCAGACCGACATTCGGAGTAATGCGCCAACTGATAGGTGCACATTGCCTGAGGGACATTATATTGATAGTGAAAGTGACACTCCGCTTTTCAAGGACAGTTTTAACGTGAATTGATGGGGAATATTTATATAGAAAGAAAGCTCCGGCAAGCCGTTTCTGAGCCTTAATTAACTGGTGTACATACCCTCAGAAGATGAATACTATGGACGTTTTGAGGTGGAATTTATGTTTATACAAGTGGAAATGCCATGCATCTATTCCCGTTTGCTCGTCTTGTAAAGACTTAAACGAATTTCTAACATCAATAGTACATAAGACCACCCAACAAGATATAGGATCGAAACACTTTAAAGTGTAGAAGATAGATTGTATAAGCACTTCACACCTTATATTTCAATTATATATTATCTTTATAGTGTGGAAAAGAAAAATGATCCTCTTGAATTCTACTACATCAGCCTCTGTCATCTGGCTTGTTGGTGTCTTACTTGAGGAACTTATGCAACAACAACCCAATTAGACAATGACATGCCAATAAAGAAGAAAACCTATAGGCCACCCATCAGTAAATGCCAACTAGATGATTCCTAAGCACAGACATTTGTTTTTATAAGCCCCCATAACCATCAACTTGGGTCCTCAAGAATGGACGTTATCATATAAAAGAGCGGAGTGTAAGGTTTTCATAAACAAATGATTGTGCGAATGAAGAGCGAGTTCTCTATCTCTATTTTTTTTTTTGCACCAAATATGTGGAAAATGTCAGATTGAGTACATATAGTGAACAGAATTATTTGGTCAATCAATCTAGCATGTTAAACTGTATATTAAAGGGGGGAAAATGTGTAGATTGTAAAAGTAGGAATGGTGATGATGAGAGGCATGTGAGTGGCTTATTAGCCTTGTCGCACACGGGCCCATGTGATATGCCGAATATCTCTAATTTACGCTATTGCCCCCTCTTATACAGACAGTTGAGACATTATCAACTTCCATTCCATCCTACGAGTCAAGTCGAGCCCCACCGTTACCATTTACCAATGCTCAAAGTTGTGAACTTTATTGTTCTTATATTGTATAATACATGTATGTAACGAATTTTTGGGGTCTAAAGTTGAAGTGCTATAACTTTTTAACAAGGAATTATTAATACTACAATGTCATTTTAGGTATTTTCATGTTATTATAGAGTATTTTATTATTCTCAGTCTTTTTCTTTTCTACTATAACAAGCAGACATCATTTGATAAATATGGTCTTTCTATTACAATTACTGCTGCCTAGATATATGACATAATATGAATATCACTGATCGAAGACAATACACAGTTTTTGTATTTCGAATTTAGGTTATTGGAACTTTTTTTCTAATGTAATGACCTAAACTAAAAAGAAATCTCTTTTACAGTAAAAGTAAAAGTACTGTCGCCTGACGAGGATGAGGGCTGACATTGTTTCTACTATAACATTGTTTCTACTATAACAATCTTTGGGTGCCTTCCTTTTCTTCTTGAGGATATGTCTGGGATTCGATTCCCGCGATTCGCTTTATAATTTGTATTTTATTTTTCCTTTATTAAAAAAAAAAAGGCAGTGTCGCCTGGGTCTGGTCAAACATTGAGCACTCAAGTAAAAGAAGACAAACAGTGTAGTGGGGGTAAAAGGTAAAATGATGCTGAACATGAAACGGAAGGATTCACACTCTCACGGGGTTCAAAAAACTAGTTATTGTTAACCCGAAACTTTAGCATATAATCCAAATACCCAATGCATCATTAATCTCCACCACCTACCATTACCAAGAACAGCCGCCAGCTGGAACTCGGCAGTAAATGATCCACGTCCATTTCCACGAGGGCATTCCTGACAATGGAAAAAAACTGTCCTTTCCGTTACCAAAATCCTTACTTGTGTGTGTCTGTGTGTGTGGGCACTTCAGCTCAAAAGAGTTGTGCACTACGGAGGCACAGACAAACGCCACCGAATCCGTGAGCGATAGAGAAAAGACATCTAGAGAGGTATAGAGAGAAAAGGGTCTATCTGGTTTGTGGTCATGTACCTCCAAACTCCATTTTCAGAGAAAAAGTTTGGAACATTGGAGGAAGTAAAAGGAAGCTCCTCTCGCAAATCAATGCCTGTGAATCCCAGAATTTGATGTTTTTCATTCGTCTGATTCTATCTCCTTTTCTCCTAAAAATCGCTTCTTCTCGGGTTACTGTGTCCAAGGAAAACGAATAAACTAAGCATTACACGAAAACAAAAACCTCAAAATTGGAAGTACTTGCATGGAATCCCAATAGGTGAGTCACGAGAGCCCACATACAGTTATTGTTTTACCGGATTTCTTTCTATTTCGTAAATGTAACTCTTTTTTAGCTCTATTCTTGGTTTCAGGTGACGGTCTCTTCTCCGTTGACCCTTCGAAGAGTCTGGCGACGAAAGGTGAATTACTAGTAGTTTCTGTACGGACTTTCGAAAGATTTCTTTTCCTTCAGTTCTTTCATTATCTGTATATATGTGGTTTGCTGATTTTACTTTCGCACTATTTTACTTTGAAAAACTAGTCAAGAAGCGTAATGAGTAATCCAAACTAAAAGTTTTTATCTTTGTATTCACTCTTTTTTCTTAGTTTTCAATCTGATGGCAGTTGAGACGGTTATTCGCAGCTGCTTATAAAGATCTCGGCTGGTTCTCAAGTAGATCCCGTGAAGGAGGAGCTTTTGACCCTGATCTTGAACCAGCAACTTTATAGATCAACTTGATATTCTCAACTTTCTAGTTTTCCAGGATTGATTGCTTTGCCTCGAAGATGCATTAATTGCATAATGCAAGTGGAGGAATCTACTGCAACTTCAGTGTCGGCTTGATATTGTAGGAATTGGCCTAGAAGAGGTAAACTTTTAACTCCGTTATGTTGATTATATTGGTCCTGTTTTGGTGTTATTCACCCGGTGGTCCATTGTCCCGTGATGGGTAGTCAAAAGTTTTGAGTCTTCTTTCGTTCTCCATTCCTCCAGCCTGCCATTGGAAGAAAAAAAAACAGAAGTTGTAATTGTATCACCTTTATTATCTTAAGTGAGCATAATTTATTGGAGTACTACAAGAGTATATATAGGTAATTAAGGAAGAGAGAAAGATTTGGGTTTTGGAATCCTTAATGGTGATTTTTTAATAGTAGCAGGATTTAGGTTGGTTGGGCTTTGAAGATGGCTTCTTGGGAGCATCTTGGGGAGATTGCAAATGTTGTCCAGCTCACTGGCCTGGATGCAGTGCGGCTGATAGGATTGATTGTTAAAGCTTCCCATACAGCAAGAATGCACAAGAAAAACTGCAGGCAGTTTGCACAGCATTTGAAGTTGATTGGGAACTTGCTCGAGCAGCTCAAGATATCAGAACTTAAGAGGTATCCAGAGACAAGGGAGCCATTGGAACAACTTGAAGATGCGCTTAGGAAGGCTTATGGACTGGTGCAGAGTTGTCAGGATAGGAGTTATTTATACTTGATGGCTATGGGGTGGAACATCGTGTATCAATTTAGGAAGGCTCAGAATGAAATTGACCGATATTTGCGCCTTGTTCCTCTGATCACTCTGGTGGATAATGCTCGAGTGCGGGTATAAAATTTTCTTTCTTTGTTTTTGGTTATGACTACTGATTTGCCTGATATAATTGACCGGTATTTGTGCCTTGTTCCTCTGATCACTCTGGTGGATAATGCTCGAGTGCGGGTATAAAATTTTCTTTCTTTGTTTTTTGGTTATGACTACTGATTTGCCTGATATACTTATTTCTTTCATTTCTTGGTCGCTTGGATTGTTAATATCTTTTCACAGTTCTTCTTGCATATAGATGAAGATTTTATTTCTGTGATGAAATGATAGTTTTTCCGAAATTGATGAATACCAAGTGCATATGGATTTCACAAAGTATCTTTTTCTTTTTCTTTTCCCTTTCCTATTGTCCTGGATTGAGTCATTGGTCTCAGATGATGGAAGAATTACCTTTGTTTTCTTAAGCTCAGCAAAGAACAGGGTATGTCAATTCCTATGATCATTTTGATTGGTTACTCAAAGTTCACATTTAATGGGAATATCAAGGGTTTCCAGCATTGAATATGATTATTATTCACTGATTTGGAACTTGGTTAAATTTATGCTAATTACTAGACTGAATTTTGTATGGCAGATTATACTTATCTGATACAGTTCCTGTTAGCTGTTTTGACCAATCACACCATTATTATGGATTGCAAACCCACTAACTTTTTAACTTCCATAGTTAACTACCAAATGAAAATTTTCATTTTCCTTTTTCCTTCAACTTGCTATGGAACTAAGTATGTTTAAGGAAGTAATTTGATTCAAGTTATGAATATCCATGTTAACTGATCACTGTTGGATATTGGTTTGTATTATCGTGCACAGGAGAGGCTGGAAGATATTGAAAAGCATCAGTGTGAATACACGCTGGATGAAGAGGACAGAAGAGTGCATGATGTCATCTTAAAACCAGAACCCTCTAAAGATCATGAGATAGTGTTGAAAAAAACTCTCTCTTTTTCCTACCCAAACTTGGGTTTTAATGAAGCTCTTAAAAAAGAAAACGAGAAGCTTCAGCTTGAACTACAGCGATCCCAAGCTCACTTGGATGTCAGCCAATGTGAAGTTATTCAGCATTTGATCGAGGTCACTGAGAGTGTTGCTGTAAATTCTAATACTGAAAAGAGCTCGAAACAACTGGAGTCTAATTACTCGGATGCTAGTGAGAAATACCAGTCACCTGATGAAAACTATCATAAGAACAGCGATTCTCGTGTGCCTTCAAGGTTATAGTACTTCTGAATCTTGTTTCTAAATTAGAAGTTTCAGTTTGGATGCACAATTGTTTCGGATCAGGAAAATATAATTTTTAGCACTGAGATAAATCTGTCACGCTATCCAGGAAATTGATCTTCTAAAATCTTGGAAATTTCTGACTACTAGGTCTAAATATTCTATGATTTGCTTTCATTTTCTCATTTTCTGTTTTTATTATCCTTTCTAGTATTCATAAGAAGATCTTCTGGATACTACATTACTCATGACCTTGATGGGTTCTAAACAAAGGGCCGTTCAAGAAGTCTGATTGTATTCTTCTTTTTGCAGAAAAACATCCTCAGTTTCATCGGGTCAAGAACTTCTGTCCAATAGAGGCTCATATCAAGATGAAGAATGGCATACTGATTTACTTGGGTGTTGTTCTGAACCTTCTTTATGTATGCCTCCTTCCGAATCTCATTTGGCTTGTCTACCCTAGCAACTATTTACACTAAAATAGTGAGAGTTCCGTCCATTTCTTTTCATGTATAATGCGTTCTAGTGGTTGGTAATTTTTTCTGAACAGCAGGATATGGGTCTAGTTTTCATTTTAGTATATCTTGATCATTATTGGGAATATCAACCTCCTGATTGAATGCTATTTTTTTTCCTTTTGTCTGCCATATCATTTCCTAAACTGTTGACTAGAGTGAACAGCAAATTCTTGAAAAGTTTAATTTTGCTGATTTTTCCCGGTAAATACAATCTGTGTCTTGTCTGCAACTCAGCTGACATCATATCAGATGGCTGACAATACAAAGTTGACATATTTTGACTTTGGAGATCCAAATTTAGAGTGCCTAGATTGCAGCTGAAACGCTGAACATGTAGTGTTGCTGAGGTCTAATATTTATATTATATTCTTCCTTAAATATAAAAGATATACCACATTCTTGATATTTCAGCCACTTGTTTTTCTTAAAGCATCCTTCTGATATGCAGGTTTAAAGACTTTCTTTTATCCATGTGGCACACTCTCCAAGATTGCTACGGTGGCAACTAACAGACACATGTGTAAGTGATACTAATTATACACAGAATCACAGATTATATTCGTGGCTGCATCTTATGCATGAACTTGGGGTAGTCAGGGTAGCTGATTTCTGGAATCTCCTCAATACTGCTTCTTCTAGTAAATTATAGCCGGATATTAGTTGGGTGGTGGTTGCGTATTAGGCTATTCTTTTTCTCTTAGGTCCTCAACTGGAGGCTTTTTGATGAACAATAGGAATCTGTTAATTTCAGATTGTAAATCTACAACATTCTACAAATCTTATTCATGTTTTGATCTCATGTTATTCTTATGTTGTTCATTTCTGTAATCTTCAGCTTCAGCTGAAGCGTGCAATGAATTGATGGCTTATTCATTGATATTGTCATGTTGTTGCTATACTTGCTGCATTCGGAGGAAGCTTCGCAGAACATTCAATATAGCGGTAATTATTCTAGACAGCTACTTGATTAAATCTCTGGTTGCAACTTCTACACATTGAACATTAGCTTGTCCCAATTCATGTGCCTAAGACCATAATATCTTCAACATGTAATTTTTAGCTACTCGGACATCCCCAAATTTCTCAAACCATATCATTTCCTAGAAGAATCTTAGCAAAGCTGATATGCTGGCAATGATGTAGCTTTATAGACCAATAATTTATGCTTTGATTAGGATAGCACGACCTAATCGTGGCCACTTGGTGTTTAGCTTTTAATGTTGAGTAAGCCTGCAAAGTGTTGTTTTAACAATTTTCTTTGACAGGGCGGCTTTGTTGATGATTTTCTCTCACATTTGATGTGTTGTTGCTGTGCACTTGTCCAAGAATGGCGAGAAGTAGAGATTCGTGGTACATATGATTGAATTAATTATCTAGGATCAACTGAAAAACTTCAAGGGAATTCTGTGTCTGAAAACTTCTCTTGTGGTTGGCAAGATCTGTACTCCTTGCGTGACGTTAACTTCTTGCTCACCAGTCTCAATAATCTTTGCCGATCACTTTTATTGCTCTTTCACATAAATGGTGCCTATTCCTGGCCACTTAGCATTTGCTATTCATGGTTAACTCTTGCAGGTATGGAGAAGACAAAAACAAGCCCACCAACTTCACAGTTTATGGAGTCCTAAGTTACGTAATCATGCTTACTTGTTGGCAGAAAAAAGATTCCAGACCGTGAAATCCAATCACAGACGTAACGACCAATTACTGCTGTTATATGAAGCTTGCCATGGGACACTTTTCTGTTTTCATATTTTTGGTCACAGGATATTTACCTTGTATTGGGTCAGCTAGTGTAAATTAGCTTGTTACAACATATGTATCATAGACATAAGTTTAATGATAGTGTTGTCTCTTGAAATAGTTTGTAATCCCTCTAACTTTGTGGATCCAATTTAACCTTTGGCTGTTGCCTTTAATTCACCCTTAATGGCACAGCAAGATGGGAAAACCCAAATAGGACATAGCCCAGCAAATTCCTCCCTACATTCTGCTTGTATTTGTAAGAAACTGTGTAGGTTCTGATTCTTTGCAAAAATTGTTAGAAGGAAACATATATAACTGATTAGTAATGAGCCTCGAAGTGGTGACGATTATGTTAGGATCGGTCCTGGATCTAGATGAATCGAAGAAGAGTACTATTGATAGCAGAATGGGAGTTTCGTGGCAGCAATTGAGAGGCCTGGTCCCACCCAAACGAAACGGGCAAATCTTGTCTGCTTTCTTCCACACTCAATGTAACTTGTATCCTCGTTACTACTTTGCCAGGTCATCTTTCTGGAATCAGACTAGCATATTCTTACTAGCAGACCACAACACCCTGAAAATAGAAGCAATTTGCCAAAATCAGTCTAGGGTCATTTCTGTATCCTGATTGCCTCCTATAGCTGTCCTTCCCCTTCCTTTTATAAACATACTTAACAGGAGGCCTATCAGATTAGAAGAGAGGCAAAACAAGTGATTTCCTGTTTGCATATCCCACACCATTGGTACAAGCCAATGTTTAACAATTGGCACGAGAGTAATTTCGTTGGTTGTTCAAATTAAATATTTTATATTTTCAATGTATTTTAAAAGCAGCGAACGTGATTGAGCTATTAAAAAAACACAGACTGCATGCCTCATGTAATTAATGGTAACGAATTATATTTATGAATTCTTGATATTATATTTAAAAATGGTCAAATTTGGCTTTTACATTTGAGATGAGAACATACAAGTGTGTGATACATATATAGAAAAGTTGATCCTTAGACAGCGGTTTCCGGTGTCTGGAATGTAAGAGATCATACGTAGTTAAATTTGAGACTCTTAATCACATTGCATTAAAGTTTATGAATTCTTTTATTAGAAAAATATTATTAATAAAGTAAAAATTTGAGTCCTCTATCGATTCATTGACTGAATTCTCCTGTTCAAAAACAAACATACAACAATTTGTACATTAGCCAACCTCCACATATCACATTCACAAACTTTATGTCCAACCATTGATTGACACGTATGTGCATTAACCAACTCAAGCAATAACCGTCCTCTCCATTTTCCCCAGTCCGTTGTGAGACAGTCGGAGAAGATCATGAGCTTGATTAACAGCACCATCGTGCTCGACACCATCACCGGAGATGTCTTGAAGATGGTGGTCGACTACTGCAACAAGCAGATGGCGTTTAAGAAGCGCGAGAAATCGGATTGCTGCTTCGACATTAATGCTGAGATGAAGCCCTCGGAGGCTTGATTTCAATCTCTTTAGTTCTTGACACGTAAATAAGGAATCAGTACATCAACTTGACCTTAGGAGTTTGCATAGGATGTGCGATGTAATCTAGCTAGACCTGTTGCAATATGATTTGTACGGCCAACACTTGCAGTTGTCTGTACAATTTCAGAGTTCTACTACGCCCCAAATACTAATAGCATGCATGCCTATATCAATTGTGTTTTAAGTGCTGCAGTGAGGCTTAAGCTACTCCCAGAAATGCATGCACTAGAGCACTCGGCCTAAAAGGTGATAACAAATGTAGTATTCCGCGCTGAAAATTTGCCCAACATTGCACGAGATCTTTATCTTGAGTAGCAATGGCAGTGGGTCGGGTCCAACTTGGGCCTGCAGGTCAGAAAGAATGGGACCCGAGCCTCAGTATACAGTCCTGGAGTTCAGCCTGATTTTTTTATTTTTATTTTTTGGAAATATTTCATAGAAATTTATTTAATTAAAAATATAATATGAGACATTCAATTAATTAAAATTACAAATTTCAATTGATTAATAAAATTAATATTTTATAATAAATTAATATATAAAACGTACATATATTTATAAAATAAATAAGATAAAATTAAATTTATTAACGAAGAAGGATAAAATTACAGGAAATGAAAGAAAGAAATTATAATTAAATTGATCAATTCAATTAATTTAAGTTACGAATTTCAATTTATTAATAAAAATTGAGATTTTATAATAAATAAATATATAAAACGTACATATATTGATAAAATGAATAATATTAAACTAAATTCATTAATGAAAGAGAATAGGATTATAAGAAACGGAATAAAAAGATTATAATTTAAGTGATCAATTTAATTAATTGAAGTTATAAATTTTAGTTGATTAATAAAAATGGAGTTTTATAATGAATGAATATATAAATAGATATATATTAATAAAATGAATAAGATTAAACCAAATTCAATAATGAAGGAGAATGTGAGAGAAGAAGATTATAATTAAATTGATCAACACAATTAATTGGTGATAAGAACAATTTCATCAATTGATGACATAATTTACAAAAATGATTAACCAAAATTTTTAAATGATACAATTTGCAAAAATTCAAAATAAAATCATGAAATAATGTTATGAACTAGGAGACGGGATTATGAGAGATTGAGTTAAGAGTGGAGAGTGGAGAGTGGAGAGTCGAGAGAGTGGAGACTAGAGAGAGCAGTTAATTGTTGTAGTTAAGATTGCCAATAGTTTGCATCACTTCTTCTGTATATAGAAACATTATATTTAGTACTATAATATTAAAATTCAAGGAATATTTAATTAAATACACCTTCATTATCAAATATTTTATCAAAATAATGTCTCATTGATTTATGACTATGAGTATGTATATGACTAGTCACCTTCGTATCAGTACTTGTAGCTGTATTACTATATAAATTAAAAAAACAAGTTAAGATAAGATAATATAAAAATAAGCTAATTTGATATATCAAAAAGACAAGAGTTTACCCTTAATATCTCCATCATCTAACCAACTTCGAGTACACTTAAGGGCTTCCATAGTATTAAAATAAAGTCAAGTATGGTAAGGACTAATAACCTTACCACTAGTGCTAAAATTAGAATCTGAAGCAACAACATAAGATAAAATTGCTAATAGATGTCATGCAATTACTTGCATTATCGAAAAATTATTTACACAACTCTCTAACATAATAATGCATCAAATTGCATACTTTCAAGTTTGATCACACAATCTTTCGTCAAATATTTGTCTAACTTCATCATATTGTACGAAGTACTAGCTTTTTCTTTTCCTTTCATGAATGTTGCAAGTGAAAGTAACAAATTACTTTTAGAAGATGAGCTCGAACCTAAAATTGAAGCTGGAGCTAAGCAACTTCAACTACTATTATCCTGATCTTGAATTTTGTCTAATTTGAGTTGATAATCATTAAACAAATCATACTAGAATTGTTTAATGACATCTACATACGATTGAGCCCGATCACCATATAACACAATATATAAAAAATTAACCCCTCTATTTTGTACCTTAGGTAAGTCACATATATGATTGCAACATTATGTTAAACCGTATACCAATGAGAATTCAACTTCTTCACCATCTAATCTGCCATAACTTGAATAACCTCATTGGAATCAAATAGTCAATCAAATAAAGCTTTTTTTTAATCTCACATATAGTGCTAAAGCAACGATACAAAGTTGGATATTCTGTTCCTCAGAAAAATTTATTCATAGTATAAAATAATTCTAACTTCTCACAAATTTCTCTAGTAAACTCTCATTGGTCTTTTATAGACATGAAAGTATACTAAGAATCTTTTTGTCTTAATTTGATAAATACATCAACATATTAGATTACCGAAGTATACTAAGAATCTTTTTTTCTTAAATTGATAAATACATCAACATATTAGATTATCGATTCCATCATTTTGAAGGTCAAGTTCCATCTGGTTAGACAACCTAAAACCAACTTCTTCATACTCGAAATGCATAGTTGTCATGCAATATCTTCAAAATTCATAACTTTTTTAAGTGCTACATGCCAATATATTACATTGTTTCAACTCAAATGTATTGCTTCGTTTATCATATCCAACACATCCTTCATAATCAAATTTATAATATGGACGAAACAACATTTATGGAATAACCTTCTTCCAACCAATAAGCTCTCAAATTGTGTCTTATTCTTTAACTTTTCAATCATAATATCATTCGTGCTACAATTTTCGAATGTTATAGTGGAAAATTTGGTGTCAATATTATAATCTATCAAATAGTCTTCTAACACAGTTGCCAGCCTTTCTCTTGTATATGATGCCAAGATATAAATAAACTTACCATACACATAAATAACCAAAATCAATCATAACATAATGAAAAAGTAATTGATAACAATACTAACCTCAAAAGCTTATTGCATAGAGTCTAGTCATTATCACATAATGTGCTGTCTCTGCCACATAACTCTTCTTTTGGTTATCGACTATCCACATATCTGTTTTAATGGCGATCCACCTTCTATACTCGACAATGTTCTTAATTTTTTTCTCCTTATCCTTGTACATATATCTTCTTAATGTCTTTCTTCAACGTATTTTGAGTTAGAACCTTGAAGGTTAGTTGCAATGAGTTACAAAACTTCATAAATTTTTTGGTTTCAACTATCACTACAAGAAAATTAGGAATTGGCGATGGAAAATTACAGACAGAAAAGAAACAATTGCAAATTACTGACAGAAAATCAATTTTTGTCGATAACATTGTTGGGAAAATTTTCATTTAGCGACGGTAACAATATCCGTAGGTAAATATGGAGGGAAATCATTTTGGAAAAATTTCCGACGAACTTTAGCAACGACATAAAATTACCATCGGTAAAGAAGCCAGGAATTGTTAGCGTAATGAAAAAGTCTTGAGTTTACTAACAAAAGAATTTTTGTCGATAAATTTTTTCAGTAAAATTTCAAGGTAAACATCATCGTTTGCTTCGGCTTCAATGTTTTAAATAAAAAAAAAATTACGTTGTTTGGATGTCATTTTGTTTACATTTAACCCACTCGAAACACCCCTCCCCCTGTTTCTTCTTTTTTGTTTTTCCTTTATCCCCTACATTTTCTCAAGCATTTTTCCTCTCTTCAGTTTCTCTGTCATGGACTCCTTTTCTGCTCGTTGGCGTTTGTCTTCTCTGACCACTATCATTGTGTCCTTTAATAGAGGTATTCTTGCAACCTTTCATCTCTATTATTTTGTGTGATGTTGGATGTATTTAGGTATTTAATAACATTCATTTATTTAGGTACTTTGTGATTGGAAAACAATTTTAATGTATAAATGTCAGTGATGGAAGGGACAAGACATGATTTTGGTTATGATGTTAGGATGAATTTCTGACGCATGTAAGGTGCTTGATGAATTGCCTGTTATGTTGATGTTAAATGATGAGAGTGTTATGCGGAATTTAAATTGATAGAAATCTATTCCTTTAAATGATGGGAGTGCTATAACCTTGATATAAGTCTCTATAGGTTTGACACCTTTCCTCCCCCTATTTTTATTAATCATCCTCACAAAAACAGTAGTATAATCAGTGAGTTCAACCATTAAAATTTATTTTCTTCTCCTTAATATAGCAGTGGTAATAATAGATTAACATTATCTTGTTCTTCCACTCAAAGTATGCCTTAGGATCATTCCTATATTGAAAAAATGAATCTTCATCTTTGTATTGTGTTAAATCTATTTTAATCTCTTTCATTCCTCTCTTGACCTTTATAAAACCCTTTAGAGTCTCTTACATACCTAATTGGTATCTGTAGTATAAACCTACCCTTATTGTCAAACCAACTTCTTCCGCATTTTCCTTGACATATAGAGCATACCTAAATAGGAGGGATTGATCGATGATGATTTTTTATGCAATAGATTCACAACTCTACCATATTAAGAAAAGATAGAAAAAAATCTAAAAGAAAAGGAACTATAAAGTCCTAATCTAAGAATGAAAGTTTAGGGATTGATTGCAGGATAGGGAAGGTGTTAGGCACCTAATCATGCTCATCTAAATAATTACCTAAGCTTATGACAAATTTTACAGATTTAGGGAAAGATTCAAAGAAGAAAGGTAAGATTGATAGGATGAAAATGTAAGACAATTTGCTATACCTTTGATAACTTAAATTGTGTAATTTAATTTTTTATTACATAATTGATTAATTGTTGATGAAAGACTAGTTTTATAAAGATTTAACGAGTATTTAAATTATAAGGGTTAATTTTGATTATTATAATTGATAATACTTTTTTTGTTAATTATATATTTAAAAATTTTGATATATAAATAATAAAGAGAATTCACACATTTTTTTATTTTTGAATAATTTACCCTTCTTTTTATACTATTATTTTAAGTCAAATTCTCTCAACGATAATCGGTCAATTATCAAAATGAAAATTATAATTAGAATATTCTATAATATTCTGTATGATTTTATGGATAGTTTAAATTAAGCAAGTCAGGATTGGTTTGATCTAGCAATATTTTTAACATAACTCCCATTAAAAGTCCACATATTTCTATTTCAAAATAAACAATATTATTTTCTGATTTGCTTGCTTTAATATATTGAAAATATAACAAAACTATTGAACAAGTGTATTATATTAAATACGAGATATTCTTTTTCGCAGGCCTTATATTATGTTGAAGAGCATCGCTCATCCTTCTTCTTTGTAGTCTGGAGTTGTCCGTCCATCTAGGTAAGTCATCCAACTAATGTCTACCATATGAATTGCTTTAATAATACGATTATGATGCGTTTGGGTTTTATGTAAATGCAAAGGAGGTCTTGATTTTATGCTGTTTAGAATATTTTTATAATCATTGATGAGTTTTTAGGTTCTTCTTTAATAGTCTAAGTATTTACTATATATGGAATGAGTTTGAGATCTTATGGATGATTTGAGGCATAACTAAGTTCCTAGGATGGTATATGGGTTGGAAACCTGTGATGCAGCTCCCGTGAGGCTTATCTGTAAAAAATTTCATGAGCCTAGGAGTCACAACAAGAACTTGCTTTCTTGATTCAGAGATGTAAATAATGCCACGTACCATAGTATTGAAATCAATTTTAGGTGATTAATTCAAATATAAATACTTCAACTTCAATATGATTAATTCAAACTTAGTATTAACACAAGAAATTCATAGGTTTAATAGACAAGACCGTTCTTTACATAATAGACTCATAGGATGGATATAGGCTGGAAACTCGTGATGTAGCTCCCGTGAAGCTTATCGGTGAAAATTTTCACGAGCCTAGGAGTCATAGCAAGAACTTACTTTCTTGATTCATAGGTGTAAACAATGCCACGTACCATAGTATTGAAATCATTATAGGTGATTAATTTGAACCTAAATACTTCAACTTCAAAGTGATTAATTCAAACTTAGTATTAACAAAAAAAAAATTAGACTAACAGTTCTTTGCATAATAAACCCATAGGACAGTATATAGGCTGAAAACTCGTGATGCAGCTCCCGTGAGGCTTATCGGTGAAAAATTTCATGAGCCTAAGAGTCATAGCAAGAACTTATTTCCTTGATTCACTGGTATAAACATTGCCACGTACCATAGTATTGAAATCAATTGTAGGTGATTAATTCAAACATAAATAATTCAATTTCTATGTGATTAATGTTATATTTTTGGAATATTAAAAAATATGAATTTCAGGTTAAAATATGCCACCGGAAAGAAAACAGGATATGATGCGACCAAAGTTCATACCACGATTTGAAGCCAATTACTGTCCAGGTGAAGCATCACATTCTACAATTATAGCCAAATCAGATGCTGTACCTCTAGCTATTACACTTGCAGATGAGGCATCACCTTCCGTATTTGTTGCTACACCATCGACCACCCCTATATTGACAAAGATATCAGGGGTAAACGATGCGAATGAAGGAGGTGGTCTCCAGCCTGGAGCTGAGGGAGTTAATGGAAGAACTTACATCACAATTGTCAACAATATGTAAGCGAAAATACATGAAACACCATATGTTTATAATTAAGTTATAGGTTTAAATTTAAGAATGATATAAAATTAATTATTTTTATATTAGGTTAATTCTATTTGGATCGTATTTAAGAAACATGACATCCAAATTTAAGAGAAGATTGATCTTGAGGGTTATATATGGAAAAATATCTCTTAGGAGATAGAATTTTTATTATTAGGAGTCTGAGGTACAAAAAATATATTTTTTGTATTTTTAATTAATTTTATACACTAATTAGATAAATATTTTAGGTTATAATTATTTATCATATGTTTTTCCTT
>JANZXP010000194.1:22620634-22633704 GCA_027576715.1 Erythroxylum flavicans | reverse complement strand
ATAAAACCAATAAACAAAGTCTTAATATATGTTATGTAATGAATAAATCCACTCTCTTGCCTCTCAAAACTCTTAACAACCCTTTATTATGCCTAAGATCACTCCCATAATTCATATTTAATCTATTTATATTTAAAATAACCTAAAACATTCATTAGAAACAAAAACTAACCATTTAATGGCTAACACAATAGCATTGGTCAATTAATTTTATTGCAAACTTGTGGTACATGTTATTAAAAGATCAATATGAGGAAACACAAAGGAATAAAGTGTATTGAACCTTGAATCACTAAAAAATTCATGAAATTTAAATATATTGTGAAATATTAATAAAGACATAAGTACTAGTAAACTAAATATCATTATAATCTAAAAAGGAAATAATTAGACCAACAATCTCAGTTTCCAAAGAAAACTGATGTTCTTAATCTTAGGAAGTAGGGATGTCAATTTTAGCCAGGTTTGGCCCAGCTCGGCCCTATTTTGGCCTAGTTGACTAGGTCATAGGTAGGCCATGGGTTAAAATTGTTTGGCCTAATTGGGCCATGGGTCGAGTACAGGTAGGCCGGACAAAAATGACGTCATTTTTGTAATTTGAAAAAAAGTAAGGATGGGGCCACCCAGTCCAGCGTCCTAGCTCAGCCCATTGACATCCCTATTAGGAAGCTTATTCTGTCCCTTTAAATTTTCCTTCAAAAACAAATTCAATTATGAAAAACTAAGAACATGAATTTAAAATAACAAAGCAACTTTTAGAGGGAAGAAGGAGCCCAGGTGTGATCTCGAATGTTCCTAAGTTTAGATTTGAAATTAAATATAAATGCACGATTACTTAAAAGTATATTGTCATTCATCACACAATAATGGTAAAATGCAGACAAGTATAGTTTACTGGCATAACATAAAATATGCATGAAACTCTCACTAGGTGTTGTTGTTGTTATTGTTGTTCATTTATATAAGAATAATTTTAATTCATATGTTTAGTAACTATTAGTATGATTTTAACCTAAATATAAATGGATTAACTAACTTATAACAATAATAGAAACATGACCTTCATTTTGGGTTTCAATTCAAACATTGGGAAACTCAATTCAGAACACTAAGAAGGAAAAATATTTTAAAATGAAAATTTAAATTAAAAATAAAAATTAAAGCTCACTCTTATATTTAAGTTTTCAATTTGGTTACAAGTTATTCTATGAATAAAGATTGCATAATTATATAGCTTGGAACCTAATAGGAGATCATCATCAGAGAAATAAAGATCTTGGCAAAAATTCCTTTATTCGCTTGTGGTTATAAACTTACCTTTATGTATGTCACGTTGACTTTACTATTTATTCACCCTCTTCATCTTTGTGATAATACTAGGAAATGTTAAGTTCTTGGCTGCTCGTTAACATGAAATCATTCAAAATAAATGGGCTTGCTTACTTTGCCTTTTAGAAATTAATATTAGATTTCTATTTATTGATCCATATTTATCATTGTCTTCTTCATAAATCTTATTATATTACAAACCAATATAATATTGGGATATCCTTTACTTACTTCCCGTGAGTGATGAAAGTCCATCCTTCTTCCAACTATCATCTTGTAGGTTTTTAACCTTAAAGATATGAGGAGTTTCAATTAACTTGTTTTACTTAATTAATCTATATGTTATCTCTATAATATCAAATGATCTTAATGCCATAATTGAAATCACATAAATGGATTCCATTTTTTACTCTATAATAATTTTCAAATTGAATGTTATAGCTTCATTCTTAAAGGAAACAACTCCATTTATTTATGACTCCATAATTTTTCCTTAAAGATGAAGCATTGTTTAATAAGATGAATGACCAATTGATAATATTTGTAGTACTTTGGATCATCCACCTTGATAAGTGTAAACTGCATCGAGTTTTAGGGCATAGTTTGATATGTGTTTAGTCGTTAATTCGATCATTTATTATGTGTTTAGGTTAGAATTGTATTAGTTTGTTAATTGTTTGTGTTTTAATTGTTTTATAGGTTAGTATAAGATTTTGAGCTTAAATATTATATTTTTTGAGATACCTTGATGTGTTTGCTAGTGTTTCAGGGTCAATATCAAAAAACGGAAGAGTTTCGGAAGACATTTGGGCCGAAATAATGGCTTATGACCACGATAATGGCTTGTGTCAGGTAAACATGTAGTTGCTTACGAACTTCACGTTTTGAGGGACTTTTTGAACCTTTCGGACTCAGAAAGGCCCTAGGGTTACCCAAAACATAAATGACTATTTAAAGAACATTAAGAGGAGCACAAAGGAGATTTTCCATCATCCACACTTGAAACCCTAAAGAGGGAATACTGAGAGAGAGAAAGAAGAAGAAGAAAGAGGAAGAAGAGAAAGACAAAGCTGACTCGACGTGCTTCCCAGATTAGGAGGTTTTCTGACGTCACTGCCTTTTGTCGTCTATTGTAAGTTATTATTGCCATTCCTTTTCGTTTCGATTTTATTTATGCGTATAATTGGGATGGATAATATGATGATAGGATTTGGAATATTAGTGATGTTCTAAACTCTCCTTTAGGATTTTGTTTTGATTTAATGATAATTTAGTCGATTGTGTTTATTAGATTAATGTCATGATTTGATTGCATTCTTGCATAATTTGGGAATAAACTGAGAAGGTGACCTGAATGAAAAACAATTAAATTAGATTAATGAGAGTTAGGCGATCTAATAGAAACCGTGTCAAATCATATTGGTAATTATGCGAAGAGATGTCTCGTGTGATGTTCCGATAGTTTATTAGAGTGCTTAAGATCTAATTAGGGTTTATAATATAGAATTTAATGGTTATAACTCAAGAGAGAATAATCAGCCCTTGGATAGTTTAGAACCGACACTCCATTGACACATAGTTAGTTAGGTTAGCATTAATGATAAGTAAAATCCCCTTTCTTATAAATTGATAAATTCCTCAAGTTGATTTCTAATGTGATTGTATATTGCTCACTTGTTAATACTTTTGTGTTTAATTTATGATTTGATTGGTTGAACTCAATTTTCGTAATTAATTTCTGTTGAATCTTTTATTCTCAGTTTAATAATTTTTCTAGCCTTATATTTTAGGATTTGATTACTCTCCTTCCTTGTTGGATTGACACCTTTAATACTACTCAATAAACCATGCGCTTGCAGAATATTGAGGGTTTATAAGATTAAAACTTACCCTGATTAATTCCTTGGAGCTGTTGCAGGGGAGTTGTATATTAGTTTAATTCATATATTCTAAGGTGTTTCACTATCTCTTGTGATTGTGGTACCCTATCATAAGAAAAAAAAGTTGTGGGAAGTTTAGGCGAAATGTTGAAAACATATTGATTTTGACATCACAAGGCAGTGATGAAGAATCCAGAAAATTAGATATCAAGAAGAGATAAAAAGAACGATGATAGAAGATATAAGAACGATGATAGAGGATATATGTTATACGGAGCAAATGAATCTTGCGGATTTCTATGAGCTCCTATTTAGTTGGGGAAATCATTATCCTTATATGAAGATGTACACTTCGGGGTGGTAGAGCCACCCAGATTTCTATTGGTCCAATAACGTAAGTACTCATAAAGGACATCAAGACCTATTGGGATTTCAGTAGGATGAGTCCAGTTCATGGGACTCCAAATTGGACAAAATCATGAATAAGCTAACAGACATGGAAGAGACCCATAAGAGACTAGAAGAGTAATTTGATCAAGTAACAAAAAATCATGCCTTTTCGATTCATAACCTGAAGATTCAAGTGAGAGAGCTTTCCCATGAAATTTGTAAGAGAAGTGTGAACGACTCTCTGAGCAATATGGAATTACATCAACGAGAGCAATATGAAGCTATCATACTTAGAAATGGGGAAGAACAAGAAAAACTACTGGGAAATCAAGCTAAACCCCATATTGTAGAAGACCAAGAGATGAAGAAAGAGGATGAAGAAAAGAATGACAAACCTCCCTATTATTCCCTAGATCTTGATATACCATGCTTGAACATTGAAAAAACTTGTGTAGATGTCCATGAAGAGAACTTCATCATTCGGATTAGTGATGACCAAGAGACATTCAACATGAATGATGTATTAGAGAATCTAGAGGAGGGCGACTCATCTAGAAAAATTGATGTGCTCGAATCTTTGAAGGAAAGAGAGGATAAAGAATAGTTGACAACTGTCATCAAGTTTGAGGAAGCTATGGAAGTCTCTATTTAATAAGCTAAAGAAGAAGAGGAGATGAGGGCGAATGAGGAAGAACCAAGAAGAGAACAACTCACTCTCTTGCTGGGCAAACTGCCAGATTCCATAGAAGATTCAAGGAGTTTTGATATTCCCTGTTTTGTTACTAGTTCACTAAAAAAAGGACATTATTGAGCTTAAGTGGTTTTCATAATTTTATCAATATTGTCCTTCTGATCATTTTGCAATTTGTAGTTTACTTACAGGCTACAAAACTGATGTTGAATGAAAAGGGCAGAAGCAAGTCGATCACAATTGATCTCGACCGAGTTTCCATTAATACAAGGTCAAGCTAATGACCATAAATTAGCACATTCATTAGTTATATTTAAATTATTATGTTTAGTTAGATTCTTTTTAAATTTTAAATAAAATTTTAATGATTTGAAATGATCTGGGATTACTGATTCTCTTACTTCTTTAAGCAATTCCAAGGTAAGATAACAATGTTAAGCGTCAAGCATATTTGGTCTCAACACCTCACCATCATCACCTCCATCACTGTAAGGTTTTGTTTCTAACTATTTTCTTTTAAATTGAGTCTTTATTTTTTTTAATTTTATGTTGTTTCCTTCCATGTGTGTTTGTTTGTCTCCTTCTCATAATGAGGACAATGTGTTGTTCAAGTGTAGGGAGGGTTGTGTGTTTTGCTTTAAGTGTGAATTTTGGATATTGTTATATTAGTGTGTTTACGATGTATATTGTGAATTGTGTGAATGTATCGATGGCTGAGATGGAATGAAATTGATTTTATTTTGAACACAATCTATTAGGTTGTGAAGAGTCATTAGCTCACGAAATTAGTGATATGGGTTCTTTAGTTAAAATATGCAAGTTAATTAGGATTCAGTTGTAGTTTATCACCCTATAAATTGTCACATTCATTCATAATTTTAGTTCTTTCGACTAGGTAGTTTTGCTAGTATTGTTTCATGAAAACGAGTAGCTAAAGCAATAAAGTAGGCAAAAAAGTGTTTGCAAATTTCAAATAAATAACTATTTCGCTGGCCTTTAGGTTATGAATAGAGTTATTAGCCAGTTAAGAACATGATGTAGTTATGTAATTGGATCTACATGTATCATAAATGTGTGCCTGCCTTCACGTCAAAAGGCTATAATGATGTTCTAACTAAGCAACTTACTGAAAACATGACTTAGTCAAGTAATCGGATCAACATTTATCACCAATGTTTGTGTCCATGTAAAAAGACTAAGTCCATGTCCACAAAAAGTAACAAAAAATGTTTTTTAATAAAAACCTACCAAACTTGTAAGTAGCTTAACTTTTTATGAAAAATACTTAGGTTTAGCTACAAAGTTTGATTAACCAAATAATTATTAAAGTTTGTGTAAAATTGAAAGGGGTGAATAAACTTGACATTTATGTTTTGATTAATATATATATATATATATATATTTAGTCTAGAGTTCCTAGACGCGGATTTTGCATGTTAATAATTTGGAACAACTTGAATGATTGTGACCAAAGGTAAATTTATTTCGTGAAGTTGAAGCCATTGCCTTATTATTGAATTGTGTGATTTGTGTTTCTGTGTTGTTTGTTGTTTTGTTTGACAAGCAAACATTTAAGTGTAGGGATGTTGATAAGTGTAAAGTGCATCATATTTTAGGGTATATTTTGATATGTGTTTAGCCGTTAATTCGATCATTTAGTATGTGTTTAGGTTAATTGTGTTAGTTTGTTAATTATTTGTGTTTTAAGTGATTCATGGGTTAGTACAAGCTTTTAAGCTTAAATATTATGTTTATAAGGTACCTTAATATGTTTGCTAGTGTTTTAGGTTCAATATTGAAGAATGAAGGAGTTTCGGAAGACATTCAGGCTGAAACGATGGCCCATAATCTTGTCCTATCAGATGTCAGGCCATGATTATGACAGAAGGCTCAGATGTGGGCCATAATCGTCGCCTGCAGGGCTTTTTGGACTTTTTGGACTCCAGAAAGGCCCTAGAGTTACCCAAAACATAAAGACTATTTAAAAAACATTAAGAGGAGCATAAAAGAGCTCTTTTTTTAGTAAATCAGTAAATTAAATAATACAATAGAGAGTTATGTACAAATCAAGAGATTACCAAAGTTGTAAATCTCTTTCCAGAACCAAAAGGAGTAGCCTTATCTAAGAAACATGATGAAACTATAGACGTCATATGAATCGAAACAACCACAATAACTAGCCTATATATATTTACCAACCAAGATGACCTTGAGGGAAGGTACATCTTAACCAACAACACACTCATTTAAAAATTGGCATAGTAAAACAGGATATTCATTCTACTAGTAAAATAGAAACAGACTTCCGTGTCACCTTTCAAAGGTGGAGCTTATTAACTGTGCTCTCCTATTTTCCAAACACAGAGGGTGTTTAGACGTACCCCTGCTTATTGCATCTCTCTTATTCCTCCCATCATGTTCCAAGTATGAGATCTCCCTAAATGCTTGTATAACTCTCACGATCTCCATACGAGCTATTAATTCTTTAAGAAACCAATGGTGTTCATTTTTTCCTTGAAGCGTACAGGATATTTGCAAGATGGAGAATTGACAACCTGCTCACATATTCAAAATAGAACCCAACTGATAGAGTTCATCAGTGTTGTAAAGTGCATAGAGGTAGTATATTTCCTTTACAGCTAGTTCCTTTACCTGAAACTAAATTTGAAATACAATATGTACCAAAAGAAAAACAAAAACTCTATAATTACCTTCTCTTAGAGTTTATGTAGAGTTGTTCCATAACATGGATGATCACACGAGTGATAATGCCCCCCTTCCATGGCTGTGTCTCTGAAGGTTCTGAGGTTTCTTTCTGACTATAAATTATAGACGGTAATTGATAGAAGGACTGTAAAGGTAAAGGGGTCAAAATTTCTGAAGTTTTGTCATTGATTGAACTAATTTAGAATGTAATGGAGGCTAATCAAATTTGGAATGTATATCTGGAAGTGATTGAGATAATGTAACCACACTGATTTTGAGAATGGACTTGTAAAAAATAGGTGGTTAATAGACTCATTATCCAAAGAACAGAGAGAGAAATGGTTAGGGATATAAGAATAAGGGATCTTATCCCTTGTTTGTAGCTTATCAAGGAAAGCTAACTACAAGATGAAGGAATGCTGTGGGTTTGTATTTTTTTGCCACACTAGTTTATGCCAAGGTACACACGGGATAGGAGGTCTCAAAAATTTATAAGCTGAGGCATTTGTGTAGGCTTTTGATTGGCTAGCAAGCCATTCCAATCTATTAGATTGGGTATAATCAGGTAAGTACTTTGGCGGTTCTAGCATATGAATGATCTTGTTTGTTGAAGCTTTATAACACCATTCATTGTCTTCTATAACATCTGCTACTTTTGCCTTCATCAGGAGGTCAGATCCATTAATCACTCTCGGTGTGGAGAGATCCTTTAGGATACCTCTCGGATGCCAAGGGTCCTACCATAAGAAAGTAGAAGTCCCACTGCCTATCCTAAATCTAAATTGGTTCCCAATGATATCTCTAACATGAAGGATCTTTCTCCAACTCCAGCATTAGCCACACTTCAAACCCTAAAGAGATAATACCAGGAGAGAGAAAGAAGAAGAAGGAAGAGGAAGAAGAGGAACATGAAGCTAAATCGACGTTCTTCCTAGATCAGGAGGTTTTTTGACTTCGCTGCCTTCCATCATCTATTCTAAGTCATTATTTCCTTTTCGTTTCAATTTTATTTTTGTATAGAATTGAGATGGATAGTATGATGATAGGATTCGCAATATTCACGATGTTCTAAACTCTCCTTCGGGATTTTATTTTGATTTAATGATAATTTAGTCAACTGCATTTATTGGATGAATGTCTTGATTTGATTGCATTCTTGTATAATTCGGTAATAAACAGAGAGGATGAACTAAATGAAAAATGATTAAATCGGATTAATGAGAGTTAGACTATTTAATATAAACCGTGTCAAATCATATTGGTAATTATGTAGAGAAAGATCCCGCGTGATGTTCTGATAGTTTATTAGAGTGCTTCATATCTAATTAGGGTTTTGGATAATTTGTGAAATGAGAGATTACAAATTCCATAATCCGATTAGGGTTTATAATTTAGGGTTTAATGGTTATAACTTAACAAAGTAATCAGCCCTAGGATAGTCTAGAATCAACACTCCATTGACACATAATCGGCTAGGTTAGCATTAATGATAAGTAAAATCCCCTTTCTCATAAGTTGGTAAATTCCTTAGGTTGATTATGTTATGATTGCATAGCACTCACTTGTTAATACTTTTGTGTTTAATTTCTGATTTGATTGGTTGAACTCAATTCTCGTAATGAATTTATGTTGTATCTTTTATTTTTAGTTTTATAGTTTTTCTAGCCTTAGATTTTAGGATTAGATTACTCTCCTTCCTCATGGGATCGACACCTTAATACTACTTTACAAACCATGCGCTTGCATAATATTAAGGGTTTATTATAAGATTAAAACTTACCTTGGTCACACCTTATTTGTCTTCTCTTATTTTTTCATCTAAGGAAAATCAATGAGTTTAGCTTCTAAAGGTTATCTAACATCTCTCTATCCTTTAATGAATTATTTCTTCCTCCTTTTTCACTAAACATGTTACCATTATTTCTTTCTTCAATTTACCGTTTAGAGTGGACTTAAACAACGCCTTGTTTATTTTCATTTGGAGAAGACTTATGCCCTTTGTGCACTTTTTTTCTTTATTCTTCGTAAGCTTTTAAATTGGTAACATTTTTTGACTAAATATAACAATATTAACTCTATATCATGTGCATGAATAGCTAGGTCTTTAAAATCTTAAGTTTTATTCCTTTTAAGATGTAGTAAAGTCCCAAATGCATACCTTGAATGCATATAAATGAAGCAATTCTATATAGGCAGTAGTTAATTATATTATGTACAAAATCGTTATACATCTCAATACACAAAATCATATTATCATATTATGTACAAAATATGATTTTGTAATCATTTTTGCTTTTCACTTGACTTACAAAAACTTAATAAGTTCTTCCTAAAGTATAAGTATTTCTAATTGGACTTTGCTAATTTGGATTTCTTTCTCTTATCACCAGTAATAAGTATTTGCTACCTTCACAATGCAATAAGTAGGATTAATCTATCATCACTATCATGACATATGGGCAGTAAAGAAAGCATAATGCATTACAAAAATATCAATGTATACCATTTTTACCTTAATCGAAGATTAAACTAGTACCTCAACCCAATTCTCAACAAAAGACTGATGATTACCTATAAAATCACACTAGAAACAAAAATCCATACAATCATAATAGTACGTAAAAGCCAGTTAAAAACAAAACCCAATGATGTTGTAGAAAACAATCAAAGATGGACCACTTACCTCAACCGATGATTAAACGAAGAAGACGATCATGGCACGCAATGGAAGAAGATGGGCACAAAGAAAGGCAAACGTCGAGGAAATTGAAGCACGTATGATGGACGATAGAGAATCACGGGCAGTGACGGTGATGATGATGGCGACGGCGATGGCGACAGGGAACTAATGATGGCGAAAAGAAAATGAATCAAATAGAGAGAAGAAAATAAGGATGGATGAGGGGGTGGGTTTCGTGGGTAGGTTTAATCTTTAACAAAAACAATGTCATTTGGTGTTAAACCAAGTGGCGTCGTTTTTGTTTTATTAAAAACATTAAAGCTGAAGCCAACGACGATGTTTAGGTTTTAATTTTACTGACAACATTGTTATTCCCTTGGTAAATCATCGATGGAATATAGCCCCGTTGGTACACCCCGACGCTTGTTTATGCCACCAAGCATTCCCACCTAATTGACAAATATCACTCTTCTGTCACTATATTATATCGAAAAAATTGTCAGGATAATTTCCCTCCACCTTTATCGATGAATATTTTTTTGTCATAAAATGCAATTTTTTCCAACAATGTTATCGATGAAAATTGATTTTCTATTGCTAATTGACTATGATATTTTTACCATTGGTAATTTTTTGTCAGTAATTTATAATTTTCTTGTAGTATCTTACACTTATCTTACATATGTCTTGTCAGGTATTACGGATAAATCAGAGAATAGAAAATTCAGAAAGCAAGTGATGACTGTAGCTTGGTCAGATGAGGTTTTTGAAAACTTTGAAAAAGAAGAACTAGAAGAAGTTAACAACGTTTGATTCATGGCTTAGTCAAGAGGCAATGAGGTATATTATTCTAACTCTGATATGAAGTTGATGAATTGAAAAAGCATATCATGAATCGTATTATCAGTACAAAAAGTTAATAGTGAAGTATTTCAAAGAAATTAAGAAGTCCAAGAGCAATGATGCATCTTTGAAGAGTAAGATTAAATCATTGAATTCTGTGAATAAGAATTTGACGATTAGGAATGTGTCCCTTGAGGTTGACTATAAGCAAAAGGTTTATGGAAAGGAAGTTCTGGAAGAAAGAGTAATAAAGTTTAAATACGCTGCTAAAAATTGATTCTAATAAGGTAACACAGTTAGAAGAAAGAGTCACCACCCTAAAACTTAAAAAGAAGAAAATTCTAGAAAGATCTTATCTCTAGAAAAAGATCTAAAAAATTTCTTTAATGGAAGGAAGAATCTTGATGCATTGCTTGGTAGTGGTAAATGCATTTTTGGTAAGTCTAGAATAGCATACAATGAAAATAACAATATCAAATCATACAAAAAGTTCTTTGTTAAATCTAGCGGTAGCTATAGCCAAGACAGTAAGAGCTTGTTAAGTGACAAAAATCATAACAACTATTATTCATTAATTTTGTGAAATTATTATGGTAAACATGGTCACATTAGTCATTCTTGTAATTTTTACAAAAAGAAATTATCTCAGATGTATGTTTAGAGATTGAAAGGTCAAACTACTAACTTGAAAGGACCTAAAAAAATTTGGGTACCTAAAATGAGATAATGCTTTCTACAGATATATTTCAAAATGAAGACAAGAGAGAATTAATGGATAATTGATAATGGTTGTTTGAGACACATGATAAGTGAAATATCACACTTCAACTACATTGAAAGAAAAGACAGAGGTAATGTTGTCTTTGCAGACAAAAACAAAGAAAAGGTCATTGGAATTGGTAAAATTGGTAATTCTGACTTTACATCTATTGATATGGTTCTCTTTGTTGATGATTTGAAACATAAGTTGTTGAGTGTGATTCAGCTATGTGACAAAGGTTACAAAGCCATTTTTTTATGTATCTCATTGTGAAATTATTGATATTAATAATGATAATATTGTGGTTGTTGGTCCTAAAATTAGAATATGTATTGTGCTCAACTGGAAGACTTGTCCTCATAAAGTGTTAAGTGCTTTGACTCTCTAGAAAAGGATTCGTTTATCTGGCGTAAAAGATTTGAACATGCCAGTATAAGCATTATATAAAAATTATCCCAAAAACAAGTTAGTAAGAGGATTATCGACCTTAAAGTTCAAAAGAAATTAGGTTTGTGAGGCTTGTTTAAAGGGTAAACAAGTCAGAAACAAATTTCCTCCAAAAAAATTATGTTTACTAACCAACCATTTGAACTTATGCACATTGATTTATTTGATCCCACTAGGACTCAGAGTTTTGGTGGTAAACATTACGATTTTGTTCTAGTAGATGATTACTCTAGATTTACATGGGTTTATTTCTTATCAAATAAGGATGATGCTTTTGAAGTGTTTGATAGGTTTTGCTGAAAAATTTACATAGAAAAATGGCACTGCATCACTTCAATTTGGAGTGATCGTAGAGGAGAATTTAAAAACAGAAAGTTCGAAGAATTCTGTTGTAATGGACCAACTTATACCCTAGAAATATTATAGCATGTCTGGGGTGTATTAAGAAGTGAACATAATGAATTAGATACATCTAAGTATAGTAAGAGATACAATGGTACTCAATGTAAAAGACAAGGGTAAATGGATAATTTGTTTGCTTCGGCATGGGCATACATACTTAGACTTGAAATATGTATGGAAATTTTAATATTTTTGCTTGGATTTATGAATGTGATGTGAGGGGAATTGATAAAAGAAGTATTCCATAAGTAACTGAGATGTTTTGGGTTAAATTGGATGTATTTTTATGTTATTCTTGCATGATAAGACCAAAGTTAGTTGATTAGGGATATGTACCTCGCTGAATGGATAGGTTCCACTGAACATAATTCTATAATTTGGCCATATCTTGGCCTATAGACCTCTAAATTGTATAATTCTAATTGGAGATTAAAATAAAGAAATAGATATAAAACTTTTATGAAGGAACCAAAATCTGATTTTGCCTCTAAGAGTTTTTAATTCTTTTTTGAAGTTGAGTTCTGGCTACTGTCCTTGTTTTCAAACAACCTTTAGTTTTTGGTGTATAACTCCCAATATAATTAACCAAATTGCATGAATTTATGCCATTAGAAAATTAAGAAATTGGGTAATGAAATTAATTAATAAGATCGTAGGTAAATGTGGGAATTAAATGAAGAAGAAGGACCAATATGCAATTTTCCTAAAGTCAACTCATGAACCAATAAGATTAAAGCATACGTGTCCAATAGAATTATAACACATAGTCCAATATAATTGTAAAACATGGTCCAATAGAATTGTAACACATGTTCCAATAGCATTGTAACATATGATCTAATAGCATTGTAACACATGGTCCATTAGGATTGTGACATATGGTCCAATGGGATTGAAACATGTGTCTAAGACTAGAAAATTCATGAAAAGGCATATGGAGAG
>JANZXP010000194.1:22602112-22620534 GCA_027576715.1 Erythroxylum flavicans | reverse complement strand
TTCAAATAAAACGACAATTGCTGCTTACATAGAGGTATTAATTTTAATTTGCAAACTTTAACTTGTCATACTTATCTCTTGGAAGACTGAAGAACATAAGGACATTATTTTTAAATTTAAGCAAATGATTAACTTTTGATGATGGTCTGAAGGCGCAGTTGTACTAAGCTTTATTTCAAAGTTGCAGTAGTATCTTGTTTTCAAAACATTTTCATTAGTTTGAAGGTTGAATTTGATTCAGAGTTTAGTATCAGATGTCTTGGGAGGTCTTCCAGACAGTCTTCATATGCTTTGTCTCATTTTACAGTGTGAATGTACAGTAGCAGCGGATTCTCTGAAGAGTTGTTGATGATTTCTTTGTCTAAAGCCATATGATTATGACCATTTTCATAGGTTTTCTATGCAGTTGTATGCAACATGATGTTTTGGTGTTAGGAGTACTTAATAATGATGCTTCCAAGAATTAAGTGTGTTCCGTTGTCTTTTACAATGATGCTATTGTCAGGGATAACTGTAATGGCAACATGAAGTAAAATAGCAACTTATTGCGTGCTAAATCCCGGAACATATCAGGCGCTTCTCCGTCTGTAAAGGAAAACCAATCATGCTGCCACTCATGTTATCTTATCCATAGCATTTTTTGCGAATCTGGTTTTTTGATTGCCATCATTCTTTGATTTTGATCTTGCTTTGCTAACTGTCCTGATTCTCTTTGGAGGAGCAATATTGGCCACCACAAGATTTTAAGAGGATATTGTCAGCAAAATTGAAGTATTTGACAGCAAACGGTAAGCTTATTAAGGTAATTATGACCCCCACCAACGCTGTTACTCCTAGTATTTCTACCTAACTGAGGTAATTATGTACCCCACCAATGTTGTTAGTCCCAGTATTTCTACCTAATTGAAGTGAGAAGAACATTGGCTTCTTGTCCAAAATAGTTTGTCCCTAGATGAGTGCTTAGCAGTGGGAAAAAACTTAAGAAACATGCATTTAGCAAGACTTGACTGATGTTGCTGATTCATACATTGACGCTTTAGGAGTTGATGGAAACTTGCATTTGTTGGAAGCTATAGTCTTAACCCTCTCAATGCATTCATAAACTTGGGGGGTAAGATAAGAGTCATTTTGATGCATGATACTGATTGGTGTTCTTTTGTACTGGGAGAAAAATCCTTCTCATCTATTGCATATAACTCAAAAGATACATGATCATAGTAATGCCTTTCCCTCCCTCCTACACCCTTCTCATTGTTGATTTTGTTTCTGCAAATACACCAGCAAACACATATACTTGGGTGCATAAATGTCGTGCACTTTCAAGATTTGGTAGGTTGTCATAATTGAATTACTCTTAAGCTAGAGATCGGGGATGCTGATATGAGATTCGTTATGTCACGTTAGTTACCAAGACTTTTTTCCTAGGAACAAATTTTGTTAACATGCTTGATTTTGGAACTATATGCAGATGATTCGTGCTTGATGAAATTTCAATAAATGGACAATAAGGAGCCTCGGAATAGTTTGACGACCTGTTTTTTTTTTTTTGAATAGAAGGGAACGAAAATCGAAAAAGACCGCTACACGCAAAATCAGCCGTAGGGGACAAGTGTTTTGGTCACGTCACTAGTGGATCATGGGTATGTAGTACATTCCCCGGGCACATTTTTTGTAGCAGTGGAATTTTTGATTTTCAGGAAGTTCTTGCATTAGGGATTTCCCAAATTCTGCAAAATGAGTTGCCAGAATGTAGAAAGGAAATAAATAAAAGTTGGCTTCCAGATGAGACGTATGCTTGTTTCTAGTTGTTTCTTGAAGCTGGTTACGGTTTAGGGGCATTCTTTCTCAAAATTTTGGGTTATCCGTACCAATCATGAATTTAGTTTCTTGATGCCAGGAAATGTACGTATAAATGACAATAGTTTCTGGATAGACATTCACAACAAAAAAATGGGTATTTAGCAATAGAAATTACTATCGAAATGTGAAGATTTTTTGTCAACAAGTGAATTTGCCAACGAAAATTACCGACTGCATGAGTCGACGGAGAAATGATAGCCGGTTATCTTTAAATAATAGCCGGTTATCTTGAGTGACGAAATAGAAATATTTTGTCGGTAATATAGTTTTAAGTCTGTCGGTACCTTTACTGACAAAATAGATATTCCGTCAGTAAATATTACCAACGGACAAAGTATAAAAAATCCGTCTAAACATTTAGTGACGGTAAGTTGTGTTTCGTTGGTATTGTATGTGCGTCGGTAAATTTAGTGACAATCAAGTTATTGAAGTTCCGTCGAAAAATTTAACAACAGTAAGTTTATGATAATTCCGTTGGTAAATGCACCAATATCGTTTTTTATTTTTCATACACTTAAGTTGTAAATTTAATTTTGATTGGTAATCTTATGATTAATATTTAATTTCTACAGTTATTTGGAGATAATATATTGAATTTTTTTAGTAAGTTGAATGATAATATAAAGAAAAAAATTATCGTAATTAATAATAAATATGTAATTTATACAAAATGACTTGAGAGTAGCAAAACTAAGCTATGCAATTGATGAAGGCAAATGGTCTGACTGCTGTGATAAGGTGATGCCCCTCCCCTTCAACTCATCTATCTCATTATGGAGTTGGGTTATGTACTTAATCTACTGTTACAATTGAGTTGCCAGCATTGTACTGTGCAAGGTTTTGAAAATCAAACTAGAACGATCGGTCTGACTGACAATCGTCAGTTGTCCGGTTCAGTTCACCTAATAACCTCTATGTATAAAAATTGGCCGGTTCATCAAAGAATCAGCTGGTTTTCGATAAACCAATCCAACCCAAAAAAACTGTCTTACAAGAAGAAGAAGGAGAGTGAGAGTAGACTAAGCGAACAGACCAGCTGGAACCAAAAAATAAAGACTGCAAAAATAAAAGCCAATGTAGAGATGATGAACAAAAGGAAGAATTTGAAGTTGAACAAACAGTTCAAGAACAACTAGAAAGATTTCATCTGTTGCCCAAGAACAATCAGTTCCATCGACTTTTTCGACTCTACAGCCATGACCAAGTGGGTTGTGCAGAGACGCTATTAGATAGAGAGTTTGAAATTAAACACTAGACACTGGACGATTTCTTCTGCTCAAGTGGGTAGACTAAAAAGTGGAAGAAGCTTAGTTTGTAGTAATCTATTACTTGTTGGTCTAAGACCGGAAGGAACAAGAAGACAAGCTCAGTTTATTATACGATAGACAGAGTAATGTGTTGGAAAATGGGAGTGTCCAACTTATGACAAGTTCTAAGACAATATTAAAGAAATGAGGAAAAAAGATGAGCTCATCTCCTTACGTTCACAATAATGGTAATTGATAATTAATGTTAGATGGTCATGGTTACTCTCTGGCAACAAGTAAGGTCAAGTTGTCAATATGTTGTTGGATTTAATTATTTGGTCATAAATAGATTGATTGGTTCTATTTTGATGAATGTTTCAGATTTTTTTTCTTTCTTAATGTTTTGCAATGAAAATTTTCAAATTTTATTTCTTTAATATTTTAAAAATTGAATGGAAAGACTCAAAAAGTTCAATTAGTATTACACTATTATAAAATCGGTTAAAGATTAAAAATTGAAAATTTTAAAATATAATTAAAAGAGGCTGTTTTTATTCATCAAATTTTAATTAAAAAGACTATTAAAAATTGATTAATTTATAAAAATCAATTAATTAATTAATTAATTTCTAACAATAAGGGTTATTATTTATTAAAATAGATTGAATCGAACAAAAAAGTTGATTTTATTTCTTATTTATTATATACCGATTTAATAGCGATTTAATACCGATTGAACCTTTAAACCTTAGATATTTCATTTGATCGGTTCGATATTCAGTCCAATTTTTAAAACATTCGTACTATGCTCTCAAGCTAACCGACTCTCTCATTGTTTGCTGACTGCTTAGTAGATCTAATTGCTCTGGAATTGGAGGATTGCGAATATTATATTTTCGCAAATGAACCTAAGCCGAAGATCCTTCCATGACGGTCTCTACCAGCCACTGCATCAAAATATGCTTGACTCTTATCAGTAGTTTCAGAGTGCTGAGACTGTCATTGAATGTTTTCTTATATTTGGTCATATCATGAGGCAATGTTTATGTTAATAAGTGATAATTATTAATAATTAATATCAAAGCATAAATTTCGCATACATTAAGTTCTCTACATCGGGTGTGACGAAGGTCACACCATCATACTTCTTAGTGTGGGTGTGTAAAAAGAGCTGACGGGGTATAGACTTTCTACCCATAGACTTTTTCTGTATCAGAATAAAATTTTATAAGTGAAAAATTTTGGCAAAGTTTTCTCTATTTTTATGATATTTACCCCCTATTGAACAAAAAAAAAACTCAACAGCACAATCATATATGATACTAGACATTTATAACATTATCATTCTTTATAATACATATATATTTTCATTCCAAAATTCACACATCAAATTAAATTGAAATAAATCAAAGTAAAAATAGAATATAAATATAAAATGTAGATGCTTACAAATTTCTCTTCATGCTCCTGGTAGATAATAGATCCTATAGTGTGTACGGGAAGACCCTCTCCTCCCAATTCCCCACGTTTGTTGGCAAAATTGCGCTCTGAAATGGACATTACCTCGGGTGATGTCCAATATTGCTGCCAACGATTCCATATTTCTTCAGATATATATGGAGGTTGTAAACCAGTTTTGTGTAGCGCACCAAGAAAGTCTCTATAACGTATACGAGCTCGGCACTTCTTTACTTTATAAATTATCGCATTAAATTTTGAATCCTACAAAAATTCTTTCTAAAAAAACATACTATAAGTACTTATAACCTAAAATATTTATCTAATTAATTATAAAATTAATTAGATAAAAATAGAAAAGAATATATTTTTTGTACCTCAAACTCCTGTTAATAAAAATCCTTTGTTGCGTGAGGGATATTCTTCCATTTATAACCTTTAAGATCAATCTTCTCCTTCAACATGGATGTTATGTTTCTTGAGCACGTTTCAGGCAGAACCAACCTAATATATAAGCAATTTTAGATCATTTTCAAATTAAAACTTATAACTTCAGTATAAATCTATGATGTTATCATGCATGTATTTTCAATCACAGATCATTGATTATTGTGATGTATGTTCTTCCATCTACTCCCTTAGCTCTAAGCTGGAGGCCCCTTCTTCATTCATAACGTTTATCCTTGATATCTCTATCGGTATAAGGGTGGTGGATGATTTAGGACTGCTGGATGGTGTAGTAGGGCTTTTTACATGGACATCTGACCTTTGGCCCATCCATATATGTAGGTTGAAAACATGCACAGTGAATAAAAGCTTCAACTCCTTCAACAAACTCAGGATTAATGAAACCATCAGGTGTTGATTGTCTATACATTCAAGATCTGTCAACATTATTCATTTATGCAAAACTGTTATTTAAAAAAGTGATTTCATAATTAGTATCCTTCATTTCCCGTAAGTTTACAAAACATGTTTGAATTAATCACTTACAAGTTCAGTTCCAAAGTTTGAATTTAAACAAGCATTATGATACGTGACATTGTTACACCATATGAATCGAGAAAGCAAGTTCCCGCTGTGACCCTAAGCTTGTGAAAATTTTCACCGATAAGCCTAATGGGAGCTGCATCACAGGTTTCCTGCGTATCTACCGTCCTAACGGTTTATTATGCAAAGAATTGTCATGTCTATTAAACCTATGAATTTCTTATGTTAATACTAAGTTTGAATTAATCACAACGAAGTTCACGTATTGATGTTTGAATTAATCACCTACAAGTTGATTTATAAAGTTTGAATTTAAACAAGCACTATGGTACATGACATTGTTACACTATATGAATCAAAAAAGCAAGTTCTCGTTGTGACTCATAGGCTTGTGGAATATTCCATCGATAAGTCTCATGGGAGTTGCATGATGGGTTTCCAGCCAATATATTGTCCTCGTGGTTTATTTTGCAAAGAATTGTCATGTTTATTAAACCTATGAATTTCTTATGTTAATACTAAGTTTGAATTAATCACAATGAAGTTCAAGTATTCATGTTTGAATTAATCACCTACAAGTTGATTTGCAAAGTTTGAATTTAAACAAGCACTATGGTACGTGGCATTGTTACACTGTAAGAATCGAGAAAGCAAATTCTCACTGTGACTCCTAGGCTCAAGAAATATTTCACCGATAAGCCTTATGGGAGCTGCATCACAATTTCCAGCCTATACATCATCTTACGGGTTTATTATGCAAAGAATTGTATGTTTATTAAACCTATGAATTTCTTATGTTAATACTAAGATTGAATTAATCACAATGAAGTTCAAGTATTCAAGCTTGAATTAATCACCTACAAGTTGATTTGCAAAGTTTAAATTTAAACAAGCTCTATGGTACATGGCATTGTTACACCATATGAATCGAGAAAGCAAGTTCTCACTGTGACTCCTAAGCTTGTGCAATATTTCACCGATAAGCCTCATGAGAGCTGCATCATGGGTTTCTATTCTATATATCGTCCTAGGGGTTTATTATGCAAAGAATTGTCATGTCTATTAAACCTATAAATTTCTTATGTTAATACAAAGTTTGAATTAATTACAATGAAGTTCAAGTATTCATGTTTAAATTAATCACCTACAAGTTGATTTCCAAAGTTTGAATTTAAAGAAGAACTATGGTAGGACGTGTATTCAAGTGATATAAGCCTTACATTATTCTACCCAAACTAATTATATTCCAAGTTTTAAGGTTCAATATTTAGCGAAAGTTTGATTATAATCAGAAAAATAATGAGATCCTCTTATCAATTTGCTAACAGATAAAAAAGTTAAATAAAAAGATGGTAATAATAGAACTTATTTTAGAAAAAATAGAACATGATCATATAAGAGTCATGAGAGAAAAGATTCATTTAAAGATATATAATAAATCAAAAAGAATCAAGATTAGAAGTTATATTGGATGAATAATGCAATTAATCATTATTTTGTGAATACTAGAATTAAGTTATTGCATATGCCTTTTTGTAATTCATCTTAATGGAGAAATATTAAGAGAGTGCTCAATATAATTGCTATAAAGAGGTATTGCAATATAATTGCTATGAACATGACCTAGTGATGATAAATGATTGGGCAAGAAGAAATCACATATGGAAAATAAATGGAACCTTCTTTAGGATTAAACATTTGGACCTTCTTTTGACAAAAGAATTAGGAATTTCACTCATACACGTAAAAGCAATAGGGAAATATGGCATGTTAATCATATGGATTCTAAGTAACATAATTCAGAATAAGTGATGCCCTAACCAATCAGTCTAAATACATATAAAGATCACCTTCTAATATTATCCAAAACCATATATATATAAAATAAAGAAACAAGATAAGATTAAAGCACTCATAAGAAGTTAATAGTATTAACTTAATAATAGAGAAATAAAAGTCACTAGAGTATCTTACCTAAGGTAGAATTGTTAATATCTTAATATCAGTACGAGTGAGGAAACAATTCAACTCCCTATATAAAAAAAGAGAGATTAGACATAAAAATAGGAAGGTTTAATATCTGAAACAAAGAAAGCAATTATGCACCTATAATAAAGATAAATAGTAAATAGTAAATTTATATGCTAGATATATTACTTAAAACCTTATATTGTGAATCATCTAGCAATAATGTATTTGATTCATTATGATCTTTATAGTTCCATAGAAGACAAGAATTTGAACTTTTCATAATTTTTCAATTCCTTTAAGAATAAGGGTTTTCTTCTATTCTTCATATTGGTACTTTGAGATTGATCTTGTATGGAAATATTAGTCATCAAACATAAAGAGTATGTAGTACATCAATTCAACATATGGGGACCATTGTGACATATACTACGATGGCGCCACTATTGTTCTAAACATTGTAAATTTAGGGGGTTTTATAACTTTAAAACTCATAGTAGTTGCATGACTTGAATTATATTTGAACGTTCACTAATTTTTCATAGATCAATAGTGCTAAAGAAAGAATTAAAGATAATTATATAGTATATATCAAATTCAAAAGGTCCCATAGGTATAGGAGTGCAAGTCTTAATAATGAATTTCACAATGTAACAAGATGTTATAAAAATAGGTAACTTTACTTGTTATAAAAATGTGTCCCAATAAATTAGCAATTTAATGTTTAAACATCCTAAACATAAACTAGTTAATATGTTTAAATTTCACCAGCATCGAATGATAAATATACTTTTCTAGGAGTTTGTCATACATTGAAAATTCATTAAAATAAACAAATACAACCTACCTATATATGTATACAATACTTAATTCATTAACTTCATAAAAATATTAAGTGCATTAATAAGACCAAATGACATAGTTAATTAGTCATATAGTCCAAATTAGATTCATTATTTCAAATTATACAAGCAATTGTCGTAATTGTAATAATTATACAAATTAGGAAAGTAATTTTCATGAAAAAACCAACAAACAAAGTCTTAATATATATAAATCCACTCTTTTGCCTCTCAAAAATCTTAACAACTCTCTATTATGCCAAAGATCACTCCTATAATTCATATGTAATATATTTATACTTAAAATAGCCTAAAACATTCATTAGAAACAAAAACTAACCATTTAATGGCTAGGACAATAACATTGGTTAATTAATTCTATTAAAAAATTGTGGTACATGTTATTAAAATCTCAATATGAGGAAACACAAAGGAATAAAGTGTATTGAGCCTTAAATCATTCAAAAAATTCACAAAATTTAAATATATTATGAAATATTAACAAAGACATAAATACTAGTAAACTAAATATGTATTATAATCTAAAAAGCAAATAATTATGACTAATAGAAAGAGAAGAAGTCAACAATCTTACTTGCTAAAGAAAATTGATATTCTTAATCTTAGGAAGCTTATTCTATAACCTTAAAATTTTCCTACAGAAACAAATTCAATTATGAAAAATCAAGAACATTAATTTAAAATAACAAAGTAACTTTTAGAGGGAAGAATGAGCCTAGGTGTGATCTCGAATGCTCCTAAGTTTAGATTTGAAATTAAACTGAAATGCACGATTACTTAAAAGTATATTGTCATTCATCACACACTAATGGTAAAATTCAGACAATTATAGTTTACTGGCATAACATAAAATATGCATGAAATTGTCACTAGGTGTTGTTATTATTGTCGTTGTTGTTGTTCATTTATATAAGATTAATTTTAATTCATATTTTAGTAACTATTAGTATAATTTTAACCTAAATATTAAGGATGTTAAATTTGGTCCAGTCTGGCCCAGCCCGCTTTTGGGCCAGGTTGACGAGGCCACGGTAGGCCACGGGCCGACCATGGTCAACCCAACTGAGCCATGGGCTAAGAACTAGAAAACTCAGCCCTTGGCTCGACCATTACTTCAAAAATGAAGTCTTTTTTAACGTTTTTTTTAAAATATATGATGGGTTGGGTTGGCCTGGCGCTCCTGTGGCCCGTTAGGCCATGGATCGACCTATCCCGGTAGGCCTGTCGAGCCATGGGCCACCCTATCGGGTGGTTGGGCAGGAAGCGGGCTGGGCTCAGCTCGACCCTTTGATATTCCTACTAAATATAGATGGAGTAACTAACTTATAATAATAATTGAAACATGACCTTTATTTTAGGTTTCAATTCAGACATTGGGAAACTCAACTCAGAACACTAAGTAGAAAAAATATTTTAAAACGAAAAGTTAAATTAAAATTAAAAATTAATGCTCACTCTTACATTTAAGTTTTTAATTTGGCTACAAGTTATTTCATGAATAAAGATTGCATAATTGTATAGATTGGAACCTAATATGAGATCATCATTAGAGAAAAAAATGTTTTCAGCAACAATTCCTTTATTCGTTTGTGGTTGTAAACTTACCTTTATGTATGTCACGTTGACGTTACGATTTGTTCACCCTCATCATCTTTGTGATAATACTAGGAAATATTATGTTATTGGCTGCTCCTTAACATGAACTCATTCAAAATGAATGAGCTTGCTTACTTTGCTTTTTAGAAATTAATATTAGATTTTTATTTATTGATCCATATTTCTCCTTGTCTTCTTAATAAATCTTATTATGTTACAAACCAATCTAATATTGGGATATCCTTTTCTTACTTCTCGTGAGTGATGAAAGTCCATCCTTCTTCCAACTATCATCTTGTAGGTTTTTAACCTTAAAGACTTGAGGAGTTTCAATGAGCTTATTGTACTTAATTAACCTATATATGTTATCTCTATAATATCAAATGAGCTTGATGCCATAGTTGAAGTTACATAAATGGATACCCTTTTTAACTCTATAATAATTTTCAAATTGAATGTTATAGCTTCATTGTTAAAGGAAACTACTCCATTTCTTTGTAACTCTATAATTTGTTCCTTCAAGACAAAGGATTGTTTAATAGGATGAATGACCAATTGATAATATTTGTAGTACTTTGGATCATCCATCTTATTTGCCTCCTCTTATTTTTTCATCTAAGGAAAATCAATGAGTTTTTCTTTTAAAAGGTTGTCTAACATCTCTCTATCCTTTAATGAATTATTTCTTCCTCCTTTTTCATTAAAGATGTTACCATTATTTCTTGCTTCACTTTGCCTTTTAGAGTGGACTTAAACAATGCCTTTTTTATTGTCACGGCTTGTTTATTTTCATTTGGAGAAGACTTGTGCCCTTTATGCACTTTTTTCCTTTATTCTTCTTAGGCTCTTGAATTGGTAACATTTTTTGACTAACTATAAGAATATTAACTCTATATCATGCGCTTAAATTGCTAAGTCTTTAAAATCTTAAGTCTTATTCCTTTTAAGATGTAGTGAAGTCCCCAATGCATAACTTGAATGCACATAAGTGAAGCAATCCCATATGGGCATTAGCTAATTGTATCATGTGCAAAATCATCATACATCTCAATACACAAAATAATATTATGTACAAAATATGATTTTGTAATCGTCTTTGCTTTTCATTTGACTTATAAAAACTTAATAAGTTTTTAACTTAATAAGTTCTTTCTAAAGTATATGTATTTCCATTTGGACTTTGCTAATTTGGATTTCTTTCTCTTATCACCAGTAATAAGTTTTTGTTACCTTCACAATGCAATAAGTAGGATTAATCTTTCATCACTATCATGACATATGGGCAGTAAAGAAAGCATAATGCATTACATAAATATCAATGTATACTATTTTTACCTCAACCGATCATTAAACCATTACCTCAACCCAATTCTTAACAAAAAACCGATGATTACCCTTACAAATCAAACCAGAAACAAAAACCCATACAATCAAAGCAGTACACAAAACCCAATAAAAAACAATACCCAACGACTTCATAAAAAACAATCAAAGATGGACCACTTACCTTAATTGATGATCAAACGAAGACGATGATGATGGAAAGTGATGGAAGAAGATGGATGTAGAGAAGGGCAGATAGCGAGGAAACCGAGGCACGTACGATGGACGACGGAGAACCATAGACGGCAATGATGACAGGGAACCAGCAATGGCGAGGAGAAAACGAAGAAAACAGAGAGGAGAAAATGAGGATGGACCAGGGGCGTGGGATTCGTGGGTAGGTTTAATATTTAACGAAAACGTTGTTGTTCGGTTTTATTAAAAACGTTGAGGTCGAAGCTAACGACGACATTTAGGTTTTAATTTTATGAACAGATTCGTTATTCCGTCAATAAATCATTGACGGAATATAGTCCAGTCGGTAGACCCTGATGCTTGTTTATGCCGCCAAGCATTTCTGCTTAATTTACCGACGGATATCGCTCTTCCGTTGGAAAAATTATTGGGATAATTTCTCTCCATCTTTACCGACGGATATTTTGTTCGTCCCAAAATGCAATTTTTTCCGACAATGTTACTGACAGAAATTTGTCGCTAATTGACTACGGTTTTTTTACCACTGGTAATTTGTAATTTTCTTGTAGTGTAATAATAAAAATGATAACAACAAAAAAAATAACTTAATAACATTCATTTAATTCGATTTCCAGATGGAAATAGATTAATATTAAAAACTAATCAAATATTTGGTTTTATATTTTAAAAATGAAATTATTAATTTCAATATTTTTTTAATAATTTGATTTAGAATGAATAATTTGGGTGTTTGAGGTGGCGATATTGATTATTCAATAAGAGAAATCATACACTATAGTTGTTTGATATGTATCTATAGATAATATCTTCCAGTATATGCTAAACATTTAAGGCTATTTGTTTTCATTTTCATTTTTTGTTTTTATTTTTTGTTTTTAACTTCAATGAAAAATTTATTTGCTTGAGTTTATGATTTTATTTTTATTTTTTAATTTTTAAAACTTATACAACTTATAAAATTTGTTTTTGTTTTCTATTTTCGTATTTTTACCATAATTTGATGTATCATTAATTAAATATATATTATTTAGAGTTATGATTACTGTATTTAAATTATTTTATTTTATAACTATTTTAAAATTTATCGTAATTATTTAATAATATAATTTAATAAGATATCTTTAAATGTATTAACTTAAAATTAAATCAGTTTAATAATTAAAAGATGTAGTAAAATAAATATTTTATTCATAAATAATTTTATTTATTAAATTATTTATTTGAATAAAATGTAAAATGCGTATTTTATTTATAAATGATTTAAATTTATTTGAATAAAATGTAGTTGATATGTTCTCGATAGTTATTATTAATAAATGTTTTTATTTAAATAAGAATTTTACTTAATTAATTAGTATAATCGATTTATTTTTAAATTTTATCCAATATTTAATTATTATCAATAATAAAAATATAATTACATATAAACAATAAAACTAATATTTTTTATTTAGAAACTAAAATATCGAAGGTTTTTTAGAAGAGATTAGTCAAAAATTAATAAATTAAGCAAAAAGAAAGAATGCTGCTTTCCGCTGAAGTGTCATGCTGTTTGGTTGAGTTCATTAAGTGACGCGTATTTACGTAACCGTCTTTTTCTCAACGGAAAAACTGCGGCACGGATCACACCCTCTTTTCCCCCACTATAAATAAATTGACGCCTCTAGAATTCTCGCAGAACCAAAACCGTCATCTTCCTTGACTCGAAACATTTTCTAGAATTGCACATTCAGTTACTCTACTGTAGAAGCTATGTCTTCTCCGGCGATGATAGTCCTGAGAAGCGGCGACGGGAAGGAGTACGAAGTGAGGAGGTCAGTGGCATTGAAATCGGGGATGATTAAGTACTTAATGGAAAGTAACCCTGACTTGAGCGTTATCACGATCTGCAACTTCAACAGCAACATTTTCGACAAGGTGATGCTTTACTGCACGAAGCACGACGAGGCTGCTCTCAACTATCAGAATCAGAATCTTAACGACGTCGCCGAGGAGCTCAAACGCTGGGATACTAGCTTTCTCGACGTCAATGACGTGACTCTCATCAAGCTCTTGCTGGTCAGTTTACTGATATTGTCAAAGTTTCATAACAAGGATTTTCTGTTTTATTATGTAACTAATGCGGAAATGTATCTGTTGCACTTAGGCTGCCCACTATCTGAACATTGAGGGTCTGGTGGATCTCACTTGCAATGCTTTCCTGGACCTGATCAATGCAATGATTAAAGCAGAGATCAGTGACATCACTCACGACGATGATGCGTAAGAGGAAGCGTGACTTTTGATTGGGCAAGAAAGATGGAGCGAACGTTTCTGTCTTATGCATTTCTTTTCCTATTTTTGTTCACTGTTGAACCATGCATGAAATTGTTTGACAAAATGAGTAGCAGTGTAGTAGTATACTGGAACCTCTTTAGTCTTCATGTTTAGAGCTGTGGGAGGAAATTGAGATGTAAAGAGCAAGGTTGTTGTACGAATGCATGGGGGTTAATCTTCATTTCATAGTCAATAACCCTTGTCATTAGGATTCTATGATATTGTCTTTTGCGATCTTATATTTTGCATTCCTTCTCTCCGTGAGTTTGTGGTTGAAGTTGGATTGGGTTGCATTTAGCCAATCTCCTCTGTTCCTCCTTATTATGATATGCGAGAAAACAATAAATGTGTCCATGGCCAATCACAAAATCAACCGCAGAAAACCTGTTATTTAGAGTAATAGGGTTTAACCATGGGCAAGCGTATTCAACTATCCGATCCGATTCAATCATATCTAGTGTTCTAATTCCAATCTCATATGCTTCAAAGAACTCTCCTTCCGCATGCTCTTTATCCTTATATTGGATTCCCTGCCTCTAGAATAGCTGTATCATATAAAGTCAAATGTCTAAACACTCATCTTGGTATTTTCCAAAAATTCTAATTAAGCAATTGCAATTACATGTCATTTTTTAACCTTTTAAAAACGGTATTACTAACACCCTAAACCTTAATAAAATAATTTTCTTACAAATATATTTTAAAAATTACTCTGCCATACTGTATTTTCTTATATCTTCACTTTAATAAAATAACATAGTGAAGTGAACCATTCATGTATGATTTTGTATAAGAGTTACTTTTATATTTTGTGAACATTGATACATTATGATTAATACATAGGTTTATTGTTTTTAAAATATATGCATGATCAATATTATATACATATGTGTTATATAGATTTAAAAAGCGAAATAAATAAATTAAAATGCAATTATTATTTTTAAAATGTATACATGATCCATATTATATACATATGTATTATATAGATTTAAAAAGCGAAATAAATAAATTAAAATGCAATAGGATATCTTTTTCCTCAATTCCTCTAACCAACTACGCTCCTCCCTACTACAATTCTGAAAATTTATCCCATTTCTCTCGCACCATATTTCATATACCGTGCTTCCAATAGCTAAACTCCAGATTGCCTTGTCTATTTTCCTATTAGTTGAGTGTTATGGTTGAACCACCTCAGCACTTCCTGCAGGTTGTCCCATAAATTGCATATACAACTGTATTAAATTCTTATAGATTGCATATCCAACTGTACTAGACATCTAAGTGAACAAATATAGTCGAGACTAATTTTATTTTTTTGTCATTAAATATTATGTTATTGGTTAATTTCAAAAATTTTAAACTTAACCATCATGTAAACGTAATTAAGGTTTATCATACTTCCTCCAAGATAAGATTTGCCAATTGTCAAATTATTGAGAAAGTAGCTCTACTTTATATATGTAATGAGATATTGAAAATTATCTTTTATATTACTTTGAAATAAATATAATTTAATATTTAACGTATAATTAAAGTTAGATTTAATATTTAAAATATATATTCAAATTTACTTGAATTTCATATTAGTTTATGTTTTATAAGCTTAAAATTGATTCACAAACAGTTACAAGAAGTTGCTCTCTTTTATAGATATATGTTAATGGACTCGTAATTGTACTCTTCTTAAAAGTTTATAGATTAAGTAACAAGAAATTACATCCCCCCCTAATGTGACTTGGAACGTTGCCCTCACGAAAAAGCATTTATAAATAAATCACTTTTTGCTGAGGTGGCACGTGACTGGGTTGAGTTCAAAAAGTAACACGTATTTGTGAAGAGTAGAAATGGCCTCACGGGATCACACCTCCTCTTCCGCCACTACAAATTGACCACTCTGGAAATTTGGCAAACCATAACCGTCATCTTCCTTGATTCGCAGCAGTGCGAGTTCTTCTACGGCTGAAACGATGTCCATTCAAGGGAATATTGTCCTGAAGAGCGGCGACGGGACGGAGTACGAAGTACACAGGAGGGTAGCATTGAAGTTGGCGACAATCAAGGACCTTATGGAGGACGATCTCGAAACCGGCGTCATCCCTTTACCTAGTGTCAACAGCAACATCCTTGACAAGGTGATTCAATACTGCATCAAGCACGTGGAAGTTGCTGTCAACCCTCGGAACCAGAGCGCAGACGAGGTCGTCGAAGAGCTCAAGCGCTGGGGCGCTAATTTTCTCGATGTCAACGATATCACCCTCGTCAAGCTCTGGCTGGTCAGTACATTCATGTTACTGAAATTGCATAACAAAGATCTTCTGTTTGATTATACAATAATCGCCGAAATGTAGTTCTGTTGCATGTAGGCTGCCAGCTATCTAAACGTTGATGACCTGGTGGATCTCAGTTGTAATGCTGTTCTGGACCTCATCAGTGCAATGATTAAAGTGCAGGTCACTGACTTCACTCACGACGACGATGCGTAAGAGCAAGCTTGACTTTTGATTGGGCAAGCAAAAAGGAGTGAACGTTTTTGACACGCATTCCTTTTCTTTTCCTTTTCTATTTTTGTTCACTGGTGTGGTGATCCATGCAATGCAAGACAGTATTTGATGAAATAAAGTAGCAGTGTATAGTGTACTGGGATGTCTCTAGTCTGCATGCCTGGAGCTGCGGGAGCAAATTAATAAGAGCGAGTTTGCTGTACATATGCGTGGGGTTTTATTCTCCATTCAATTCAATATTCTACCAGATCTTACGCTTTGGATTTGTTGATATTGTCCTTTTGCGATCTTACATTTTGCATTCCTTTTATCTCCGTTAGTTTGCGTTTGAAGCTGGAGTGGTTTGCACTAGGGCAACCTCCTGCAACTGTTGGGAAAAAATATGATATGCGTGACCAAAGCAAGCCTGCATGGCCGAACAGAAAAGTTAGCACGATCAGAATACCCATTGCCCTTTGTATCGTTATTCGTATTATATTTTGACTAGGTAGCGCGATCAGGATACCCGCTGCTGAAATTTTTTATCGGGATGAAAAACACCCAATGATTCGTGGATATTTAACGCGTATTTATAAATGCAGAATCACAACCGCCTCACGCGTATCCCAACCCTCGTCCTCCAATCAGGATAGGTCAAATCTAAAAAGTGAATATCCACAACCGCTCTATTATATTGTTTCGTCAATTTTTTTTTTTTGGTCCCATGAGCTATCTTACACGGATCTGAATTATAGGAAGGCACTGATAAGTCCTTTACATTCAGATCGATCCTCGTTCGAGTTGAGTAAAGTTGTGACTTCAAGTTTTAAACGATTATATATATAAAGAGAATTTGAATCCACGATCTCACTTAAACTAAAAAAGTCTCTTATTAACTCACCTGCACCTACCCTGAAGTTATCGTTATAGAGCCAAAAGAAAAGAAAGTTAAAAACCTGTTTCATATGGGTCACGATAAACTGTAGAGTGCATGAATCTTTTTTGCATCATATTGGCACCTACACGTTACAATTTCAATAACTTCAAAACAAGTGGGCAAAATTACTGAACATTTATCAAGAAATTAGTCAAACTGACCTTCAAAATTGGGAAAGGAATGAAGTAAATTTAATGTATTACAAAACAACTACTCTGCAAGTACGTTGTTATGATAGTTTTTTTTTTGACCAATGCCAAAAGCGGTGGCAGTACAATAAACAGATTCTTTCACGATAAAAATAAACGTCGCAAAAAAAAGAAAAATCGTCGTAAATATTAATTTGTGATGATTTATTGTCGTCGCCAAAATTATCGATGAATCCCGATAGCAAAACAACATCCGTGATATTTTGCATAAGTCGTCGCTAAAATTTGTTTGCGACAAAAATAATCCGTCGATAAAAATTACTACCAACGATAAGAAGGAACGTCGTATATGGTTTTGTGCGACATTTCTGTTTCGTAGATAAAAGTTTTTTCCTATGAAATTGTATTCGTAAGTATTTATGTTTCGTGACGATTTCATTTTGGTAGCAGAATCCTTTTAACTACTAAGTTTTTACTGTAAGAAAATGTTTTTAGATGTTTCTATAATCGTAGATAAAAACCTTTGTGATGAATTAGACTTTAGTTACTAATAGGATTTTGTGACGATTTTGTTTAGGTAGAAAAAAAGTTTTAGCTACAAAAACGTAGTTGTAGCAAAACTTTATTACCGATATTATTTATACGTAGTTAATTAGTGTTTGTAACGAATTGTATTTGGTAGCTAATAATATTTAGTGACAAAATTTAACTTTTAATTTAATAATTATTATAATTGTAAAAAACGAATTTATTTTAATTTATTACAATTTTTAAGACTTTTTGTGACTTATTTTTTTGATAGCTAATATTATTTAGTAACAAAATTTAATTTTGAAATTAATAATTGTTATAATTGTTTAAAATGAATTTATTTTAATTTATTACAAATTTTAATAATTTTTGAAATATTTAAATTATTTCTTTATAATTAATGTTAGAGACATATTTTGTAAATAATAATAAATTGAAATAAAATAAACATATAAAATGGAATGCATTGTATATAAAACAATATT
>JANZXP010000194.1:22571563-22586768 GCA_027576715.1 Erythroxylum flavicans | reverse complement strand
AATTGATAATGTAAGTGAGAGTTGAGCTAACTAATTGAGATTAGCATAAATAGATATATGCCTTAATTAAACTTGTATAATGATGTAGTGAAATGGTAACCAACAGTTCGATTATTGAGATAACCAAGGGAGAGAAACTTGATGGTAAAAACTATGACATCTGGTATATAAAGGTTTAACACCCTTTTAATGGGCGTAAGTTGCTCGACCATCTAACTACCAACATGAGCCCACCCAAGACTGGGAATTTGGCCTAGCATCACCATGACTATAAGGCTTATGCCATTTGGCAAAAGAAGGATAGAAATGCGTGTTTTACGTTGTTAGCTTGCATGCACGTTATTGGGGAGTTTAAGAACTACCCAATTACCATAGAGATGTGGAAATAATTACACCTAAAATATGAAGGGACAATAGCCACAAGGCTTCACTCCTTAATGCTTAGGTTTAATCAATATATGATCGACCTTAAGCATAGTATGACTGAATATCTTAAGGTGATGTCCTTCATGATTCGAGAAATGAACGCAGCATGTTATAATCTCGCAGATGAGCAGTAGGTTCTTATTGTCATTATGTCACTTCTCGAGTCCTTGTGGGGATTAGTAAAGTTGTGGGGATTAGTAAAGTTGGTCCTTATAATGAGGTCATTAAGACCTTTGATGACATTCCCCGCCATTTAGAGCTTGAGGTAGAGCACAGAAATGTAAACTACAATGCCATTTCATTAGTTGCCCAAAATGGGCATAAAGGTGATGGCCCTAAGTGCAAGAAGGGAAAAGCTAAGAACCAAGGGCCTCAAGAAGGGCAAGTCGCTAAATGCCACAAAGGCAAATGTGAGGGTAAGAAGGATAAGTCCAAACTCATGTGCTTCATCTGTAGAAAGAAGGGACACTTTGCTCAAGAGTGTACTAAGCCCCGTGAGGTTTGTCCTTACTTACCTTCTTTTGTACATGCCTTTGTTTGCACATATGCATTTTTGGCTCATTATTTCCATGATTGGATTTATTTCCATAATTTGATTATAGATATGAGAGCGACAAAACACATAACTTGCAACTATGCAGGATTTGTAGATTACCATAGCTTATCGACAAGTAAACATTTTGTAACAATGGGGAATAGAGCGGAGGAGAGGGTCCTTGGTGTAGGAACCTAACAACTTACTTTGCGTAGTGGACACAAACTACTCTTACATGATATGCTTTATGTAACCACGATTCGATGTAATCAACATGTAACCGCTATTCGATGTAATCTACTTTTAGTATCGACACTAGTAGACTTGGGTTTTTCTTTTTTATTAGTAAGAATGGTGTGTCTATTTATCTTAATGATACCATTTATAGTCATGGGCACTTTTGTAATAGTTTATTTATGGACTTAGAAGATGCATTTGAATCTCATAAATAATTTGCTCATGTTGCTTCTTCTTCTTCTGTTGATATTGAATCTGATTCTGTTAAATGGCATGCTCGATTAGGAAATATTGGATAAGATAAAATGTCCAATTGGCTAGAGGAGGGTTATCGGGCTCTCTTGCCAATGTGATTCTTCATACTTGTGAGCCTTGTCTCACTGGGAAAGCTAGTAGAAAGCCTTTTTGGTAATGCTAAGAGGGTTTTATATCCTCTAGAGTTGATCCCCTATAATATTTGTGGGCTTATGAATGTGAGAATGCATAATGGCACTTACTTTATCACATTCATAGATGATTTCTCACAATATGGCTTATTATTTATGCTGTCTCCTTGCTCATAAGCTTTGTATTGTTTCAAATTCTTTGTAGCTAAGGTTAAGAATCAAAAAGAGAAGACCATTAAGGCTTTTCGTACTAATAGAGGCTGAAAGTATCTCTCTGATTAGTTTAGAGAATTTTGTGAGAATAAAGGAATACGCTGACAGTTAATGATTCTTAGAACTTTGCAACAAAATGGGGTTATGGAGAGAAGGAATAGAACTCTGTTCAACATGGTTAGGTTAATCATGGCTCAAGCCAACCTACCAATTAAGTTTTGGGGGGATGCCCTTATAAATGCAGCATAAAACCTTAATCGAGTGCACACTAAGTCTGTCCCGACTACTCTATATGAGTTATGGATTAGAGATAACCCTAATTTGGAAGGGTTAAGGCTATGGGTATCTGCTGATTATGTTCACCATTCTTCTAGTAAGTTTAGGAAGTTAGGCCCTAGAGCTAATAAAAGTGTGTTTATTAAATATTATGAGCATTCTAAAGGTTATGTGATGTGTGGTGAACATCATGGAGGGCTCATTGAGGATTCGGGATGTAGATTTTTTAGATGATGATTTCCCTAGTATTGGTCAGATCAAACAAAGTCTTAAGCCCTATGAGTTAGAGGAACATTAAGAGGAAGTTCCCCAAATGGATTCAGATTCGCAATCCATTCCAATGACTATTGAGGTCAGTAGGAGCATAGAACCTAAGTCTCAGTCTCCAGAATTGTGTAGAAGCCAACACGGAAATGTTTCATGTAAACACTTTGAAATAGAAGGTGGGTCCTTCTTAAGCGTTTCTGTTGATGATAATGAGTCTTCTTTTGAAGAAGTTATAAACTCACCAATTTCGAGTAAATGGCTTACAGCAATGGAAGATAAGATGGAATCCATGGCTTAGAACCATGTGTGGTACTTAGTCGATATACCTGTTAGGCTCAAAACCATTAGAAACCAGTGGGTGTTGAAGGTTAAGCACAAGGCAGATGGATCAATTGATAAGTATAAGGCCCGATTAGTGGCGAAAGGTTACACTGAAAAAGAGGTTATGGATTATGATGGGAAATTTTCTCTTATGTTGAGATTTGTGTCTATTCATCTTATCCTAGCTATTATTGCACATTTAGATTTGGAGTTGTTCTAAATGGATGTTAAAATGACATTTCTCAGTGGAGAAATAAATGAATAGATCTATATGGATCCATCCATTGGGTTTTAAGTAAAGGGACCAGAGCACAAAGTATCACTTGAGACGTTCCATTTATGGCCTAAAAAAATCATGTAGGCAATGGTATCTTAGATTTCATCAAGCCAATACATCGATAGGCTTTGCATTGATTAAAAAGGACGATTTTGTATATATCAATAGACAAGATAATATGTTTCTTATACTCTCTTTATATGTAGATGATATTTTGATAGCTGGGAATGATATGGAGATGATCATTGCCACTCAAAAGTGATTTTCCTCTACTTTTAAGATAGAGGACATGGGTGAAGCATATTATACTCTCAAGGTTCAGATCTCGAGGGATCATTCTAAGAGATTTCTGAGTTTGTCTCAAGAAACCTATATTAATATGATCTTGGAGCATTTCCATATGCACAACTGCAAACTCGCTGACACTCCAATGAGAAGGGCTTATACCTAAATATAGATCAATGTCCTAAAACAGAGGAAGAAAAATAGCAAATGGCCAAGGTGCCATATGCAAGTGTTATCGGTAGTCTAATGCATGTTATAGTGTGTACTTGACCCGACATATGCTTTGCAGTTGGGATGGTTGGTAAATATCAAAGTAATCCTGGATCTACATATTGAGTAACGGTGAAAAGGATATTTAGATATCTAAGAGGAACCACCAATATGGCTTTGTGCTATCAAAGTGGGAACCTCAAATTGGTTGGATATAGTGATGCCGATGGATCTGTTGATAGAGACAAACGAAGACCACATTGGGATATGCTTTCATTCTTAGAGGAGGAGCCATTTCTTGGTGTAGCAAGATATAACGGTGCGTGTACCTCGACGGTGTAAGAGGCGATATGCTTGAGGAGATTTTTTAGGAGCCTTAATATTACCAGGCATCTTCGTTGTCGCATCCCACTACCATAGAGTACATACCCGAACATCCAAAGGATATTCAAGTACATATCCTATGACAACGGTATGCTGGATCAAACCTAATCTCTTAAATGACATTATAAAGAAAACAATATACTTAAAGACCTCATCTCTTCATTTCATTCATAAAGGTTTACATAGTAGACATTAAAACCAATATTTACAACCTTTATACACAAGTTCTACATGGCATAAGTAAACTACTTAAAAATAACTACAACTCCTCAAATTCTTGCTAACAAACCTTTGAGCCATATCTTAGTCCAAAATGTTCTTCTAGAAGATCTTAGAAATCTAGGTCTCCTGTTTCGTACCTAAAAAGCCACGTTGCAATTTTTGATGAGTATTGCAAACTCAATGAGCGAATCATCATTAATGAACTCACTCTAGGCACATACATATAACCAACCAATTTCACAACATTTTCCATCACAATAAGACATAATGAATGTCATACAAATCACATACATTTTTTTCAGAACTTGTACAGCACAATCAATCACATTATCATGGCATATCACTTTAACATCACAACTTCAGAAAAGATTTCACAAACATATATTTCATAATCATAAATGTAGGTGTATATGAGACTCTAGATTCATCATTATTTGTTGTGACCGAGTGCCTTTCAGATATAGATACAAATACTAGCCCATTGGGATCAGTCAAATACAAACATCACGAAGCAAAGCTCTACGTGCAGAATTTTGAGCTTAAAGCTCTTTCAGACTGGCTACTTTGATCACAACGCCTTTAACTAATCATGCATTTAATGAAATGCATCAGATAATAGAATATGCCATAATTAGCAATTGCTTATGATGCACAAACAGAATCTTATGTTCATTGGACCTCAGTCCAGCATTCAACTTTCATTGAGTATTCAGAAATCAATCAAAGTTCAGTAGCAAACATATATCATTCAAATTTCAGATGCAAATAGAACACTTCCAATACATTCCCGAATATTAAACTCCTTAGTCATTTAAATTCTGGAATTCATAAACAAATCACAAACAGTTTGATAATTGAAAGTTAAACAGAATCAATCAATCAATCATAGGAAGATCATCTAGGTTGACTGATAAATGCTCCCTTTAGCTTGTTGCCTTGAAGACCCAGCAATGTCTGTAAGAGGCCGCTCGACGTGCTCCTCTATATGCAATTATATACATTTATATGTCACTCATGTGCATTTTTATAAGAATAATCAGTCATAAAAACATTTATGAATGTATCATGTATTATGCATGTTCAATGATAATTTCTTGGGTATGTTTCGTTAATACTCTTTATAAACAATTGATAACAGCTTCAAAGCATTTTTGTAATCCTTAATACCTTTTTTCACTTCAATCCTTTCATTCAACATCAATTAAATTCATTTAAGAACTCATTTCAACCTTAATACTACATATGGAAACATCCTGGCCTTTATTAGTCTGAAAATCACTCAAAACAAAATGCCCTCTGCACGTCCTCTCGGGTTACGATTGTGCTAGTGCACGATCACGACTTTCCTCCTTTCTCAGCAGAGTCACAATTATGTAAGCACACGATCGCAACTTTCTTCTTTTTTAGCAAGGGTCCCGATCGCGCAGATGCACGATCGTGCCCTGCTGTAGTTTTCTTCCTCCTTTCTTCTGTTTATCCAAAACTCACATACATTTTAATACCAAGTTCACTCCAATTTTCTAGATTACTTTACCACAAACACAATATCATTCCATACTCATTCACATAGCAATTTGTTTTCATGAAATTATCAAACTCTAATCAATTGATTAAACCTCTTCAACTACATAATATCATTTATGAAACCTATCCTTTTCCATAACATGATATCCATTTTATCAAACACTTTCTTATCAAATTCTATCATTTACAGTTGATGACCTCTTTATTTTTACTTTAGTTTCAGTTCAGTAACATCAATGCACAGTTCAACAATTGATGATTGGTCATAAACCCTAAAACAATACCTAATCCATATTTTTCCATATCATATGTTCTGTAATTTCTTTTCTAGATTTTCTTAAGAAGATTTTAGGTTAGATTTGTATGACCATTCTGACCTAGACAATGAGGTATTTAGACAACACCTTCTCTTAATCAAATGTTCTACAATATCTTAAGTGTCTAATGACATTAATTTCATACATTTTGGTTCAGTATCATGCAAGTTATAATAAAAAATATACAAACTATTTTCATACTTCGACAGAACACAATTCTCAACTTTAAGCCAAATTTCAAGACTCTTAAAGATAGATTTCAAATTTGATTCTTTCATAAAAAATGTATCCATATGTCTCTAGTTTACTCTAAATCAAAATCTATCTAATTTGGATATTCACAGGTCAAGTTATGTCCAAAATATAGATGCATGCTCAGTAAAAATACTGCATATAACATGCTCCAGCTCACTTCATTGCTAAAATCCTCCGTCTTGTTAATCATATCACCGAATTTGCTTCTTCCTTCACCACCTACACATGCATCCACAGCATTCACGTATGCATCAATCCATAAACATGGAAACATACACCACTCACCCATGCATCCAATTTACAAACATTAAAACCTCATTTTAATATCATTTACACTACCCATACAACTTTAAGCATCATTTACTTACTTTAGAAAAATTTCAGCAGTTGAGAGGGGTTAGAAGAGATTTTGGTGGATGGGAAAAAGATAAAAATAGAGAGAAATAGAACAAAATATGTATTGGAACATTTTCTTTGCAAGGTGTAACATGGGTAAAATGCAAAAGTTAAGTGTTTAAGTGATCGATGAGCAAGAAGGAAGATGGTGTTTTCAGTGGAGACAAAACAAAGGAGCTGCATAAACTAAAATTTTCATTACAAATTTTTTGCAATGTTAGTAAATACTAATGATTAATTAATACTACTATTTTAAGTCTTAAAAATATGTTGTGAGTTTTTTATTAAAAAAACACGTAAATATTCAAAACAAATCTCCAATAAAACATACTTTAACTATGATAGATTATAAAAATGTTAGTTTAATAATTTATGAAAATTTCAATCATTTGGTAACGATTTTTAGAAATTGTCATCAAATGTAAACATTCAGTAACGTTTCTAAAAATTCATCACTGAATGTGAAAGATTTGGTGACGATTTTAAAATATCGTCGCTAAATGTTTGATATTTAGCAATGATTAAAAGCAGTCATCGCTGAATGTATAATATGTCACGATGAATTATCAATTATACATATATATAAGGTGTCACTCAAACAAACTGATAGAAAATGATTTTTGGCATTTGAGAAGCTCTAAGGAACTGGGCACCAGCTCTCGATTTTTCCTTTAGCTATACATATATATATATATATACACTTTAGTTGAATTCACAAGTATTATATCAATACGAACAAGTTAATTATACATATTTTGTTTTGATGTGATGACATGTTGTATCTTTTGAAAGAATAAAATTGATGATTATAAAATTCCTCAATTAAAGTTGTTCTAATTAGAATCATGTCGTTAAGTAACTTATAGGTGCCATGATATGATCATTTTAATTCAGTTAAAAAAAGATGACATGATCGATTCAATATATGGCATACATTTATGGTTTGTTGTTGAATCACCAAATTGTTACATAAGCCAAGAGATTGTTAGATTATTTTAATAATTTGTAGTGACCAATGTAATTTATTGGAATGATTTTAATGGAATGAATATAATATGATGATTATTTAACTTAAAAGTATTATAGTCATAATTTTTTATATATAAATCTCTCCCTTCTCTCATAAAAATAAAGTTGTTGCAAAAGATAAAATTGAAAGAACCAGGAAAAAGTTATCATAGATTCTTGATCATTATAAAATCGAGAATAGCCAAAAAGAAAAGGGAAAAACCTAAGAAGAAAGGCCTTAATTTTTTTTCACATAAAGACAAACCAATAATCATGGGTAAAGGTAAATTTTATTATTTATTGATACGTACATGAATTATTCGGAATAAAATATTCAATAGGAAGGTATTAATAGTTCATCACAACACTACTTATTTCTTAGTAAACATATTCAAAGGAATTTGGTTACTCGTTGTGTCTCTAAACTAGTACACCAATCCTTCTATTCGATAATTACCTTGTCAAAATCAAAACGTGGACTAACAATTTTAATTAATTAACAATTGCAAATCTTATAATTCCAGTCAGTACTAGTCATACCAAATAATTAAAGATCAATTGCTACTGGTTTGAAATATTTTTCTTTTTATTGTTAAAGCATTACTCTCACAAAATAGTCACTTGAGTCATATATAAGATAAAAAAGGAGATTCCAGTGTTACCATAATGAGTGTTGGGTTGGTTCTCTCCTAACTATGAGAACTAAGCCCAAATTTTAGTGTGGCATTAGAGACATCATGTGGGTATCTAATTACCTTAATTGTTGCTGAAAGTGGTGAGTGGCTATTTTGAAAGAGAAGAGGTGTGGGGCGTTTTTTTGTGTGGCTTTTTCAGCACTGTGTAGCTTTCATCAAGTGAGCAATTGGATGGTCAAACGATGTTCGTTTGAGTTGAAATTTAACCAGAGACTCCTCACACATAGTTATTCAAAGTATGGTCAGTTTTTCAATTAGAGGTCTATAGAATTTTAGAAAAATCCGTGAACAGGCTTTGTTTTTCTGGTGACATTTTTCAACTTTCCTTTGTGTTTTTCATATTTTGATGAGTTTGGGTCTTTGTGAGTGATCCCTTTGTGCACTGGAAGAGTTGTATATGTGTGTCCAGACTTGTGAGACTACTTTGCACCTTTGATTTTGTGATAGTGAAGTTTTTATTGTCCTGTGGATTTTTTCTCTCTCTCACATTGAGGGGGTTTTTCCCACGTTAAATTTGGCGTTCTTGTTGATTGATTCATTCTATAAATTTTACTACTATTTTGCTACTGTTTTATGGTTGGAGTGCTTTCGTTTGTTGTTCCTAGGTTGAAAGTTTGTTGTTTCCGCTGCGTAATTTTATCAATGAGGAGGGTTGATTAGCTTTAAATAAGCATGAAAAATTAAAGGGCACATCTTTGTGTAATAAATCAATTAAGGGTCAAGTTATTTTGAAGAATCCTTTATAAACCATATATAGAATCCAACACATCCTAGAAAGTTTCTGGTTAACTTTATTTATAAAGGGATTGTAGCTTTTCAATCACTTTAAACTTTGCCTTACTCATATTGTTTCCTTGATATCTAATTTTACGGTCAATCAATATATTTTTCCCAATTCAATACCATGTTAGTCTCCTCACATTTTTCCAATACTATTTCTAGATTATGGAAGCATATATCATAAGAGTCATTGAAGATTGAAAAGTCATCTATAAGTACCTCAACTACCTTTTCAACTATACCCTCAAAGATTGTTATTACATACCTTTGAAACATTGTTAGTTTATTACATAATCCAAATATAATTCTTCTATAAATGATTATCCTGTATATGAAAGTAAACGTGGTCTTCTCTTAATCCTTAGGTTTGACTGAGATTTGAAAATACCTTGAATATACATATAAGAAATAATAGTAAATATCCACTGAGAGTTGTTTTCTAATATTTGGTTAATAAAAGGAAGTGAAAAATAGTCTTTGCATGTTACATCATTTACTTTCCTATAGTTAATGCATAATCTCTACCTAATGGTGATATTTATTGGGATTAACTCATTCTTCTCATTTATAACAACTTTCATCTATCCTTTCTTCAATACTACTTGTATCGAACTTACCTGTAAACTATTAAGTGGTTTTATAGCCTCTACTTTCACGAAATTTCTAATGTTTGGATTTAATACTTTTTAAGGTTAGAATATGGGTTTGTATCATTCCTCAATCCAAATTTTATGCATGCAATATGAATGGTTGATCCCCTTAATGTTAAAAGGTTTCATTATTAAAGCTTTCTTATGCTTTCGTAGCACTAGTAGTAACTTATCCTTTTATTCATTTAATAGCCCAGTGTAATTATCACTAATAACTTTGAACCTCCAAAACCACAAACTAAAGCTATGTTTGTAATTGCTTCAAATCCAAATTTAGTGGTTATTTTATAGTTGGGTTTATTTTCCACTAGGTTATATTTATCTCATCTTTTTTATCCTTCCTCATTGAGAGGTATTTATTTTTTATTAAATAGGCTACTTGCTTTGTAGCTCTTTATTTTCTGAGTTAATTTTCTCTCCTTTAATGATAAAATGCTCCAAAGTATCTTTTTTTTATAGCTCCTTACAAAGGATATGATATTTCAGCATGTAATACTCAAGGAATAACAAGGAACATCAGCTATGAAGGAGTGTTCTAACACATTTAAATTTTAAAGATTATTATTTCAGTTGTAGTCCTTGGTGTTCCTTAAAAAAATTTATTATAAGCTTCAAGGAATGGTCTACTTAAGATTATAGGTACTTCAATATCTTATTCCATTTCTAGGATAAAAAATATATCAAAAATAAATTTACTGACCTTAACTAACACATCCTTAATTTTCCTAAAATATTTAATTAATCTATCAACTAGTTGTAAGCTAATCCCAGTTGGTCTTGGTTTATGTAGCCCTTGTTTCTTAAAAACATAATAAGGATTCAAATTAACGCTAACACCTAAAACAACCAATATTTTGTCAATAGATAAACTACCAATGACATATTACTCCTTTAGCTTCTTTTTACTTCTTGTAATCTTTTTTTTGAAACTTAGCATATCAAGGCTTCCAAATAATAACTTAAATAAAAGAAATTTTAATATGAATTTACTTAAAATGATCAAGTAACTTCTCAAATTGTCCATCTTTTTTCTTGTACTAACCTTCCTGAGTAAGGAATTCTTGGTTGATAGTCTCCTATCAATTCTTTTAGTGTGAACTCATCTTCTTGTTTACTTTTTAAGCTCAAGCTTCTTTTTATTGAATTCTCCTTTTATTTCATTGGTTAATTCCTTTTTGGTGATTTCTTGAGCATGTTCTTTCAGGTTAAGCATAGTTTCATTGGATGATGTTTCTTTTGATCCCTTTTTACTAACGACTTCGATTAAATAACCTATTTAAAGTTTTAGGTTTTCCATTGATCCTCATAATTTTACATCTAGAAAGACGTTCCTAGTATAATCTCTCTCCATATCTCTTTTAGATCTTATTTCCTCTCCATTTGATGGACTTATGAAAATATTTACTGAGGTTGTATTTGAGCTAATTACTTATTCTAAGAGAAACTTGAATGATTTCTTTACCTTAAATTAGGAATCATATTATAGAGGTTATTTTACCTCAGGATATTCCTAATAAAGTTAAGTTGTTCTAATGATTCATCTATAGGGTTTCCAACTTAGCAATTGTTCCTTGATGTCCTCCATCATAGAATTCACAATTTATATCATAAGCTGCTAGATATGGTGAGCTCAAGTTATCAAGTTTCCTTATTATTGTTTCCTTTTAAGTTGTCAATGTAATAACAACATCTTTAGTTTAATGTTGAGTTGTTCAGTTAGTCTTTAACTTATTTGATTGCAATTGGCAATTATTCATTATCATATATTCAATTAATTCCAAGAATGCCTCCAATCCTATTATTCAATGTTCCACTTATTGCATCATTTATCATTTTCCCATTTGGATCATTTAACCTATTATAGAAATTTTGGAGTTACATCCATATAAAAAGGCCATGGTATAGCCACTTCCTCAACAAATCCTTGTATTTGTCTTATGTTTAACTCAAGCCTTTATAGTTAAACTACTATAAGAAAGAGATATCTTTCATTAGCTTTGTTGTCTTAGATGGTGGAAAGTAATTGATAAGAAACTTCTCCATAAGATCCTTAAATGGTAATTAATCTAGTTAGTAGTGACGTATGCCACTACTTTACCTAATCCCTTAATATGAACAGAAATAGCCTCAACCTAATGTCATCTTCTATCATGTTATTGACCTTGAATGTGTAAAAGATCTCCAAAGAGTTAATGATTTGTTAATTGGGACCTAATAAGCCTTTGGATTATATTGGGCTTAATCTTAAAATAGTGAGTATTTATCTTTAGCCTTGCAATGCTCTTTTGTTTTCCTTATAAAGATGACTTATAATACTTCATCATTGTTCTCTTTTCTTCCATACTTTCAAGTTTCTTATTTTATCCTTTTTAATCTCATTGAAAGATTTTACCAAGTTTTAGGTCTTTTTCAAAAACATACAGATTGCGGACTTCTTTTTATACATTAAAATCACTCTTGAAGTCAAAGTAACAAAAATAAAGAAAAAATAGTAAATAAAGAAAATTTAAAGAAGAAAATAAAAAAATCTAAAAAATAAAATACTGAAACAACTATAAAGGACTAGAAAAAGTAGTAAATAGGTATCTTAAACATGTTTCTTTCCCAATAACGATGCTAAAAACTTTCTAAGTGTTGTATTGATATGCATTATATGTCAATTCTACCAAATATTTCCATATTAAAGAAATTCTCTCACTTTTTAAGCTCATTAGTCCATATTTTTGTCATGTATTTTCATATCATATCCTTTTGAATTTATAAGTCTTTTTGATGAGACTTTAGTTAGACATATAAGTCACTTAGTTTATGATCCATTCAAACATATTCATGGTATAAGTACATAGCTCTACGATTAAGTTAAGATTGAGCCCCCTGTATAAGAAACCTCACGTATTTCCATGCCTTTGGACTTCTTTATCAAAGTAAATGGTCTTCATACATCCTTACGCTTAGCATGACTTATTTATGTCATCATATTTGTTAGTGCCTAATGGCACCCAAGATTGGGCTGAATTAGGTATTCACAAAATTCATCATTTTTTCTAACCAATGTAGTCAATCAACAACAATCAATATAAATAAGTATGAGAAATTGCTTAGTATAAGCTAAATAAATAATTGAACAATAATTTAAAAAGGATTGGGAAAAGAGAATGCAAAAATATTTATAGTGGTTTAGTAAACAACCATTGCTTCTGTCCACTCCTAAGACTCTTCTTAGAATTCCATTATAATTCTTCTTTCAAGACAAAGAATAACCTTTATATAATCTTTTTCTGTAAGGAGGAACCCTTTTTACAATCATGTTCCTAGGTGAAAAAAACCTTAATACCACTTGTATCATCCTAAGTATAATATTCAATTTCCTAGCAAATTATTAAAAATAAAAAATATCTCACTTATTCACTTGATAACTTTAAAATGACTCACTTACATTAATGTGACACAATGATGCTTAAATGATTGAAAAACTCTTTGAAATGTGTGTATACAAAACCCAAAACCTTTTTGATGCTAAAACTATGTTAGGTCTCCAAACATTATAAATAAGTGTTTCCTTATTGGTTTTGCCAAGAACTGGCCATTATAAGTGTTAGGGTTATGTAAATATAGTACCTTGGAAAACAAGTGTATTTACATGTACCTTAATTTTCTTCCAGTTATAATATTGTAATAAAAATATTTATTATTAATAAAACAAAAGAGTTTAGTTTTATTTGTATGAGCATAATATAACTAGTTATAAGGTACCAAAGATTCTTTTATAAGTAATATACATATACATGGAGATGTATGGGAAACATATATATTATTAGAATCTAAATTAATTGATTCATAGTCGAATTATCTTGTTAGTCGCTTGATTATGGTTTAGACTATAGTATTGTGATTTACCTTCATATCAGTAAAGGAGTTTACTTCAAGGAAATGATGAGTTTCAAATTATGATAGTAGTTGACTATCGATAATGGCACTATTAAATGAATATGGAATCGCGTATGTTTTTTAAGAATAAAGTAGGCCATTATGTTAATCTTAAAACATACACCTTAGCATTCGTTTATTATGAACCATAATCTTGATGAGTGGTGAACTCATGTGTGTTTCATTATAGTTCTTGATATGATCAGAATGGACTTTTACAAGGTATCAATCTAGTGTCTGCATGTTGGAATTATTAATTGAAACATGCATAAGGGAACATTCACTCAAATAAAGAGTTTATAGTGATATCATCACTTCTAGATGTTTTACAGAGGTTGGTGATTAAAATGGCGCCAGTAGTTTGATGGACTAGCTACCTATCAAGTCCTAACACCAAGATTAGATCTTGTGTATTAATCACCATGTAGGGTGAAACGGGAGATCTAGAAAAAAAAATAATATAAGGGCAAAACGGTAATTTTACCCTTTATTTTGTGGATGACTATGATATAGTTCATAATAGAGTTTGTGATTGGACATCGAATTAATAATTTTGAAACATGGTTTCCTATAATTTTAAGTAATTCAAAAGTTTAACCAATTGCCTTTAGTGGAATGACATTTGGTTAATAAGTCAAAATTAATTCTAATGAGAATAAACTAATTTCAGGCTTATTGAAGCTTGAATTATTTAAGTCCAATTAGATTCCCCACTTGGCTTCTAGGAAAGTTATCAAGGAAAGAAAGAAAAATAAACAGAGGTTATTAGAAAGAGAATGAGACAGTTTGTAGAGAAATAGATAAATTGGATTCAGGCAAATAAGACCGAAACAATTTAATTAAGAGTTAATTAAATTGGGTCTTAAGCCTATAATTAAATGTTGGGCTTACACTGATTAATTGTTAATTATAAGCCTAAAGGAATATTTAATATTGAGTTGGATTTTGATTTAATTAATTAGATTAATTGAATTAAAATTAAAATTAAAAAAGGAGTAAAACCGAATGCTACAAAGTATAGGATTCGGTAATGCTCTTCATTAAATGGTTTAATGGTTATTTTTTAATGGCTTTTAAAAGATCCATTTTCGGTGATAGCATTCTTAAGTAATGCTCTTCTTCATTAAATTGTTTAATGGCTTTTAAAAGATGGGAAAACGTACATGAATGGAGACAATTCTTTAATGGCTTTTTAAAGGAATGGATGGTGAGTTTTTCCTAACTCTCTCCACTCACTTCAAAAGAAAACCGTTTAAGCTACTCTTCATTAAATGGTTTAATGCTTGGTTTTAATGTGCATAACATTCAGCTTATTTAATTCATGACAAATGAATGAAGGTGGGAGTTGCATTCTTGAAAAAAGAATGAAGACAATTCATTTTTGGCCTTTTGAAAAATGAATGGTGCGTGAATGTTATTCTCTTAAAAAAAACTCTCTCCAAACCATAGGCTATTGAAAAAAGAGAAGTTTATTATTTTTCTCTCAATAATCCGAAGATAAAAAAAGAGAATGTCTCATATTGTTGTTCTTTTGAAGTAGCCGAATATAGCAAAAAGTTTGCTATTCATTTTTCTTCTCCTTTCCCACCAAAGGATCTTGATAACCAAGCTATC
>JANZXP010000194.1:22548602-22564182 GCA_027576715.1 Erythroxylum flavicans | reverse complement strand
TAGCCGAATATAGCAAAAAGTTTGCTATTCATTTTTCTTCTCCTTTCCCACCAAAGGATCTTGATAACCAAGCTATCCAAGGAGAACAAGTGGTAGATCGGATTGGTTGAGGACACAGCAGTGAGGAGTTAAAGCTGTAGCAAGGAGTCGGTAAAAATTCCGATCTTGTTCTTATTTTATTTATTTTCCTTATGCCGTATCATGTATATATTAAAGTATATTGATTTGGTGTTTAAGCTTCCGCTATATATAGATGGGATTTCGGAAAAAGTTTATGAAATCTACCGTTTAGCCAAACCAAGCATGTTTTTGTTTTCAATCCAACAATAACGACTAAATTCGATGCACTGGTTGACCAGTATAGTATGTGGGTTAATTAGTATGCATTAAAAGCTAACGATTCACTAGTTGTTGGAACATTGATTGACTAATACATTTATTGGTAGATTAATACAACACATTTATCAACTAATAAAATAGTTAATGTTGCTATAAGCTTTTGGTACATCAAATTTAACATCTTTAACCTATATTGGTCGACCATTAACCTATATAGGTTAACCAATCATCATAAAAACATGATTAAACAACTTTAAATGCTTAAAACTAATTTTTCTAATATGAATAGGAATAAAAAACTTTCCAAAATGTTCCTCAACTATTTGAAAGATCAATAGACTTTTATATTAAATTAAAAGATTTAATGCCTCTTGATGGATGTCTTATGAAATGAAGTGAATTGAAACGATTACGCATGGTGAGCCTTTTGGAAAATCAAATTAAAAAAAGCGTTTACGAATAATAATAAAAATGTGAAATGACCTTCATAAGTTTTGATCTCCTTTTGTTCTTGTATTGCTCTTTAGTTCATAAGTTGTGAACTTTAACTTCTCTTTATCAACCGCATACACTATCTTTTTGTGTTTATGGCTTCATCTTGTTATTGATTTTCATCAAAATAATAAAAATATTAGTACTAATTATGTTTTGTTATCATCAAAACATCAATTGGAACCTTACTTGGTTCAATAATCTCCCCCTTTTTGATAATGCCAAAATATTTGTGATATTAGAGAATAATAATAACATTAAACATACAAACAATTAGTAAGATAATGATTATCAATTGATAATAAATCATAATTCAATATCAAGAACAAAAGATATTCAAAATAACAAAATATCCATACTTGAGAATAATATAAGTTTACTCAATCATATCATATAATGTGTAAGAAATAAATAGATGATAAAATAATCATTCCCAATAAATTTCATCACTCCCCTTGACTGTAATTAGTCCCCCTAAATCTAATATCACCATACTTACTGACCTTTTTATAATAATAAAAAAGAAACCAAAAATATCAGAGAATAGAGCAAGTTTTGGACTTAAAGTTGGTGTTGTATATCAAACATACCTTATCTCCACACTGAATGCTGAACGGGGTCAAAGGGATTAAAAAATACTACATAATAAAGTGCCATGAATCAAGCTAACTTGGTTAAAAATATGAATTTGACCAAAATTGACACAAATTTTCCCTGGAGAGTACTATCAAGTATTTAAAGAGTCAAAATAACAAGTCAATTTTGATTGACACATCTCTAATTACATCTAACTTGAAAAATTCCCAATTGCAATATTGTTTATAAGTTAAAAGATTTAATCAAAGCACCAAGGGCAAGTTTTAACGAAATTAAAGGTTGAAATTGCAACAAATAAATGAACAATGCAATAGCTAACAATTAATTTCATAAAAGAATGTTTAATTTTGAAATCCCTAAAATTTCAAAAATAGAAACATGAAAAAAGTGCCCAAAATACCAAAATTAAACAAAATTGAAGATGTCTCGATATAACTGAAAGGGAAACAAACTTAATTCCTTTGACAATTTAATGATAAACGCATTTATTTAAAAAGATAGCTTTTAATTAAGAAAATGTTTTAAAATCTCCAAATTTGAAACTAAAGAAAATAAAAAAACTTTAATTTGATGCAATTTAGTGAGATTTTTATGTAATGAGGGATGATTGTTTTTAAGGAAAAGAGTGAATTGTTTAAGATTTTGGAGGATATAAACGTAAAATATGAGATAGGAAAAACAAGGTAAGGAAAGACTAAAAATATGAGGACTGGTTGACCATATGACTTAACTGGTTAACCTATATTGCCGTTTCAGAGAGAAGGAAGAGTGAACAATGGATGAGTGGTGACAAAATTAGTTTGGCTTTAAAACACCATCTACTAGTTGACCAATGAAGTATATTAGTTGACCAACGTGCATAGGTGATCGATTAGAGGAGCAAGCAAACCTTTTACAAGCTCTCGAAAAAAAGGGAGTCTCAAAATCAAGGATATTGTTCAACAACTAAAGTATATTGGTCGACCAATGTGGCTACTAGGCAACCAGATAAGCAATCAGGTAAAGAATAAACTCCCTAAAAAGGTAGAAAATATAATTTTTGGTTACATTGGTCGATCGCAATGTGTTATAAAAATCCATCAAACAACTTTAAAACTTATACTTAAACATCAAAACACTTAACGGGTGATAATAATATAAATAAATAGTTTTCATAAACTTTAAAATAGACCTTAAACATAAAAAGTCAACAAAAGGGGTCTTTGTTATATAGAATTTGAATTAAATATACATAATTTTCTTCTAATTAAACAAGACATTATTCTTATTTAATGATTTAGAGAAATAATTGCCTAATCAATATAAATTCTACCTTAGTGTTTTTATTTTTTATATGAACATCTAAGTCTAAGTATTAAAGTTCACACTTTAAAAACAATTATTAAACACCTTATACATTATTCAAACCTAAACAATCATTACTAAGATTTTATAATGAAATTGAAAAATATTTCTAAATTATGAACAAACTAATTACCTTATCTTGAACATTATTTATGAGATATTTGAATGAAAATTCTTCTTGAGTTTACAGTCCAAGGGAGGCTTCTCATCATTTCTCTTAGTTTAACAATTACCTCTTTTAAAAGGTTTTTAGTGGTTGAATTCTCCACATCCTATAATAACACCTTCTAGACTTTCTTGGAGACATGAAGATTAGATTCATCAAGATAAAATGTATATACACCTTAAGAATATTCAATTCAATAAATGCTATACTATATAACATTTGCCTTTCCTTTTCTAATAGCCTTACAAACTAAGTTAATCAATGTGTTTTATGAATTCAAATAAGCTTAGTTCCTTAGTTATTAGGTTCCTTCTTCTTTTGAACCCACACTTTCAAATGGTTGCTTGACATTCTTTGTTTAAGAAAACAAAATCTATTAACATGTCTATTATTACTAGAAAAATGACATACCATGTTATAATAGTAATGATAATGCATAGATTTATTGCTTGGAATTCTATGTGTGTATGCATAATGAGGAAGTTTTCTTTAGACATTAGATGTGTTGCATGGTCTCATAGGATAGTGAAAATTTCTAATAATAAATATGATGCCTATGATGAATGAAGGCTTAATGCCTACTTCTTTAAGGTTTATAGAGTGTGAGTGTAATATAAATTATGCCTATTCTTTCTTTGAGAGTATTGAAGTCTATTCCTAGGTTGTGAATGACATATGAAAGCATAATGTTTATTCTTATTTTGAGTTTTAGTGAATGTGTTATATACTTGTGTATGTTTGGATAAGGTTGCTTTACGCTCATTTTTCATTCGACGCAATGTTCTTCACTACATAAATATTTTCCTTTGACAAATTAGTTTTGCTATTGGAAGTACTCTCAAAATTATATCCAATTCCATGCTTATCAATAGAAATCTTTTAGGCTCCTAACATGTTTTTAAGTTTCTCACTTCCTTTTGTAAATTTAGACAATGAGTCCTTGAGGGCATTAACCTCCTTCTTTAGTGCTTCATTCTTATACCTTAATATATCTAATTCATGATTATCATCAATGATCACATCTTTGGATACTTTAATGATATGTAATTCACTTTTTATCTTTTCATTCTCATTCATGCATGCATCTAAATCTTTTTAAACATCCATGAGTATAAATGATAGTTTCTTCTTTTTCTTACTCATAATTTTTAAACTTTTAACTAATTCAACATAATTCAAATCAATGTCACTATCACACAAGTTAGGTTTGATGTTACCTCATCATTGGCCAAAATTGTAATGCACATATAAGCTATCTCTTTTTCCAAATTCTCACTTTCATATTCGCTTACGTTATCCTAAGTTAATGCTTTCTATTTGTCCTTCTTGTCCTTCTTATATTTTCTTTCATACTTCTTATTATATTTGAGTAGAGGACATTGTGACTTTATGTAATCGGGTTTTCTACATTCAGAATAAGTAATGTTAAATTATTTATGTTTTAAATCACTTTTGCTTTCCATAAATTCCTTTCTTTTGGAGAATTTCTTTTTCATTAACTTCTGAATTTTCTAGTAAGTAAGCCCATGTCTTCTTAGTCACTTTCACTAGTTAATATCTCTTTGTCTTTACTTGATCTTTAAGGCTTTGAATGCTAAATTCTTTTTCTTTATAAGAATTATTTTTCTCGTGTCTCTTGGAGCCTCATTTTATATGTAGAGAGAGCAAATAAATTCCTCCAATGATAGTGGTGTTAAATCCTTTCCTTCTTGTGTAGTCATAAAGTTAGCTTCCCACATCTTCAAAAATGACCTAAGAACTTTCTTACTATTTCAGCATTAGTTTAGGTCTTTCTAAGTCCTTTGAGAGAATTAATAATATCAACAATTCTTGTATACACATTGATATGATTTCATCATGCTTCATTTAAAACAATTCATATTGATGTGTTAGCATGTTTTCTTTTCTTTCCTTTACTTGATTGGTTCCTATATGTGTTACTTTTAAAATTTTTCAAAATTTTTAAGCCATTTCACACAAAAAAACACTATTAAATTCACTTCTACGTAATGCTCACAAAAGGATGTGTATGGCCCTACTATTTAAGGAAACTAACCTCTTATCTTGAGGTTCCCATTCTTCCTTTAATTTGCATACCTTTATGTTATTTATAGTTTTAATAGGGATAAAGGGACCATTTTGACACTATTTCTCAAAGGTCTGTACTTTCGTTTATTAAAAAGAATCTCATCCTAGTTTCTTTAATAAAGACAATCATTTCTATGAAAGAAAGATGGTCTACTAATCCTTTGTCCCTCTTGGTTAAATGATGATGATGATGCTCCTAAATATGAAATTATGATCTTTTTTATAGGATTTTGTTAGAAATTCTAGCCTAATAGACCTAGTCTAATATGACTTGTTAGTTCTTAATGTCACCCAAGAGGGGGATGATTTGGGTGTTTCAAAATTCAAGACTTTTTTCTAACCAATGTACTCAATTAACAATAGTCAACATAAATAAGTATGAAGAAATTGCTTATTATAAATTAATCAAATAATTGAATAATAACTTAAAGAGGATAGGTACGAGAAAATACAATGTGATTATAGTGGTTCAACTTCCTTACCTACATCCACTCGCAAGACTCCTTTTAGAATTCCATTATAATTCTTTTTTCAAGTGGAAAAATAACCTTTGTACCATGTTTCTTAGTAAAGAGGAACTCTTCTTACAATTTTCTTCCTAAAAGAACCTCAATCTCACTTATGCTATCCTTGAGTACAAAATTCAATAGCACATAAATTATTATAACTAAAAAATATCTCACTTATTGACTTGACTCCAAAATGGCTTACTCACACAAATGTGACATAATAATGCTCAAATGATTGAAAAAATCTTTGAAATATGTGTATACAACACTCAAAACCTTCTTGATGCTAAAAAAATGAGAAAATACCTATTTATAGTGTTTTGGGATCCAAAATAGCTGACAAAGTCAAGAATTAGGTGTTATATGGCTATATTCAATGCACTGGTCAACCAATATAGCATATCGGTCGAGTAGTATGCATTAAAAGCTTCAGACTCACTAGTCATTGCAATATTGCTTGACTAATATGGCACATTGGTCAACCAATACATCAACCAATATTACTACAAACTCTCAGTAGATTAAATTTGACAACTTGAACCTATATTGGCCACTAACCCATATAGGTCAACCAATTACCATAAAAATATGATTAAAAAACCAATTTGTTTAATCCAAAAATGATTACAAACACTTCCCAAAAATTTTCTTAAAGAATATTTGAAAGATCAAGAGCGTTTTATATTAAAATCATAAGCTTTAATGCCTTTTAATGAATGTAAAGACTCATACAATGAACTAAGATGAAATGATTATGCATGATGAGCTTTTTGGATCATAAAATTAACAAAGTAAGCTTACAAATAATAATACAAAATGTTAAATAACCTTTATAAATAGTAATTTTGTTTTTTATCATTAAAACATCAATTGGAACCTCCCTTAGTTTAACAATATTTGGTCTCATATATGAATTTCACCCCATTATGATAGGTTTTAGCCATTGTGCACTAACATATGCTTTAAGTCTTGACATTTAGTCAAAATTGCATGTATGCCTCATATGCTTATGAGAGTTCACCATGTTCCATATCTATATTCCAAATTCATACCTATATACCCATCATTGACCAATTTTCACAAAAAATTATACATTTTTCCAATTGAGCTTAGTGAAACTACTTATATTAGAAGGATTTGATGTCCTTATCAAAGTAACCTATAGGCACTGGTTTGTGAATTGTTATGTCTAGGACATGTTAGTATAATTTTATGTTATGTAGCCATATCACCCATCTTTAGACGCTCCTTGTCAAGGCTCCTTTTGCTCGACAAAAATAAATTAAGGACGACTTCTTCCATAAAGTATTTTCCCTTAATTTGTTGATACATTATAATAATATAATTGATTTTATCAACTCTAAACTTTCACTTTAGGAATTGACGAGTAAAGTACAACCCTTAATAAATGAAGCAAGCAATATTTTATTTGGACTACTTCTTTAGCTTATAGTGAAAACACTCTCATATCTTCTCTTTGCCTTTCTTTGAGTAATTATGTGTTTCACCATTTGATTTTCTGTCTCCATTAACTTTAATTGGTAATAAAAATTGAAGACTAATTAAGGAATTTGCATTCACAATTATAATAAAGAGGTCTTTTACATTTTTCTTTTAAAGCTTCATTTGTACACAACCTTACAAGTCAATAATTAAATTCAAAACTTTTTCCAGCTCCAACTTGTACTGTATGTCCAATATCAAAGAAGTAAATTCCCTCCCATGCTCCCTCACCTAGCCATCTTGACTTTATTAATTTAAAGCTTTCCTTATAAGTAATGAAGTGTTTTTAAATAGGAATGTATCTGTTGGTTCTTTCTTTATTTTCTTCTAAGTGTTGTTAGAACTTATACTTGCACTAATGCTATTGTAGGTCCTCATTCTCCATAATAAATTAACATCATTGACTATCTGTATATTCATGATTGGCATCTTTTCTTAATAGAATAATATTATTACTACAAAGTATTGTTCTATATCCAAAAATAAATTCTTAAACTTCTTAACACCTTTTCTATTATCAAAAAATTATGGCTGTTACACCTTTGCTAAAATGTTATCTAATTAGACTTTAATTTCTTGCTTAATTATAGTAAGTTTAAGCATGGATAAATCAAGATTCCCAAGATTTCAATTATTCCTTGAGTTCTCTTTGAGTTTCTTAAGGCTCCCATAATGGATTTTTAAATAATATAACCTTTCCCTAATTTATTAAGCTAGAGTACTAGTGATTTCCTTTAATTTAGCAACCATCTTTAAAATATTTCTTCCCCCAGCCTTTGATCACCAAAAATAAGAACTCCTTACCGATCTTTGATACTAGCTATCATATGGCCTTTTCTAGGTGTAAAAAAATAAAATAAACCAATCAATTTCCTCACATGAGAATTAAGTTTAAATCCAATAAAGCTTAAATCTTCCTTTATAATCTTCAAACAACTTTTACATAAGTTTCCTATTGCTTTGCTCACACTCATGTTTAGGTGTCTCCCTCATGCTCAACCCATAAATGTATGTGCAATTTAACCATCTAAAAGATATAAGAGAGAGATATATTAAAGCCTAAGTTTCATTACTAAATAGAACACCTATGAAAGTTGAGAAGCTTCCTTTTAAAAACATAATATAAAGAATACTGAACAACTTCCTATTTAAAACTCTCTACAATGATAATTTTATAAAGCTCTCAAACTTTTAGCAAATAGATGATTAAACATATAGTTCACTTAAGTAAATAATATAAGATGCCATTGTTGATTAGCATTCCAATTTTGTAATTCATTTTAATTAATTAAAATTTACACCATTAATGATTATAGGGTAAGTTTTGACCTGCACTAAAGGTATAAAAATCTAGGCAACATCTCGAGCGCTAAAGAGTTTAAAATCTCCCATCAAAATGAATTACAATGGATCATTCAGACCTTCCAACTTTAATACATGAATCTCAAAGAAAATCATATAATCTAGAAGAAGCTTGTATAATTTAGGAAAAGTTTCGTCAAATAATTCCCTAAGGTATAGAGAATCCTTCTTTGTTTACAAGAACTTAAGGGACCAAATATTAAAAACCACCTACTAATCCACTATTCCACTCCACTTAGTTAGTTGGGAATTACACCTTTATACCTATAAATTCACTAAGATCATGGCTAACATAGTCTTAAAAGATGCCTAAATTTGTGTCCACATCATCAACCAACCTTCCATGTCTTAAAGAAATGCTCTAAATTTCTAATTATACTACTCCAATCTCTTATTATGTGTTGTCATAATATTGCATCTTAAATTAACATATGGCCTCATGAACCTTCAACTGGTCATCTTGATATGTTTTGGTGAATGTTTCAATTAAGCATAATCATAATGCAGTCACATTTCTCCAAAACTAATTTTAAAAAAATATGAGCCATAAGTATGAGAAATCTTAAAGATTATGATACATTTGATAGGCCCTTATCCTGAAATGACTAAGCGACCTGCTCGACATTTCATGGTGACCCTCTAGTCGATATTTGAATCTACTGGAAGGTTCCTATAAAGCTAAGCCTATTGCCTTTGTTATGGAAAAGATTAACTTAATAATAAGAAATGTAAATAGTGGACTTTTGTTTTTTAGTTTATTAAAAATTTCGGTAGTATAATGATTGTATTTTGACATCCCAAAAATTTTGAAGTCCCTGTAAAAGTTCAAAACACTTCTATTATCAGTTCAACTTGTCAACTTCAAATTTTAGATTTCGAATCCATTCACATGCAACCTCGAATAGTTACATCAATAAACTTTGAAAAGATAAAACAAAATCATACATTTCATTAAAAAAACTTTGTACATATCCATTCTTTACACAAATGTACACTCCAAAATATGTTCAAAGATATGTAATAGTTCTCAAAAGTATGTACAAGGAAAAAATGCCAACAAAGTAGCACATAACGAAGTTGACTACTTATGAGGTGGAGTACCTGGTGCTGCACCTAAGAGGTTTTATTTAAAAACAAAAAATTGAGTGTGAGTTAAACGAGCTCTGTGAGTGTAAATAAAATGTTTTGCAAATCATTTGTAATCATTGACAACTTCCTTAAAAGAAATTCATTGCAATTAGTATAAGATAATACCAATATAAAACATATAAGCCTCTTGAAACCAAATTTCTCAATTTTACTTTTAAAGAAAATATTGGCATTCTTTGCATTATTGTACCTTTAGGAATAAGGTCACGGAGCTGGTTCTACATTGCTAACCCGTGAATGGCTAATCACTAGTTACAAAGTTGGTTTTGCATCGCTTATCTGTAATAGGTTAACCACTGTAGACTGGTAGTTACAGAACTGGTTCTACATTGCTTACCTATAACAAATTTGGCTAGCACTTTACATACTCTGTATGTGCAGAGAGCAACTCACTGGACTATCAAAAGACACATTACCATCCACTGTTAGTAACTAACACCCCTGGAAACTCCCATGCATGTTTGGAATACTCTGGCTGGTATAATATCATGTAATGAGCCTAATGTTGTACTACAGACTAAAAACGAAATCATTTTTCTTAGTACTTTAACTTGTTGCATAAAGCTTAAACCCTTTTGCAAAGTAATTTATACACTTTCAAAATAAAAAACAAATGGGAGGTGTCTGAAGCTTGTCACAATTATGACACTGCCTTTGGCCCATGTATGTTTAAAACTTTCAACTTTTTTCAATCTTATAATCAAATAATTGAATGCATAATTTAAAATCACATACCATTAATTATTTTGCAAAGAAGTTATTCAAATGAAACATTTAAAATACACTCATATGTCATCAATTCTTTTGCAAAGAATTTAGTCATATAAAATAATTAAAATACACTCATAGTTTTGTAAATTTATCGCTAAGCACACTTACGTGTTTTGTGCCTTTCCTTTTACACAATGTGCATTTCATTTAAGCATTTATTTTTAAATTTAGAAACAAGGCATTAACAATATATACTCGGTTTAATCAATCGTGACTTTTGTGTCATAATCGTGACCCCTGCCCAGAATTCATACGTCCCTTTGTTCTATAGTTTTCACTTAGCAAATGTTTACATTAGGTTTAAAGGTCTTCTAGACATTTGTTCCTCTATATCTCTAGTTTCCATAGCATGAAAAATCATGCCATTTCAACTTCTAAATCATGAAACATGTACCAAATATCACAAGCTGCTTTAACACAAAGGCGATATTAGATTACCAATTTTAATCTCAAATTTCAATATCATTCAACTAGAATTAGATTAAGATCTCTTCTAGTATTCTCATTATTGTGTCTTTGGTTTCATTTTTAGTTGGAATCACCCAATTTAAAGGTTTGTAGGCTAAGTTATGGTCAAAACAAGGAGACTGGTTTAAGTAAATCGAGAACCTAAGACAAAATTTCACTAAACGTGGCTATCTCTCTTATTATCTTCAACCAAAATTGAATTTTGGACCATATCACACTAAAATAGCCATGGCAGATTCTCTCAAGCTTGATTCTTTGTTTACTTTCTTGATTTCAATCCTTAAATATTCCAAACTTATTAACTATTTCATTGTATGTCAAAATCACCATGGATCTTACACCAAAACCGTTCCATGAAAAGTCCACAAAACTAGAAATTAAAGCTAGAAAAACTTAATACTTTTCCTTAAATCTTTGCTTGATCAAGATCTCTTAGACTCCAACTCAAAACCCATAAAAATGGCAACTTCCTTCTTCTCCTTCTTCTTGACTGAATTACCCTTGCTTCTCTTCTTTCTCTTTTATTTTTTGGTCTCTTATGATGGTGGTGAAAGAATGATGCACATTGTCTTGTTTTTTTTCGCCTTTTCTACTCTTTCAGTGCATTACACATGGCACTCTCTAATTAGTCCTCTTTTATGACTCATCAATCCACTAACTTTTTGTAAAAAGACCATATTGCCTTTACATTATGTAAAAAAAAGACTAAATGACCCTTATGAGTTTAATTCATCAACTAACTAAATTAAATTCCAAAACTTTTTTGCAACTATCTTCCCATCAAATTAACCATGAAATACTCTAATTTGGGTTAATATGTATTGACTGGATGCTTTAAAAAAATTAGAATGGGTTTAAAATCATATATATCTATAATTTTCCAAGAAGGGCATTTTGAGTCCTAAACTTCCTGAATTCTTGAAATCCATCCAATTGGAATTATTTCTGATCCATTTCAGTACTATTAGACTCTAATACTTATTTTGAATATTTTCAATTCTTTTCAGGGTTGGGTTCCCAAAAATCATTATTTGTGCGAAAAATTACTATTCACCAAATATAAAAATTTACCTTTATTGAAAGGAAAGATTTGGAGTTTTATAACCTTCATATTTCCTCATTGAATTCAAGTACCTTCTTAGACCTTTTTACTCAGTTATACTGATAATATTTGGTCTCATATCTAAATCTTTCTAATCGTTGATGATTTTTGCTAATGTGCACCTCCAAATTTAAACTCTCACCAACTGTCAAGATTTCATTGACATTACACATATAACTTGCCCACTCATATGACTTTACCTTATTCCTACATCAAAATGTCATCTTAGGCGTTAATAACCTAACAATACTTAGTAATAATTACATAGTTTTTCATATGAGCTTAGAGATCTAATAGTAGTTATAGTAGTAGAAAATGAGTGAAAAGTTAATAATGAAAAAGTGATATCCATAAAATAATTGATCAAAAAATAGAGATTTTTATAGATCGATGTTGACGTTTTCCTTTATAATGGCAATTTGAGGTTTGCAATATGCAGTTTTCCTATTTGATAGAGCAAGTTTAGGAATGTAAAAGTTGAAACTAGAAAAATTATGGGTTTCAAATTGTGTAATGGCTAATTGGAATTTCATGCTCACAATGATAGAGCTTCTACACTTAATAAAAAATGTCATAGAGACATAATTTGATGAAATTCTAAAGGGATTTAAGATCCATTACTTTGAGATTCAAATAAGAAGATTTCCACAATGAGAAGGTAACATCAAGTTTTAAGTTAAACTTTAGTAAAAATGTTAAATGTCAAAACTTGAATTATAAAAGTTTTTAGATTAAATTATCATTATAATTTTAAGTTATCATATTTCAAAATCATACTATTAAAAAATAAGTACGTGATACCTTTAGTTTTGATTATTTTCTAATTTTCTTCTTCTTCTATTTATTTTATGTATCTTTTTTATTAGAATTTTAGTTCCTTTTAGACATTTATTAATTACAATTTTTTAAAAAATTAAGTTAAAAAATTAAATCAAGTTAGATTTGAAATAAATATAATAAACTAACCAATCAAGGATATGGTTAAATGGGTTGAAGTTTAGTGAAGAAAATGGGTCCTTAATAGCGTGGGTTGTGTTCTTATTAGGTTTGCATAGGAAAGCTGAATAAAGTTTCTATAATTAATTGCTAAGGTCTTTTGTTGCTTAAGTAAGTTCATAGATATTCAATTCTTTAACTAGTTAAGAGGTCCACGCTTTAAGAAAGACCCAAAAAGACATTAACAACATAAAGTTACATAACTTTTATTAAGGTTGACTGAAAGTTGTAATAACTTATTCATTTATTGAGATGTTTGTTCAAACTATCTAAAAGCTTGGTCAATTTGTTTAATAACTTGTTCATCATTGAATAGTAATAAAGGTATTTTTCTACATTATCTCTATTTATACAAGTTTATGGTTGATCAACTTAAGATAAACTTGAAATAAGGAATAAAAATTAAAAAAAATCTAAAGAGAGAAGCTTTATTTTCTCTCTAGATCTTGTATGTTGTTGTATGGTGGGTAGTGGGATCTTAGTTATTGTGTCACTGTACTCCTCAAATATTTATTTGCTTTGTTTATTTCCTCTCTTTGTCTTTTTCTTTTTTTTAAACACCTAGTTGAGTCACCTTTCTTTATCTCCTACTTCTTCCTCCTGCCACCTAGTGGCTCCTCACTCTAGTTGGTACTTTATTAGTTGTTACCTCCTTTTCCTTCTACTTTTGTTACTTATTTTCTAATACTTTCTACTTACCTCTCAGGTCTCTTCCTTCATTTTCTCCATTTTCTTGCTTAAAGTTATCTGTATATTTTTGTTTCATATTTAGCATATGTTGAGGTAAGAGCCATTAGTGACAAAGGCTTTTCCTAATCTTTTGCCTAATGGTTTCTCTCTTGTCTCTAGTATATGTACTTTATCCTTTCCTTGATCCTCTACTCTCATTAGAAAATTTCCCTCCTCCTCTCTTATCACCATTCCATCTAATCCTACCTATCCTATTTTTCTTTTTTAACCATCCTTTGTTTTATCTCCTGCCTTTTCTATACCCAAAACCTATAAACAAGTTTTGGGAGACTCTTTCCCCTATTTGAAGATCTTTTTTCTATCCTCCTTTAGTAATTGATGGTAGACATGTGGTTGTACCTCTATTAGACACCTTGAAGGATGGAATGGCTAGATTAAGCCTTGGTTGGCTTCTTCCTTAACAAGATACCACCATTTCCTATGATAAATATTTTGGCTTAAAAGAACTAGAAACAAAAAAGGTTGAAAGAGATTCTTGTTAATAGTGATAACCTATTTATGTTCAATTTCAGTTCTTCTAAACAAGCACTTAAGGTTATAGAAGTTGGCCTATGGAATATTAGCAACAAACCTCTTTTTATTTAGAAGTGGATACTTGGGATTAAGCTGAAGAACATTAAGATGAACTAAGTACTTATCTAGATAAATATTCTCCACATCCTTTTAGAGTATTGGACTAAAAAGGGATTAATTCACCTTACTAGTTTTAAGGGAAAGCCTTCATACCTAGATGAGACTATGATAAGGATGAAAATGATTTAATTTATAAGAGTATGTGTCTTTATAAATTGCCAACAATTATTGCCTAAAAAATCCCAATGATGAGAATTAATAATGAGAATTTTTTAAAGATTAAGTTATGTTTATGGACTCTAAGAAACTAGATAATGCTCATAAGGTTAAGACCTAGCAACCAAATATGAGAAAGTTTGTTTTGGTGGGTTTCTAGGAACTCATGCAAAAGGAGTTAAATCGACAAGAAAACTACATCAATAATGATAGGAAGGAAGTGTTTATTGAAGAATTTACTATTAGTGGTAATGTTTTGAAAGGTGAAGTACCAAGTAAGCCCTCTCTACTTACTCAATTAGAAAAGTCCCTTTAATAATCAAGTCTCTTCAAACAATGTTATGCACAAACCACCAAATATAAGTGTATAAGTATAAATGGAAAACAATAGACAATAAGAAGTGACTAAATTACATAAGAGCACCACTCTTTTTTCTTTTACTACTAAAAAGGTTCTTATATAAATTTCTTTGCCTATAAATAGGAAGCAAAAGAAAGGAACTCACAAGTTTTATAAGGAGTAAGGCCAAAAGGAAACAAAACGATACTTCTATTAAACCTTTATGATGTCTATTCTTTACTAGAATGTACGAGGGTTTAATAGGCTTAATAAACAAGAAGTCTTTAAGGATATTATTTAGAATAATAAGCATTTTATTTTTAATTTATTAGAAATTATTCTCAAGGAAAATAATTATAGAAGTTTATGGTCTATCTTGAAGCAATGGTCTATTGTTATAAGTCATATTCAACACTACTATGGGAGGATTATAATAACCTTAATCTAGATATTATATAGGCAAGGGAGGATTATAATAACCTTAATCTAGATATTATATAGGCAACTCAAGTCTCCATGACTGATTAACAAATTCCAATTCTCATTAATATGAAACACCAAAGATCTCAACTACTTAGTACCTTTTTCTATGCTCTCGTCTATGTTTTCCAATAAGTTACATTATAGAATAAGCTCAAGTAGATTGATGCTAACGTGAACTTATCTTGAATCATCCCAAGAAATTTTGATAGCATGCTTTACCTGCTGGAACCCCTCCCCGGGCGGGTCCCACGGGCTAGACATCCTGCGTGACATCCGGACCTGAGGCTCGCGGGGGAGGGATTCCCCACCAGGGCATACTTAGACGAACAGGA
>JANZXP010000194.1:22505631-22548502 GCA_027576715.1 Erythroxylum flavicans | reverse complement strand
AATTACTCCTTATAATTTGCCTCCATGGATGTGTATGAAAGAGGCATATATGTTCTTGACAGTGATTGTGCCAGGGCTTACAAAACCAAAGCATAAAACTAATATATTCTTATAACCATTGATATCTGAATTGCAACATCTTTGGGAATATGGTGTTGAGACATATGATGTGTCTTTGAAACAAAATTTTATGTTGAGAGCAGCTTTGATGTGGACAATTAGTGATTTTTGGGCATATGCCATGTTATCTAGATGGAGCACAGCAGAAAATTTAGCTTGTCCTTATTGTGGCAATGATTCTGATGCGTTTTATCTTCCAAATGGGGGTAAAACATGTTGTTTTAACATCTAAAGAAAATTTCTTCCTCTAGATCATCCATTTAGGTGCATTAAACAAACGTTCATTAAGAATATAATGAAAAAATCACCTCTTCCCCCTCATAAAGCTGGTGAAGAGATATTGTAGGAGATTGAGAAATTAGGCTTACTGAAAGTTACAGAATTTGAAGCTGATGAAATTAATACAAACATTAGTAGAAACTTTGGCTGGAAAAAATGAAGCATCTTTTGGGATTTGCTATATTGGAAAACTAATTTGATACCTCATAATCTAGATGTGATGCATATTGAAAAAAAATATTTTTGACAATTTGTTAAATACCATAATGAACATTGAAGGTAGGATAAAAGACAACGCAAAATCAAGAGCTGATTTGAAACTTTTTTGTAGAAGGAATGAGTTATATAAAGATCTTTCCATCGGTAAATATTGAAAGCATGTTACACTTTAGACAAAAAGCAGAAGGAAATATTGTGTGAATGGTTGAAAAGTATAAAGTTTCTCAATAGTTATGTTTTAAACTTGGCAAGGTGTTTGGACATGAAGAAGTACAAATTATTTGAGATGAAAAGTCATGATTGTCAAGTGTTTATGCACAGGCTAATTCCAATTGCATTTCGGGAGTTGCTACCAAATAATATTTGGAAAGTAATAACAGAATTAAGTTTGTTTTTTAAAAGCTTAACATCATCTGAAATTAAGTTAGCTGAAATGGAAAAACTAAAAAGGAAAATTCTAGTAATTTTTTGCAAGTTAAAAGGGATATTTTCTCCAAGTTTCTTTGACTATATGGAGTATTTACCTATCCATTTAGCATACGAGGCTAAACTAGCTAGTCCAGTTCAATATCGTTGGATGTATCCATTTGAGAGGTACATAATTCAACAAAAATTATTCTAATTGATGTCATATCATATTTTCATAACTAAATTCGTATAACCCTGTTCGCTCATATAGGTATTTGCATTACTTGAAGAAAACATGAAAAATAAGGCTAGAGTTGAAGGTTTGCTATGTAATGCTTATTTAATGGAGGAAGCTAATACATTTTGTTCACATTACTTTAAGTTGCATGTTCAAACAAGAGAAAGAAAAGTTCCTCGTAATGACGATGGGGGACGAACTAGTGATGCTGATGATAACTTATCCAATTTCACATATACTGGATGAACATATGGATGTCCAACTAAAAGAATGTTAACAGAGGAAAAAATTGAGGCTGCCCATAGTTATATTTTATTGAACTGTCAAGAGGTTCAACCTTTCTTGCAGTAAGTTGAAATTGATTATTTGGGTTTTAAATTATTTAGGTTTTGAATTATATAACTGAAATGCATAATAATGTTTTTAGATTATACAAAGAATTGTTACGCAAGCTCATACCTGGCAAAACACAGGATGATATCAATAAAAAAGTTAGAAGACACTTTCCTCGATGGTTCAAGCAGTATATAAGTTTTCACTTATAAATATTAAAATGAATGAATTACCAGATTTAAGTGTTCAAACCACAATATACTGTTTAATTTGGTATTTTCTTTTCTATAGTCCTTAGAAAATCTAATAGAGAACAAGTTCATATGTGATCTTACGAAGGGACCTTTGCGAACTGTTAAATCATATACGCTGTATTTCGTTAATGGATACAAATATCATACAGAATATCATGGTCATAATATGGCAACAATAAATAGTGGAGTTTGCATATAAGGAAAATTGATGGATTACTATGGAAAAATTATAGAGATACTTGAAATTTAGTACCCTGCATTGCCAATAAATCGAAGCATGATATTTAAGTGTGACTGGTTTAATTCAATTCCAAATGTTAGTACAAAAGTGCATATCCGATACAATCTAGTTGAAATAAATAAGCAAAGAAGATTTCAACAATTTGAACCTTTCTTGTTGGCAATGTAAGCGATCCAGGTGTATTATGTCCCTTTTCCTAGCTTACGTCAAGATAAGTCTGATTGGTTGGCCATTTGCAAAGTTAAACTTAGAGATGTTTTTGAACCACATGGAAAAGTAGAACAGAGAATTGAAAGTGAAGCGTTTCAAGAAGATGCTTATGAAATAAATCCATCTGTCCTATATGAGGATAATGAAACTTTGAACGGTCTATGTAATGCATATATTGAAATTTTATTTGGAGAGGATGAGGTGGGCCAGAGATCTAAAGAAGAGCCTGAGTTTGATTCAAATTCTTCAGAAAAAGAAGATGATTTTGATTTACAATTAAGTGATGATAGCGATTAATTTATGTTTTTGATTGAATATTATATTCAACAAATCAATTATTTCTTTTCAATATATTGTATAAAATATTGAATCAAATTATAATATTTCTAGAAAATTCAATCAAATATTAATTTTAGGTTGAAATATGCCACCAAAGAGAAGACAGGATAAGATGCAACCAAGATTCAGACCATGATTTAGAGGTACTTACTGTACAAGTGAAGCATCTCATGGTGTACCGACTGGAACTGAATCACCTTCTCCCCCTCCAGCTACTACACTTGCAGATGAGGCATCATCTTCCGTACTTGCTGCTACACCACCCCTACATCATTCTCTACCCCTATACCGACAGAGATATCAGGGGTAAACAATACGAATGAAGGAGGTAGCCACTAGCTGGAGCTGAGGACCTGATAGAGGAACTTACATCACAATTGTCAATAATATGTAAGTAAAAATACATTAAACATTATATGTTTATAATTAAGTTATAGGTTTAAATTTTAAAAATGGTATAAAACTTTTTGTTTTCATATTAGGTTGATTCCATCTGGACCGTGCTCAAGAAAGATGACGTCCAAATTTCAGGAGAAGATTGATCTTGAGGGTTATGCATAGAAGAATATCTCTCAGGCTATAAAGGAATTTTACTATTAGGAGTTTGAGGTACAACAAAAATTATTATGTTCTTTTATAATTAATTTTATACATTAATTAGATAAATATTATTACATTATAAGTATTTATCAAATGTTTTTCCTTTTGTTTCAAAAAGAATTTTTATACAATTCTGAATTTGACGAGATCATTTATAAAGTATGAGAGAGACGAGCAAGTACACGTTATCGGGACTTTCTTGCTGCGATACACAAGGTCGGTGTACGACTGCCTTATATTTCTGAACAAATATGGAGTTGTTGGCAACAATATTGGACATCACCTGAGGCAATGTCGATTTCAGAGTGTAATTCTACTAACAGACGTGGAGGATCGGGGGAGAGAGAATCTTCCCGTACATACGGGAGGATCTATTACCCACTACGAGCATGCAGAGAGACTTGTAAGTATCTACACTTTACATTTATGTTCTGATTTCTTTACTTTGTTGTATTTCAATTGAATTTGATATGTAAATTTTGGAATGAGAATATATCTATTATGGAGAATGATAATTTTATAAATGTCTGGTACCATATATAGCTATGTTGTTTAAAGATCATAAAAATAGAGGAAATTCTACCAAAATTTTTATAAAGTCTGTAACTTGTTTCCCTTTCACTACCTTTGCTAGTTCTAGAAATTCTTTATAGAGGGGGATTAGAATCCACTATTTCTTCCATTTTCCAAGCCTTCAGAGGCTGTCAATCGAGGATGTTCCTCAGATGTGGAAGACAAGGAACAGTGTCAAGGGAGAAGAGTCCAAGCACAAGAGAAAATTTTCAGAAGGGGATGCAAGGGAGGGGTAGAATAGTAAAATCTCTAGAGAGAAGTCAGAGAGAAGAAGAGGGAGAAAGAAGTACTTTTAAGAAGTTATATTTTTTTTATTTGAAAATTTGACTATAAGGTTATCTTTTTATTTTCAAAAAAGAATTTATATTTTGTATTTGAAATTTTGATTATAAAGATACCTTTCAAGGAAGAACATATTGGTATTACTTTCTTATCATATGGTTTATATAAAATGTATCTTGCCCCTAATGAGATATATGTTTCTTCATATATTACCAATTAGGTTACTAGAAAGACGCACTGACAAAGGAAAAGTCATTGTTGTTATGGTGTAAAAAATTAGATTGTATTTCCAAAGAAAGATTTGCAAGATTGATAAATGATAACATTCTCCCAACTCTAGATTATGATGATCTAAAAATATATATTAATAGTTGCTAGGGTAAGTTAACCAAAATGAAGAAAACATGAACCATTCATACTTTTTGCTTATCAGAACTCATACATAATGATATATTTGGACCCTATGCAACTACATTGTGTTTTTCAAGATACTTTCTAACATTTATTGATGATTATTCCCATTATAGAAATATTTTCTTGCTTAAGTGAAAGTCTGAAGTTATTAATAAATTTAACATTTATGACTGAAGTTGAGAACTAACTAGAAAAGGTCAATTAAGATTATCACATCTAACCATAAGTTGAATATTATAACAGACATTAAGTTTTAGGACAAGAAAAGATTCGTTTACCAAATATTTACATTCGTATAAAACAGTGACTCAATTCGTTGTTCTAGGTAATCTTAACAAAAATGGTGTAGCTAAAAGGTAAAATCGCACCTTAAAGGACATAATAAGTTCAACGCAATATAGGACTTATTTTCTTGATTACCTTTGGGGTGAATTCATAAAGAATATCTTATACATAGTTATTAAAGTCCTAAATAAATCAGTTTCAAAGATGCCTTTTAAAATTTAGAAGGGCTGGAAGATTAGACTCGCTCACTCGTGTATGGGGTTATGCTACTGAGGTATGTTTATATAATTCTTATAAAAAATGAGTTATATTATTGTTCCACTCATTGTTACTTAGTTAGGTGTCCTAACCACTCTAAGGGATACAAATTTTACTATAGAGATAAAGGATTTATAATAGTGGAGTCACAAATAGCTAAGTTTCTATAACACAATATCTAGAATAAGGGTGGTCCACATAATCTTGATGAGGATGGTCCTTATTTGCAGATGATAGAAGGGTGGATACTATAGTTATATCTTATCCTTCCCTCATTAAGTTATAAATAGTAAATCAAAGCCTTAGTACCAGTTGAGGGATAGGAACCCATACTTGTACAACTGAGTTCCTAATGTACATGAACATACTATAAAATTCAATTAAAGAGATTTACCATAAGGAGGAGACCTACTATCTCATCTTATTACATAGACTGTTTAAGTGAGTGAGACTATGATATGAGACATATGGTGGATCCAATTACTTTTATAGAAGGTATTTTTAGACCTCATCCTAATTTGTGGTGGAATGCAATGAAGGAAAAGATGCAATCTATAAAGCATAATAAAGTATAAGAGCTTGTGGATTTGCCTCATAACTGCAAGTTTGTTATAAGACCAAAAAGAACTTCCAAGGTAAAGATGAGAAGATTAAAGCCTAATTGGTTTTCAGAGAGTTCACTCAAAGAGAAGGGATTGACTTTAACGTTACCTTTTCTTCTTTATGCTCTAAGAATGCATTTAAAGTGATTATGGTAATAATAGCTTATTATGACATGGGGCTACATCAAATGGATGTTAAAATTGATTTCCTAAATGTAGACCTTTATGAAGAGGTCTATATAGAATAACTTAAAGGATTTCATGATCAAGATAACGCTGATATGGTTTGTAAATTGAGAAAATCCATATATGGTTCTAAATAAGCTTTTAGATAATAGTACCTAAAGTTTGATAAGATGGTTACCTCATTTGGTATAATAAAACATAAGGTTGAAAGATGCTTGTATTGTAAGGTAATGGGGAGCAAGGTCATCTTTCTACTTTTATATATGGATGATATTTTGATCACATTAAATGACTGACCATGCTACATGAGGTTAAGCAACTTTTGGCTAAGCATTTTAATATGAAGGACTTTGTTAAAGCATCTTTTGTCCTAAATATTTAGATTCACCATGAAAAACGTCAAAACTTGTTAGGTCTCACACTTACATCACCTATCTCTTATAGTGAGAGATTATCCTTGGCAGAGTGTCTAAAGAATGATACAAAGAGATAGAGATTATGAAGAATGTTTTTTATTTTAGTGCGGTTGGTATCTTGATGTATGGAAATATTCACTTGATTGGACATTGCATTCGTTATTAGACTGCTGGGTAGATATCTAGCTAACCCAGGAATTGATCATTGGAATACTATCAAACAAGTTTTGAGATTTCTATAAGGAACTAAGGATTATATGTAGACATTCAAGAAGGTCAACAGTCTAAAACTCATTAGTTATATGGATTCAAAATTTTCCATGATTTTAGATAATAGGAAGTCCACATCAAGGTACATATTTATGTTGGCAGATGGTGTTGTTTCATGAAAAAGTGTCAAGCAAACACTGGTAACTTCCTTGAATATGCATGCAAAATTTACAACATGTAGAATTTATAATATGTTTAAAGGAAATGATAAGAGAAAAATAAAGTTTCACAATAAGGTCTGAACTATGATTCGTATTTTATTATGTTTTATGTGTTAATCATGCTACATAATTTTAAATGATCTTTTTTTTTAAAATAAAATTTTCATTAATAAAGGATTGAGATACATGTACAAAAATATATAAGGGTTTCCTTTCCACAAAAGATTGTGGTATTACTACCCATTCAAATATTATAGTAACGTACATGACAAGTTAAGATACAAAGAAGGTTGGAGCTTCACACTACACCTTTTAGTATTAATATTTCATTGATGTTGATCAAGGTCTTATATGTAAGAAGTGGGACAGATTTCTGCTTAACTTCAAACCATCTAACATTCCTTTCTTTCCAAATGGTTGTATGCATATGCTAACTGCTACAATGTATTGTAATTTTAAGGGTGTACATTAAGAAGATAGTTATTGTATAGCATTGAAAAATGCACGAGCCTGTAAGATCAATTACACCTCATTTTAACTGCTTCCCAAATATGATTGGTGATCTCACACATGAAATATAAGTGATCATTTTTTTCTTCCTATTTTGAACAAAAATGACATGAAGAATCAACATTTAAATGCTTAATCTTATTTGCTGTATTGAGAAGATTTTGAATGGCTAGCCAGAGGAGAAAGGAAGTTTTGGGAGATATGAACTTGTTCCATATAATTCAACACCACTCCACTACTGGTTTTTGAGTTTGTTTGGCAAATGGTGAGTAGGTCAATTGTGCCAAAAGAAAATGTCTTGATGGAGCAAAGCAACTCAAGAAGATTGGGAGGGTGAAGAAACGATAGATTCAGTGTGTAGAACAAATTGCATGAAGTTTGCATATGGTTATTGTTTTTTCTCATATTCTATTTCTTACTTCTTATTTTTGATATCTCTTTCATTTAGCCAATACTAACCGTTCTAACACCCTAACTGAACCTTAACAAAAATGCCAACTAATTCAAATTGCAAAGAAAAAGTTATACATGATCTGGTGATATTTATATATTATAATCTCATTATAAGCTACCGTTACCCATTTAAATCATTAATATTGAATTTATAATAAATTACTGCTTTAAAGGATTTCATCACTTCTACCCTCTGCTTTAAGAGAGGAAAAATTTATATATATATATATATCATTTTCTTTTAACATAACTCATCATAATATTACCAAACATCAAATACAAACTTATATAATATCTATAAGTATTAAAATTAATGATCTACTCAAATACAAATATGTAAGTTAGAAAAGGGTGGCTCGAATAAACGAAAGCTCAAAATTAGTATTGTCCAGCTAGCTAGAGCTTTCCTTTTGTCATTTTAAATTGTTGTCCTTATGGCAACTTACTAGTAAAAGGAGATTAGCAGAAACAAGATGTCTTTAAAAGTTAAATTGGATGTAAACTGTTGAGGATCATTATTCACTTGAACGATACACCAAATGCCTTTCCTTTCGTCTTCTTTTGCAGGCTGTTTAGTTAAGGGTAATAGCTTTTCTATTACCCATCTATTCCTACATATTAAGTAATCTTTTTTTGGATACAAAAATACTTACAGAATAACCATTTCGTAGATTAAGAATTCGTGGACATGGGGGAATAGCCAAAGATGCTACCCCCTGTCTTTGCCTACTCCACAAACCTCTGGAACAGGTAAATGCAAGCTTTGTTTCTATTAGACAACTTCTGTCCCTCTCCCTTACGCACACCCCTGTCTTTCTCACTCACGTAGCAGCACACCTTTCTCTCGACGACTCTCATTGATGCTCTTCATCTCTGGCTCGGTGGCCTTCTTGCACTCTTCACTTGCTCTTCTCTTTTCTCCACTCACGGTCTTAGTCTGTGACTCAGTGGGTCTCTCTCACTCTTCACACTCTCGTCTCTTTTCTCTGCCAGTTGCATTGATCAGGTAAACACAACCTTTCTCCCCAACATTTGTCACCACGAATTGATTTTATTTTCATTTTTTCTTGTAAACCCAACTTGACCAAGTTTGTGTTTTGAAATTTATCTGCTTCTGACTTGATCAATTTCTGGAATTTAGACTTATTTGATGTGTTTCTTAGAATAAATTTGGAGTTGTCTCTATTGTAACATATTTTCTCATTATTATCAGAATTTTGTCATTTTATTGACAGTCTCTTGCATTTCAAACTTTTGCTGGCTCTGATGGATTTCCTCTTTCCCGTGGATGCATATTTACGAACTGCTTTTTGTGTTTACTAAAATTATACAGCGGTATATTGATGTTGGAATTAAGTCTGATGGTGATATAAAAATTTTTAGCATTTCATGGATGGCTGCAAGTTTGAAATATAATTTTAGGAAAGGAAAGAAGCATTTTTAGGTCTGTTTTGTGCATTTGTTTGTAAAGCAAATGGGAAAAACTAGAAATGGTTTATGTGATATACGACCTTAAACTAAAGAACCTACTAATAATTAGCTGAGGTAGCACAATTTCTCCATGTTCTTGTGAAAAGTGGACTTATGTTTTGCTAGCTCTGGCTGTTGTTGTTTGTGATCTATGATTTCTGCTTCTGCTTGTGAAAAGTGGACTTGTTTTGAAGAAGTTTAACATCATGGACATCATTGATTTCTGGGGTTTCTTTGGGGAATGTTATCTAGCTTTGCTGCTTCTCCTTAGTTAAATAAAAATGACATTAGAGATGGAACATAATTCTGTGACTAACTATTATGTTGCAAGATGTTGTTCGTGTTAAGAGAGGGATCAAAGTTGGTTATGTGATCAAAGTTGGTTTGTTGTGTGATTGAATGTTCATAATACAACATTTAGAAATTTTAATTAATGTATAAGGGAAGCTGAACACATTAATCAACTTCAATTCTTTGAGAGGATATGTTAACAGACCAGCTAGGAGTTTTAGTCAAATGCAACTTGATATTGCATCAATGTTGCTTAACTTTCGTGTCTATCAAGTATGCCACACATTTCAGTATCATAATCCAATTTTTGCCTAGTTTCTTAAAGTGGAAATTATAACAGCCATACCATGAACCAAGAATCGCAAATACACCATAATACATACTATAATGAACATGATTACAATATGATAAAATAAATGAAAGAGTACCGATGCCACACTAGTGATAGAGAGATAGATGATGAAGGAATAGGATTGTAAAGTTACTACAATATGGTTTTAAGATTGGATTTTAGGTTTTCTTTTAATTTTTTTTGAAATGGAGAGGTTGACCTTCTCAAAACATGAAAGGTAGCTCTCTCCCCAACCCCCATCATCTCTTTGTATCCCGAGAAGAAAATCGACAACTTTGCATATAGCTGCACAGTCACTGTAGGTCTTTCTAGTAGCTCTTAGGCCTTCCAGTGCAAACCACGTAGAGTAAGTGAAACAAATTCCCCAAGTTCCATACTTGTAGATTTAATAATTATATTTCGAAGAACATGAATAGATAAATTGTATACAACTTTCTAGTTAGCTTTTATATGATGTAAGCAGATTGTTGATTGAATATAGTAGAACATAAAAATTTCTATCTCTTTCTTGTGTGTTTAAGGCAACACTAAAGAGCAGAGAATTTTCTATCTTCATTTTTCTCTCTTACTCTACTTTATGCCTTCAACTATTTTGAATTATTTCATAGTTATTCTCTTATATTGTTATTCCTTGTAGTTTTCAAGGAAATATAGGACAATAAGTGTCATGATACCTGGGAACTTCATTGAACTGTTCTGATTGCCAATTCATACATGAAGGAAGCATATTTGGATTTGTGTAATGCATATACATCACAACAGAACATGATTTAGTGGCTGAATTTGAAAGGAGTTAAGGTGATTGTTCTATTTACTGTCTTAAACCACCTTTGCAAGAAGTTATCTTTAGGAAACATTTGAAGGTGTTGTCTTAGTAAGTTGCCAGTCACTTGTTTACAACTGCTACACGATGCTGCTCTTTTAATAGATAAATACAATGACAACAAAGTTTTCTGCTTTCCTGACAATGTTGCAGGGGGCTAAATACATTATTTTGTAACAAAATGAATGCTATTGTGCATAGTGTAATTTCATTTTATTAATGTAGTCTTGCAATCACCCAGTGTGTTTTTTTGGTTTGAAATGTCGGAATAATCCATTTTGATTTAGTATTGATAATTGTACACCATCAAGAATTTGCTTCAAATCAGCCTAAAATTAATAATAACAAGGAATTTAATAATTAATAATTAATAATAATAATTAATTAGAATAAGAATAATAAAATTAATAATAATAAAAAGAAAATTAATAATAATAAGGAATTTAATGATAATAATAAAAAATAGTAATAATAAGAAGAAAATTAATAATAATAAGGAATTTAATAATAATAATAATAATAAATATTATTAATAATATTAATAACAATAAGGAATTTAATAATAATAATAATTAATATAATTAATAATATTAATAATATTTAATAGTAAGAATAAAATTATTAATAATTATTATTATTATTAATAAGAATAATAAAATTAATAAAAATAAGAAGAAAATTAATAATAATAATAATAAGGAATTTAATAATTAATGATACTAAATATAATTAATAAAATTAATAACATTAATATTAATAAAAAAAGAATACTAAGTAAACAATTAATAATAATAATAATAATAATAAATAATAATAAAAAATTAATAATAATAAGAAGCAAATTAATAATAATAAGGAATTTAATGCTAATAATAATAAAAAATTAATAATAATAATAATAATAATAATAATAATAATAATAATAATAACAATAATAAATTAACAAAAATAAGAAGAAAATTAATAATAATAAGGAATTTAACAATAATAAAAATATAATTTATAATAATAAGGAATTTAATAATAATAATAATAATTAATATAATTAATAAATATAATAATAATAACCATAAAGTTAATAATAATAATAATAAATAAGAATAATAAATTTAATAATAAGAAGAATAAAATTAATAATTTAATAATAAAAATAACAATAATAAAATTAATAATAATAAGGAATTTAATAAATATATTTAATAAAATTAATAAAAATAAGGAATTTAATAATAATAGCAATATATACAATTACTAATAATAATAACAATAATTTTTAACAGTAAGTAGAAACTTAATAATAATAATAATTAATAAGAATAAGAATAATAACAAGAATAAAAATAAGAATAGTAATAAGTAGAAAATTAATAATAATAAACAATAATAATAATAATAATAAGAGTAAGAATAATAAAATTAATAAGAATAATACATTTAATAATAAGAAGAAGAAAATTAATAATAATAATAATAATAATAAAGGATATTTTAATCTTTTTGTTAGTTATTCCTTTGTCATTCTAAGTTTATATTTCAAAACTAAACGCTGGCATAGAAATTCTTTATCTATTCCATTCGTTGAACCAAATAAAGTAATACTCAATTTATTTTATTACTCGTCTTTTCTATTCTCAAGAATAACTATTCTATTCTTTATTTATTCTATTCCTTGAACAAAACAGTCCATTAGAACTTTAAATACTTTAAATCCTCTTATAAATCCTAGGGCAAGTATGAGATATATACATCAACATACCATATTATTCTTTAATTGCTGCCTTTACTCGTTTCTCCAAGCGTACGTACTATATTATATATTACCATACTCCTAATTGTACTTTCGTTCAAATCAGTAAATGAAGCAAAAATAAATCTTAAATAAGTTGACATAGTGACACCTCGCGTATTTACCGTCGGAAAAAACTGCCGCACTGGATCACACCCTCCCTTCCCCCACTATAAATTGACGTCTCCAGAAATCTCTTCTTCAAAACCATAACCGTCGTCTTCCTTGATTGGCAGCATTCCTAGAATCGAACACTGAGTTCCTCTGGAGCTGAAACGATGTCCTCTCCAGCGATGATCGTCCTGAAGAGCGGCGACGGGACGGAGCACGAAGTGAGCAGGACGGTGGCTTTGAAGTCGGTAATGATCAAGTACCATATGGATGTCAATCCCAGTGTCAGCAGCATTTCTGTCGCCAACATCAACAGCCACATACTTGACAAGGTGATTCACTACTGCACCAAGCACGTGGAGGCTGCCCTCAACCCTCAGAACCAGAGCGCTGACGAGGTCGCCGAGGAGCTTAGGCAGTGGGACGCTAATTTTCTCGATGTCAACGATGTCACTCTCTTCAAGCTCCTGGTGGTCAGTTCATTCACATTATTAAAATTTGGACAAAAAAGATTTTCTGTTTGATCATACAATAATGGCGGAAATGTATTCCTGCTGCAATATGCAGGCTGCCAGCTTTCTGAACATTGAGGACCTGCTGGATCTCACTTGCAATGCTTTTCTGGACATGATCAGTGCAATGATTAAAGCGGAGGGTGGTGAAGTCACTAACGACAATGATGCTTAAGAGTAAGCGTGACGTTTGATTGGACAAGAAAAATGGACCAAACGTCATTCTCAAATGCATTTCGTTTTTGCTTTCTTTCTGTTTACCGTGAATCAAGAAACTGTTTGATGAATTGAATACCTGTATACTCATGTTTGGAGCTGTGGTAGCAAATTGAGATGCAAGTTGTTCTATATATGGAGGTTTAGTCTCCGTATATACAATACTATATTCTACATATTACGCTCTGGATTCGTTGATATTGTCCTTTTCACGATCTTATATTTGCATTGGTTCTATCTTATATTTCACGCATTTAAAGCTGGAGGAAGTTTTGCCAGCATAGTATAGCACCACGTTGGCTGTTAAAGTTGTTAGACCGATGGTGTTTTGATCAAATCGTAAATTGCACTCGTCGCCTAGTGTTAGCATGGGTGGCCAGATTCGGCTAGTTCGAACGGTGAACTTCGAGTTCAAGCTTGGGCTTGGTCTGTTTTTCATTTATATTTTTTATTTTTTAAAATGAATTTTTTAAATATATATAAATTTTTGAAATAAATAAATTCAAACTAGATTTAATGTAAACAAAGCAAACTAAAAGATTAAATATGATAAATGCAAATTTCATTTAATTAATATAATTGTTTAATGAAAATAAGTTTCTTTAAAAGAATGTATATATATTAAATGTACATAAAATCTGAAATTAATAAGCTTAAATTAAATTTATTATAAAAGAAAATAAGCTAAAAGTTTATATATAAGAAATGCAACATTTATTTAATTAACACAATTGTTTAATGAAAATAAGCTTTTTAAAATGTATATATTAAATGTACATAAATTTTTGAAATGACTATGAGAAGGTGAACGAAAATATTATATATAATAAATGTGATTCATTTAATTAACACAATTGTTTAATGAAAATAATTTTTTAAAAATGTATATATTAAAATTTTGAAATGAATATGTTCAAACTAAATTTATTTTTAAAGAAAGTGAACCAAAAGATAATATATGATAAATGCAACATTTATTTAATTAACATGGTTGCTTAATGAAATTGATTTTTTTTAAATTATATATTAAATGTCTATAAATTTTTAAATGAATATGTTCAAACTAAATTTAATTTTAAAGAAAGTGAATAAAAAATCATATATGACAAATGGAACATTCGTTTAATTAACACAATTATTTAACGAAACTGAATTTTTAAAAAAGTATATATTAAATGTACATAAATTTTTGAAATGAATAAGTTCAAGCTAAATTTAATTTTAAAGAAATTGAACCAAAAGAGTATATATGAAAAATGAAATATTTATTTAATTAACACAATTGCTTAATAAAAATGAGGTTTTAAAAAAGTATATATTAAACATACATAAAATTTTGAAATAAATAAATTCAAACTAAATTTATTTTTAAAGAATGTGAACCAAAAGATTATATATGGGAAGTAAACATTCATTTAGTTAACACAATTGCTTAATAAAATGAATTTTTAAAAAAATACTTATATTAAATGTACATAAAATTTTGAAACTAATAAGTTCAAGCTAAATTTATTTTAAAAGAAAGTTAATCAAAAGATTATATATGAGAAAAGTCATATTTATTTAATTAGGAGAAAAGACGGGTTTGGAGGAGTCAAGACGAGTACAAAGAAGAAGGTCATGAGTTATTTATATTAAGTTAGAAGAAGACCGCATGATGTAAATGTAGCTCCAATTCTAAGAAAGTAGTGAAAAGGACCTAGACCTTTGGTGGTAAAAGTGGCATGAAGATCATGAATGATAGTTTGAATGAAGTTTGGTTAGGAACCTATAACCAAAATATCATCCTCATAAATAAGAATAAAGGTGACATGATTTGGTGTGAGGAGAAAAATGAGTGAAGTATCTGCTTGTGAGGAAATGAAACCAAGGGAATAAAGTTTACAACTTAATCTTTGAAGCCAAGTCCTAGGAGCCTATTTGAGACTATAAATGACTTTGTGAAGACGACATACAAAATTGGGATGATAAAAATTAGTAAAACCAGGTGGTTATTACATAAAGGTAGGTTCTTGAAGGTGTCCTTATAGGAAGGCATTGTTGACATTAAGTTGTCTTATTAATCAATTTCGAGATAGTGCAAGTGTAAGAATTAGGCAAATGGTGGTTGTTTTAATGACTAGACTGAAAATGCCAACATAATTAATGTCAGGGGATTGAAGATAACCTTTAGCAATGAGGAAAGCTTTATACCTATCTAAAGATCCATCAGAACATAGTTTGGATTGAAAAATTCACTTACAACCAACAATGATTGCACTAGGAGGCGGAGGAACAAGTGACTAAGAGTTGTGTATGATGGAGAGCTTCAAACTTATCAAGCATTGCTTAACACTAATGATGAGATTTATTGGCATAAGTAAAGGAAGTAGGATGGGGATCAAGAGGTGGCTATATAACGATGTTGAAGGTGACATGATCAGGAAAGGTCTTGAGTTTTTGTATGCTGTCTCGAGTGCGGGTAACCATAAGATGTGTGATGATTATGGTAGAGAAGGTTCTTATCGTAGTAATAAGGAAGTTGATAAGGAAGGAACAAAGGCTAACGTGTAGAAAGATTAGGTGTCAAAATAGGTGGGGGAAAGTGAAATGGTAATGATAGAGTGGAAAATCATAGAGAAGAGGGTGTAGATGTAACATTTGGAAATTGACTTTTAAGGAATTGAACAAGGCGGGAAATGTAAATTTTATTTGTAGATGGTTCAAAACATCGGCAACCTTTATAGTTGGGAGCATATTTAAGGAACACACATGTAGTTGAGCAATAGTCAAACTGTTTGGTGCCACCTTGAGTCTAAAACTGACCACTGAGGGAGGTGACGAAGGCAACTTCTGATGGTGATTGATGAATAGATAGTAGATGTTATTCGTGGAGCAGAAGTTTGGCTCATAGCTCAAAGAATGTCGGTGGCATGTTATGATTCTTCATGGCAGTGATGAACTCATAGTCTGGGGTAGGTCATTGAGCATGATGAGAACCAAGTGTTCAGGTGAAAGGGTCTCCAATAGCTACTAAATCTTCAGTTGTCGAGGCGACTGTTGTCAGGTAGGCAAATATAGAAGAGTAACCTTTTTTGTTATATAAAGTCAATGTTAGAGGAGGGATTTCTAGGCTGTGGTTTGTTGAAGGAAGTAATCTTCCAACGTGGTCTAGAGAGCTCAAGGAGAATCACTCCTGAGAGCAAGTGATGTTATAGACGATGTAAGAGCTACAGTGAGGCAGCGGTAAACAAACTAGCCTTTCTTTTACCACTGTAGGAAGTCTACTAAAAAAGATGAACTAATGTTAGCAGTGTCAGAAGTCTCAGTCAATAGTCGAGTAAATGTAAGTAGGATGGATTTCACTTGATTTCACCAAATTATGATAAAATTGGTAGTATTAGTAATCAATATGGTAGTATCAATGTTATGAATACCGTCTAGATACCGATATCAGATTTGGTTCTAGTACAATATTATATCGGTGTCGATCAATACAAGGTACCGTTTTGGGTAACTTTTAAAATTTATAAAATAGTCCTTAAATTTGTTTATAATTACAAAATAGTCCCTCGATATATTGTAATGTATAATTTGTAATTTACATCATCCATATCTATAAAAATCATAAAATAAAATTTTGAAATAATAACAATCTATTAATATTACTTTTCATATTTTCATATATTAGACATATAAATAATAACTACAATTAATATAAAAATCATACAAATATTAAATTAAATATAATACAAAGTACTTAAATTATTACAATTTCATCATATAATAAATGATATTGCATTAAAATATCAAATAAAAATAATAATAAATATGCATAACTCTCTAAGTATTACAATTTACAACAAGAATTCGTACCAAAGAAACAACCAACTAAAAGTATAACCTGAAACAAAAACATTTATAGTTAAATTTATATTACATATATAAAATTTAACATATACATAAAATATATGTGAAAATTAAAAGAAGAAGATAAATGAAAACTTGAAACTTCATTTAATCAAATATTTGCTCAAATTGAATGACCTCAATTCTCAATTAATACAAAATTCTCATCATTAAAAGGAGCATTATTATAACTATCATTCAAATTCATTACACCAAATGACATGTTAATACTTTCTCATCCAAGATTATCTTCTAAGTCACTCTCATCTATTAAATCCGGTTCCTCATAAACCTAATTCGCTAAAAGATAGATATGGTTAAGTATATATACATAATTACTTGTTCTATTAGGAGTCTTAGTAAACAAATAAAATTAAATTATTACGAAATTGTATTAAACTTAACAATGGCAATAACATAGCTTTCTTGAAGCTTTAAGTTGTATCAAACAAAGACCAAGTTGTTTAATATTTTACATTTCTATTCTTTTTCTTAGAATAGATGAATTCAAATGTGCTTCAATTCTTTTCACACCTTGTTGCACTCACGCATTGACTCAAAATTCTAATTGAAAATCTTTATAATTTTGAAACAACACTCCCAAAATGACCTTACCAAGCAACTGTAAGAAAAAAAAGTAATATTATAAATAAAATAAAATGATGAATAATTTCTAACAAGTAACAAGGGTGAAAAAATATATATATACCTGGATAAAGCTTGTGTCTTCGACTAATAGCAATGGGCATCTTAAAATCACAAGAATCATCCTTATAAACCTACATTTATGAGCTTCGGAGATCTTGAATCATCTCATGGAAATAATTGTTGTAATAACTAATAACTTTCCCTATTAACTTTAGCTTTCTTTGTAATTGGTCTAAAATGGACATTAGGATTCAAAAATACCCAACTGTAGAAAATGGAGAGTAAAGTTGTCTTTCCCTTCCTACATTGATGACTGCAAGATAAGGTGCGTACAAAGAAGGAAGACCTATTTTTCAAATTGGCAATGATTTCTTCCTTTGCCTTTTCATGGAATCATAAAAATAACTCATTGTTGCCTTCTCATCACTATCAACTATATTAAGTACTCTCACCAAAAGTTCACAAACTTGAATTTCAATTTAATACTGGGACCAAAATTTATAATCTTTAAGTATAATTTTAGAAACCTCAACTCTAGCATTAGACCTAGCATATTGCGATGCGACCCACTTATCACATGTAAACATTTTCCTTAGCTCCTTCTTCTTTAAAACAACACTAAATTGATAAGAAATCAATCATAAACCATGTTATAATAGAACGACATAAATTCTTGCTATTGGTGAAATCCTTCCTCATCAAATTTAGGACCAATGCACGATTGTAGATAAACTTGCTCACTTTCTTTGCTTTTTGTACAGTCTTATCAATGCTAAGAATATATCTAAAATCTCTTATATTTTCCATCATCAGGTTAATACAACGTGCAGCACAATGAGTCCAATAAAGAGAAATATACCTGCTTCACAATCTCTTCCTAGTTGCTATGTAAGCAAAACCATTATCTGTAATGAACTGAACAATATTTTCTGGCCTAAATTCATTCACAACTTCGTCAAATATTTGACTATCAATATTCCTAACAAAGCTAAATGCTTCAGACTTCAAAAATATTGGCCTCTTAGTAAAATAAACCAAAAAATTGATAATGAGTTCATGTTTCTTATTTATCTAACCATCACAGATGACTGGATATTCATAAGTTGTTTAAGTCATTCTTCTTTTATCTAAATAACTCTTTATTTTATAAATAGAGCTGCTCATAATTTTACTTCTATATTCATCAATTGAAGGAGCCTTATAACCTGGACCATGAAAGATAATAGCATATACTATGAGCTAGTAATAACAAGACTGGGCGTCATTGAATGATACACTTGAATCATACCACCATCTAGCCATTGCCACATCCACATTCTAAGTTGCTTCTTTAGATTGTAAGGCACTATGAATTAAAAGATGACCTCTAAGAGTTATTCGTGGTGAAATAATTAGACATATGTCTTTTTTTCTTCCTCACATCAGGTGCAACATTTCCTTCTTGTTGGGTAAGAATACCACCACTTTAAACATCCCTACTACATCTTGACCACTAAAAAAAGAACTTCCACAACCAATTTAATAGTTTAGCCTTTGTATTCAATTTTTTTCATGCTAATAATCTACAAGTAAAGTCTTAATTTTTCATTTTACCTCATGAATTACTTTTTTACAAGGCTTTTTTTCATCTTTGATCCCACCTAAATGCTTTTTTAATCTAGTTATTTCCTCACCTTTCAAATTCTTATTATAGTAAACACAAATGGTATGGTTCTTCATTCAAGGAACCAATCAAACATCAGCCCAAGCTGGATCATCAAATCTTCTTGAAATGGCTAAATTATTACGATTACTTGAATTTCCCTCCATTTATCCCAAAAAGAAATGAAGACATGTGTTAAAATTAAATTAATAAATTCATATTCAAAAATACAATTTTTATATATAATATCATTACATAACTATAAAAATTCAATATTCAATTATAAGTATATCCAGATTCTAGATGGAGTTTCTCTTACATCTTTTTTTATGGTAACACACATTGCAAAAATAATTTTTCTTTATGATAACACACATTCCAAAAATGATTTAAACACTTACAATTTCACATTATGTTAAGTAATGAGTATTCTCTCGTAAATTCATATACTATTTTATACTATGTATTTAACTATTCATAAGATAAGATGATGAATGTGTATTTGCTACCCATAAGATAAGATTAATATTTGTAATATTATTTCCTAATGACAACAATGAATAATATAAAATGCAAACATTTAATTTTCTTAACTTAATTATATTTATTAAATGATTTAATTATATATTAAATTTTATATTTAAATGATTAATCATATGTTAAATGCCTTTTATATACAAACAATAATTATTAAATTGTATGTTTCATATAAATTAATTAATAAGTTAACAATTTAATGAATTAATTTTCATCTCATTTTTATGATTATTAAAATAACAAATAATATAACATGTTCTTGAATTATACACAATTCACAATGCCTAAATGTTCTTCTAGAATCCATATATAATATTATTTTGAGCTCATTTCTTTATGAATTCATAATGCTTAAATGTTATTGAACTATACACATTTTACACAACCAATTCCAACTTCTAAGCTCAAATGCCCAATGGATATTTTGTAAACCATTTACATTACAAGCATGACATAACCAAAACACAATGCAATTGCAATCTAGAATAAAAATAAACAACTTAAAACAAAAAAATAGACAAATTGCAACCAAGTTAATGAGAATCATGGGTCAGGTCAGGTCAGTTCAACTAGATGTAAATAAATCTGAGTTCTAGATCTGGATTCTACATTTGGGAGTCAGGGACTGGTTGATTAGAGTCATTGAACATAAAGGAGGTGTGTGGAGAGTCGGGGCTAGTAAGCATCGAGGGTGTGGATCAGAGAATAGTGACAATGATGGTCCCAATCCCAATGATAGCAAGCAGTGGAGGAAGCAGCGCATGTGCATAAAGAGGGTTAGTGGTTATAGTCTTTAGTTTTTATGTTCTTTCAATTTGGTCACTAACTTTAAAATTTGTAATTTGGTCTCGTAAAATTCCCAGTATTTTGGGTACTGGCCAATATAAGCTGGTAATAACAAGTATCCATAACCGATACGCTACCAACATTTTCAATATCATTCTTCGACTAGTACAAAATGATAATCATAATATTGGGTAGTATTTAAGGTTTCATATTTGGGTATTGATAGTGGTGTTTGTGTTGAAGTTGTTATAGATAAACTGGTATGACAGAAAGTGTCAACAAAAATTAAGACTAAGGTCAAGTGAGCTCCAACACCATGAAATGAGGAAAAGTCTATATAATTGTAGTACTTTTTGTATTAATTTTTTATGATTGATACATTAGAGTATACACTGTATTTATACACAAAAAACTAAGACTATGATTTGAGATAATTTGGTCTTATCATATCTAATAGTATTACAATAGAATGATAAGACAAATACCAGTTAACAATTTCAATAGAATGATAAGATAAAGAGAAAATAAGGATTGATCTTATCATATTAGATAACACATATTCACACTCTCTTACCGCTTGTACGTATTCATACATAAAATAGCATTTGTTTGTTGAACTTCCTAGACTGCTTATTTAAAGCATATGTCATCATTCTGAGGTGTTTTCAAATTAGGTTTTGTATCTTCCTAATTATTCAGTTAATGCAATTTATTTGATTTTTAAAAATATACACTCAAACAATTTGAAAATTTTATAAATATTGTGAAAAATAGTATATCAAAAATGTTAGTTCTTATATAGCCTACTATTTATATAAGGAAAAGACTCAAGTAATTATTATTTAATAGTCATTAACGATCATCATTACTATAAACAATAAAAAGATTATTTTAATAGAATAAGTATACTTATTTATTAATGATGGATATTAATGACCATTAAGTGATGCTTATATGGTTGGGTCCTTTATATAAAAGGTTAGAAAAATTTAATAATTGTTTCAAAATTTAATTAAAGATAATATTAGTTAAGTCCCAATAAATTATAATATTTAATATTTATTTACATTGGTCAAATATTTCATATTACCTAAAATTTTTAAAATTTTATAATCAAGTATAATTTAATTAAATTTTCATTTTTCTTTAACTTTTTTATGACCCATTTAGTTCCTAAATATATTGATAACAAATAGAAATTATATTTAAGATATGATGAATTAATCAAATTATTTTTAATTTTTAATTGAATAATTTATATTGACAAATTAAGATTGAAGTTTAAAAATTTATCATGGTCACTTAAATATTAGAAATGTCAAAGTTATTTAGTAACATTTTCATGCACAAGTTTTTATATAATTCAATTATTTTATTAGACAATATTTTAATTAAATATAGAGTATTAATTTGGTATCTACTCTATTTGAGTTCAATCTTATTAATTCTATAACATTAGTAATTGATTATTTTAATGATATTTGAAAATTATTATCAAAGTGTCATTCTACCTTATATAAAGATTTCTCTAATTAATAATAATGAAATATTCTCTTTAATTACTCTAGGTTGATAAATCATATATTAATCACTTAACTATCTTTATATAATTTATGTTATGTTCAATAGTTATCTATTAAGCTACCTATAGTTAAGATAGGTCGTAAGTAATATCAAAATATAATAATCCATATATATGATACATTATACATATTAAATAAAAATATTACTTATATAATCATCACAATATGCATTTTTAGATACAAAAAATAATCATTTCGTGTAAGTTTAGTAAACTTATTTTTTTCTAATAAGCACTCTTAGTTTAAGTATATTGATACTTGTTTAGAAGATTGACTATTTCTTTTATAAAGAAGAAATGAGTTTCATAATTATGATCTCCTTATAATTTCATTGAATGTATATTAAGTTCTTGTGTTTTTTATAATTAGTCAATTAACAAATATGTATAAAATAAAAATTATTTAATTAAATAATTATTACGATATAAAACCAATGGATTGATTATAGTATATAAACCATCATAAGCCTACCTAAGGTTTCAAAGCCAAATGACACTCTAGAAGAATCATACAAATATGATTGTAATAATTGAGTTTTATTTTATCATAACCCAATTAAAAAGTTCAAATTAAATACAACTATTTAAATACATTCCTGATGATACTTTTCATTCTATCTTTTTATCTTAATTTGAAAAACATTATGTTAAAGACTAAATCACGTTGAATCTCAATTACAAATATGATGAATAGTTTGATTTGATCTATTGAATTGTTGGGTTGAAAATTAAAAAGGTATATAAACATGAAACTTTAGTTCCTATAAATTCTTAAGAATTGGACACACAAGATTAAAATCATCAATGTTTTGTTAAGGTGGAAAATAGGAATAGTAACTAATAACTTTAATTTTGTTCTTTATTCTACCATTGACATACAGCCATAATCAAATTTTCACAAATGTAATGGTCACACAAGATCATAACCCTAGTATATAACATCCATAAATGTCATCTTCTTCATTATGAGTTTTCCTTCCTCTTCTATATTAAATTAAAATGATGACATCTATAACGTAGATAGTCTTTAAGAGCAATGAAGGAATGAAGTTTAAAGTGAGTGAGAAGTTAAAGATGAAACTAGTACCGTCAAGCATACTACCATAAGATAGCTCCCCCCTTTAAAGATAGTCAAGTATCTTAAGTTTGATTTTCTAGAACAAGTACCTTCAACTAAGTATGCATCAGTTTGACCTTCAAACAAGCTTTGCTTTTCCAAAACATAAAAATTTCTTGGTTTTTCTTAGAGATATTGATTAATCTATTATACTGTTACCCAATATTCTTTTTCTTAGTTTAGATAGAAATCAGCTAACAACACCAACAATGTAGGCAATAAGGCCAGTTTATATCATGGCATACGTAAGGTTGCCTATTGCGGATGTGTGCAATAAGATGTGTGCACACAAGCTTGACTTTTTATATATTGAATCTCTAAAATACCATTTCAATCTATTTCTCCTAGAATAACCATAATAACCTTTTTGGTCTATTTCTGGTGATCTTTATTCTAAGAGTTTTTCTTTTTAGCCCCAAATCATTTTATGGAAAAGGATTTATTAAAAAAATTAAAGCAACAATATTCTTATTATCATGTCTAATAATCAATATGTCATCTACCTAAGGTATGAGTATAATGAAATCACCTTCAACATATTTTTTCAAAATGACAATCATTAGTGAGATTTTCTTAAAATCCCACGTACTTATGAATGAACCAAGCTTTTTGTACCATGTCTTTAGTGCTTACTTTAGGCTATAGGGACTCTTTTTCAGTTAACATATCATCGTTTATTTTACTATAAATTAAAATCCTTCAGGTTGTTCCATATAGATCACTTCTTCAAAATAACCTTAAAGGAAAGATGTTTTAACATCGAGTTGTTCAACCTCTAAGTCTAAGATGGCTATTAGACCATGTACTACTTAAATGGATGATGACATTTTTATGATTAAAGAGAATATTTCTTCAAAATTAATGCCTTTTTGGTCATGTCCCTTTGCAACCATTTTGTCCTTATACTTGTTGTTATACTATTCTCGTTTATTATGGGCCTATATACCCATTTATTTTTCAAGAGTTTTCTTCACTTAGGCAACTAGATTATATGTATGATTCTCACATAAAGATCCATTTCCTCTTATATAGCTTTCTTTCATTCTTCTTTATGGATGTCGATTATACATTTTTCATAATTTTGATGCTCCCCTTCATCAGTGACACTCACATACTCATATGAAGAATATCTAATAAAAGGTCATCTTTCCTTAGTATCTAGTGGAGAGTCATTTCAATTGAGATTTTACAAGTTCAATATGATTAATCTCTACTTCAGTTTATTTACCTTGATCCTTTTTATCACAATTTACTATTAATGGTGAGGCAAGGCCATTGATACTAGCATTATTATCTCGTATCATAAAGGATGAACTAGGATCAAAATGATTGATAAATATTAGTTTAAGCTACTATAGTATCTTTATGTCTTCAATTGACTAGTCATCAATATCTCTACTTATAATAATCTTTTCTTTGATAAGATCCCACAATTGATAGCCAAATTCATCTTTTGGCATCCCAAGGTAAATTCACTACTTGGTCTTTGCATCAAGCTTGCCTGGTTCTTCTTTAGAAATATAAACAAATGCTTGATAACTATATACTTTCAAATAGTTTTAAGAAACCTTCTTTCTATACCAAACTTCCTCTGTGAGTTCATCATCCAAAGGGACTGAGAGTGGAAGGTTGATAGTGTTAAAACAAGTCTTTATGGCCTCACCCCGCAATGACTTTAATAGTTTGGCATGAGAAAGCATACATCAAACCCTTTCTTTAATAGTACGATTCATTCTCTTGGTAATGCCATTTAATTATGGTTTCTTAGGTGTTATCTCGTTGAATCTAATACTATAGGATCTGCAACATTCCTTAAGGACTCTAATACTCTTCACAATTATCAATTTTAAAATAGTCTTTCATTCTACTCTAGTATGGAACTCCTTGAATGCTTCCATTACCTAATCCTTTAATTATAATAAAAATACCCTAACATTTCTTAAGAAGTAGTTAATAAAAGCAACAATGTATAATACACTATCAAATGATTTTTGGTTATTAAACAAACATTAGTATGGAAAAATCAATAATATGTTTTCTTATAGCAGGGTGTACAAGTTTACAAAATGACACTTTATATTGTTTTTCAACTAAACAATCAATGCGTGGATTAAAAGTTTTACCTTAAATATTATAGATATGTTATTTTTAAACAAGGATCAATAATCCGTTTTCACTTTTTTTTCAAGACTTCTATTTCATAAACCTAGGTGTTTATAGTTAGCAGCAACATTGATCTCTTTTTTGCATAATTGTCCTTGCATCATATTCAAGGATCCTTCCTTTTTTCCTAACCATAATGGAGCTGCCATTTATCATTATTTTGATGACTCTCAAAACCATCATTTTAATTTTTCCTACTAAGATCAGATTGAGGTTCATATCTAGAGCATGGCTCATATCCTATAGTATAAGCCCACAACCTATGCTTATTATTAAGATGATATCAGCCATTCCAATAGTTAAACATTTATCTTTATTTCCTATCTTAAAAATACTAAAATCTCCATCTTTGTAAGATGAGAAGAAACTTTTATATGAAGTGATATAAATAAAGGAACCATAGTCAACAACTTATGAATCATTGTTATGTATTACATTTAGATAATTATCAATATCAAAGAAGAAAACATCTTCTTCAATAGTTATAGCGGTAATATTTCTATCTTTTTCTTTCTCTCGTCAGTATGATCTAGCTTAAATTTTTAAACCTTTCGATCTCTCTTAAAGATTTGACATTCAGATTTCTTACTGTCTAATTTTCCAAAATAATAGCAAATACGTTCAAGATGAGGTTTTGATCTTCCTTTTAACTAAACTAGAGATTTATTTTTTCCTTAGTTCTCACTTATTCCTTAGTTTTTGATGACGTATTCCTTCAAATGTCTTACAGAAGCATATTTATTTCTTCCTCTATCTTCTTTATTTAGAAGACTATCACTTACAATAAGTTTTCCAATTGGAACAAAGTTTTTAAGAGTAAGTGTATCTGATTGACCTATTTTGTGAGTTGGTCAATATTGTAATAAACCACAAGTGCACAGCATAGCTGTAGCTAGTACCAGCAAGTATTGGTCGATCCCATAAAGACTATGAATACTAGTACTTACCTTTCCCCTATTGTCTAGCTTAAGGATTGATTTTAGATTTTTAATGGAAAGAAACTAAAGCTAAAACCAATAAAATAAAATAGAAAACAATAATGAACACAGAGATAGTGGAATTCACTTAGAAAACTATTGTTATCAAAAATTAGTATCTATGCTCGAATCTCCCTAAAACCTTAACAAATTAATCTTTTATCATGTAATTGTTTATTGATTAATTAGACTGTAGAGACTCCTATGGTATGCTAGTAGCTAACCTTAAGTCTATTAACAAGTAATCATAAAGTCTCTTACCGAATTACTTAGGTTAAATCTTGTAGGACTGCGTTACTGATTTATGAGTCCTTAGTAGTGTGTCATAACACTACATAAAATAAACTAGAACTATTATTATAGTAGTGGTGAGTCTAGGTCGATCCCATAGAGAGTGTGCGTAAAGTTTTTGAAGTGAAATTAAACAATGTTTAAGTTATGGAGGCTTGGTTAGTTTATCAAACAAGAAAATAAAATGAAGCTAAACTAATAAAAGAAAATTAAAGAAAACATGCAAAAATGATGAAAGTGGTGAATTCATTAGGAGTCTGGTTCTTTGGTCCAATCTTAGCCTACACCCTACTAAACATATTTCATTGAATTGTTGTCTTTACATCTCTCTTTGAACTATTAGTCGCAGATTAACAACAAGCTATGTTAATCCCAGTTTTTCCTTAGGTCATAGTTAATTAAGAAGAGCTCGTTATTTAACCCTAGCTATCGGATAACCTAGGAGACGTTCTATAACTGTAATCGGGCAACCACCTTATGAATGAGAAAAACAAACCAATCTAAGCAATAATCACATAAGCTATAATTATTTAACCTAGGTTATGTTATCCCTAATGATTACGAACCATTAATCGCTACAAATGAAATTCAACATAAGAATTACGAATTCCATTGAATATTCTAGCAATGGGTTTGTAATAAAATGATGCAATGAACACGTTTAAATCATCTTTTCACAATACCAAAAATCCTCATATATAGGATAACATAATCAATTTCTAAAGAGAGAAAGAAAACAACAAATACATGGAGAAATACACTTAACCAGGTCGTCGGCATCAAAGTCACCTCCGAACAGGCATCGAAAAGTTAACCCTTTATGGGTCTCTCACGATTAAAAGCTTCCATAGCCCTCTTAATGTTCTCTCGAGAGCACCTTTGATTTAGCCCGGTTGAAAACACCTTCTATTCTTTCATAAGGTTTATGTTGTCATACCCTCCGTATATATTAAAATGCTAGGTTAACAAATTGGGTGAGGTGGCATCTTAACGCCTCACACATATGAGTTATCACTCACGGGTGTGAGACCATCTATATACACACGCAACCGTGAGTAATGTTCTAGCCCTCCCTTCTTTCATGCGTTAGTTACTCCAAATGCAATTGTCTACCAATGTCTTCTAGCAACCGACACCTATCCAAACATTGTCACATTTTATCTAACCAAATAATTGCTCCAACTGACACTCTAAGTGGCCCCTCCACTCACGTCACACACAACATATTCTTTGTACCTTAAATGCTAATCGGAATGGTAGTTGGTCACCTTACATGGGCATGACAAATAACTCACGCCCATGTAGTCCTATGCATAGCCGTGAGTGATTGCTCATGGTTTTGCATTTTTTCTAGCTTGACTGTGAGCAACATAGCTTAGTTTTTGTTTTAGTGTTTTCATTTTCTTTTCTTCTTCTTGTCTTTATTTTCTATAATCTTCCTCATTCTTATTCCATAAAGACAAGTGGATATAATTCTTCAAAAAATGGCCCAAATACAGAGTTTTCAACTCACTTCAGCTCCATCGCTTCTACACTGTACCTAAAACCACATATGAACTAAAGTGAGTATCTTAAGAAATTTCATATCATTCATCATTAAGTGTAATGGAGTAAATGTATAATCAATTAAGCACATATCAAATTTTCTCACACTTAGCTTTTGACCGTCTATGGGTAAAACATCAAAATTAAGCTCATAGACCTAAAAACATTCACTCATTCCCATATGTTCCAAAAATACATAATCATAAGCAAAGATGAATGATTTTGAAAAAACATAGCAAGAACTTAACATTCCAAGCTTTTACTCATGATCAATCAACATTCAATACCTTTAAATTTTGAGCAATCTAATGGTAGACTTAGAAAATGTGTTTAAATAAGATATGTTCATGAGTACATTCAGCACCATTCATGACCATGCCATTCCATAACTTTGCATATCATTTCATTTCTCCACTATAAAAATTCACGTGCATAATCATGAATCAAAGGACTTTTCAAGGTTTTAATGTGGGTAAAGGTAAGGTGAGATGTATTTGGTTCAAGTATCATGAAAGTCATCAAAGCTAGTGAAACGAAAGTAATACTCAATATACTATCAAGTACAAAAATCAATATTCAATGACAATTGTGTACATCAACTATGATGAATGCAAAAACGATGTTTTACAACTCAAATTCAAGCTCTCATACACAAACTACATGAAGCATAGACCAATCCGAAGGGATCACTCATACAATTGATGACAATACATTGAAACCATGTAGAGTGAACCTTCCAAGCTAACATCTACCTCATATTCAACATAATCAAATACCCCATTCATTACAACTTTAGGAGGATGCATTAATCATAAAAAACTTTTCAACACATAGGCACTTCCTCCTAGATACATTTATTTAAACATTTTTCTTCTTTTTCTTTTTCTTTCTTTCTTTCTTTTTCTTTTCTTTTCTTTTTCTTTTCTCTCTTTTTCTTTGTCTGTTATGAAAACTAAAAGAAACTACATCAACATGGGAGTTTCAATGATAAGACATTAAATAACATCCCAACATTATAACCAACTCACATATATGTACACCCCCACACTTATATTTTTGTATATCCACAAACTAAACAATCAACAAATGTTCCACTAGCTTTAAGGCTTGGGAATGACATTTAGTTAGGGTTAAAGCATATAATGTGGTTAATACACAAAGAAAAGGCAAATAAAGCTTAAAAGGTCTTAATAAAGGAAAAATCATGTCAATAAGGTAGGCTATTTGGCTAATGTAGTTCGGAAAAGCAAAGAATGTCTAATCATTTCCATGTTATTACATGTGATAAAAATGTGGTCTCAAATAGAAATTCAAGGCAAAGTTAGGATATACATATCATAAAGGTTACATATAAATAAAGATAATGAGACTAATATGGATGTGTCAGTCTAGTAAGGCTCAAATTCTCTCTGACTTTGTCTACCACTAGTCAATACTTTTCAAAAGATAATGCACATCGACCAATCACAAAAGTAAAAGTACATGCTCCAGTTGCCATGAAATTCGCCAGTCAGTTCATTCTCTACTCATGATTATATAATACTAGAAGCAATAGAAAACAAGCAATGTTTGTTTATTTGTTTTATTCTCTCTCTCATTTTGATTGAAAACTTAAAATAAGCAAGAAACAAACTAACATAGAAACATATATACTTATCTAACTAGTGCGAAAAAGTAAAGAAAAAGAAATTTACTTTCCTTGAGTTACCTCCTAAGAAGAACATTTGTTTGGGGTCGTTGGGAATCCATATTTTCTCCTCACTGAAAAAATTATGATCTTCTGGTATCACAGTTTAAGCAACTTCCACGTGAGGTTGTTCAGAATACAGTTTTGGTTGATAATCCGTCATTTTCAGCATATTCCCTATCTTCAGAATCTCAAACTCTATTAAGTCCATACTATCAGAAAAGACCTCGAATTTTTCTTCACCTTTTTCTTCTTCGTTCACTTTGTCTAACCTGCTAGGTAAAAGTAAAGAGTCATTCTTAACTAGAACTCAGTATTTACCTTTGAACTATAAGATGTATCCTTTTCGACTTGAGCTCCTCCACTTCTTCCATACAAACAATTCCTTGAGTATTACACTCAAGATTCTCAAGCTCCTCGTTACTCAATAAGGCCTCTACACTAATGTCCACTGGGTATACCTCGGGTTGATATGGTTGCTCCTCTTCATTTTGTGAAGCTAGGCGATTAATAGCTTCTGCCAACTGACCCACTTGACTTGCCAAGTTCTGGAGTCTAGATGTTGTATTATGATGGAATTGTATCATATCCTCTTGGAACTACTGTAATTGCAAAGCATTAGAAGCAACAACATTGATTGATTTTTCTAGAAAGGTACCTGAGTTTTGCTACCACTCTAAATCTTGGAAACTAGATCAAAATTTTCTTTCCTCCTGCTGAAATTGTAAAGTGTTAGCAGTGACAGCATTAACTAGTTCTTCTAGAGATGAACCTAAGTCGTAATAAGAGCTTCTGGTCTATACGAAATTATTGTATGCCCTACATACTGTCATAGAAGTAATTTTATTAATTATCCCATCCATAATCAAAATTTTTATGATCACTCCAAACATAATTATAAGGTTGGGAATATGAATTATGAAAGAAATTACTTCCGTCCATGAATATATTATTTAAATTTTAAATCAGTAATACTAAACAGAAAGCGAAAAGATCAAGAATTAACTAAAAAGAAACAAATTGCAAACAAATACTTACAAAACAACAATTAAAATCAAGAACAAAAACTAAGCACTGCACTCCTTGGCAAGGATGCCAAAATTAGTAACGTGTCATAACACTACATAAAATAAACTAGACCTATTATTATAGCAATGGTGAGTTCAGGTCAATCACACAAAGAGTGTGTATAAAGCTTTTGAAATGAAATTAAACGATGTTTAGGCTATGAGATATTGGTTGGTTTATCAAACAAGAAAATAAAATGATGTTAAACTTACAAAAGCAAATTAAAAAAACATACAAAAATGATGAAAGTGTTAAATTCATTAGGAGTCTGGTTCTTTGGTTCAATGTCGGCCTACAGCCTATTAAACATATTTCATTGAATTGTTATCTTGACATCTCTCTTTAAACTATTGGTCGTAGATTAACAACAAGCTCTGTTAATCCCAGTTTTTTCTTAGGTCATAGTTAATTAAGAAAAGCTTATTATTAACCTTAACTATAGGATAAACTAGGAGCGCTCTCTAAATTTAATCAGACAGTCATCTTACAAAGGAGAAAAATATACCAATCTAAGCAGTAATCACACAAGCTCAGATTATTTAACCTAGGTTATATTATCCCTAATGATTACAAACCATTAGTCGCTACAAATGAAATTCAACATAACAATTACGGATTACAATGAATACTCTAGCAATAGGTTTGTAGTAAAATGATCTAATGAACGCATGCAAATCATCTTTTCACAATACCCAAATCCATACACATAGGAAAACATAATCAATTTCTAAAGAGAGAAAGAAAACAACAAATACAAGGAGAAATACACTTAACCAAATCATCGGCGTCGAAGTCACCTCCAAACAGGCATCAGAAAGCTACCCCTTCATGCATTTCTCATGGTTGAGAGCTTCCTTAACACTCTTCGTGTTCTCCTGAGAGCACCTTCGATTTAGCCTAGCCAAAAACACCTTCTATTCTTTCATAAGGTTTGTGTCATCATACCCTCGGTATGTATTAAAATGCTAGGTAAAAAAATTGGGTGAGGTGGCATCTGAAGGCCTCACAGGTGTGAGAGAACCTACATAGGGTTGAGAAATCACTCACGCCGATACAATACATATACAGCCATGAGTAATGCTCCAACCCTCCCTTCTTTCATGCTTTATTTACTCCAAATGTAGTTGTCCACCAAGGTCTTTTAGCAGCCAACACCTATCCAAGCATTGTCACATTTTATTCAGCCATATAATTGCTCCAACCGACACTCTAAACAGCCCTTCCACTAACATTTTTTCTTTAGCCTCTTATTCTTTGCTTCAACCCTCCACTTATGTCACACACAACATGTTCATTGTACCTTAAATGCTAAGTGGAATGGCAGTTGGTCACCTTGAGTGATTGCTTAAGGCTATGCATTTTTTCTAGCTTTGGCCTTGAGCAATAAAGCTTGATTCTTCTTTTTTTTATTTTCATTTTCTTGTCTTTATTTGCTCTAATCTTCCTCATTCTTAATCTATGAAGACAAGTGGATATGATTCTTCAGAAGATGGCCCAAATATAAAAGCTTTCGACTCACTTTAGCGCTATCACTTCTGAATTGTACCTAAAATAACATATGAACTAAAGCGAGTATCTTAAATAATTTCATATCATTCATCACTAAGTGCAATGGAGTAAATGTATAATCAATTAACCATATATCATTCCCTCTAATAGGTATGGCCCTAATCTAAAGGATTTATGTCATCCTATCTCTAGGGTTGCAATCAACTCTAATTACGGTAGATCTATTCAACCTAGGATTTCTCAATCTCTACGTTTGAAATCAGATTATCAATAAAACACATAATTATATCACAATAATCAATCGAAACAATTTCATTAACAAAGGAATCAAATCATATCAAAGTGTTAACATAAGGTTCATCTATCCTAAATACTAAGTGGACATTTAGTTATACATGATTGAATATGAAATCAAACATACAATGAAATGAAAACAATGGTCTCCCTGATTGTCTTCTATCGAACGCTCTTGTAGAGGTTTGATCCTGATTTCCTATGGATCTTTCCATGATTTCTTCATGTTTACCACTTCTTTGGACACTCAATGTTCTCCACGTCTAAAAATCACCTCTTAAAGTCTCCTCCTCTGTTTTACTTCCGAAACGTTGCTTTTATATGAAAATCTAGGTTTTTGGGTTATACACAGTCGTGTGCACGACTTTACATAGGAACTTGCATAATTGGAAATCACCAGATATCACGAAAGTGCATGGGCATGCAAAAGTGCATAGTTATGCACTCCTTTCAGATTGTTGATTTTCTATTTTATGTCACGTTTTAGTCTGAATTCCTCTCTATTAGGTCCATAAAGGCAATTATCACCTATAAACACACTTGGAGCTAATTAATTATCAAATATACTATAAAATTATAAAATATCAAATAAAATACGTCAAATATGGGTGGTAAAATATAGGTAAACATTCATCTATCAAACATCCCCACACTTAAGTTTTTGCTTGTCCTTAAGCAAATCATAATCAAATTATAAATTTTACAACATCAATCCATCTTCAATCTCAATCTGTCTATTCATACTATGCATCATCCTATTGAATCAAATTAACATACAATTAGAGTCAAGTTGTCCTAAAATTAACTTCCTAAGCAATATTAACAGTAATCTTATCAACAATCACATTGAAATCAAAGGCTTATCTCTTTACACCCTCACCAAGATTTCACTTAATGCACTCAAGTGTTTTGGGTGAAAAGCATCAAAACTCTCAATCAATGCATAGTAGAACTCTTACCATAAGCTTGCAATAAAATCACATCTCCCCCACTTATGTACAAACTAAAAACAAAAATCAAAAGATCTTTATAAGGTTTTAATGAGGTTTAGGAATGGTATGATTGGGATAATAAAAGGGTCAAATTGAAGCAAATTTACTACACAATATATTTCAAGACTTGTTTACAAGTATACATAGTTCCTTTCAATGCAACTCTAATGGTACCATAAACTTATTCTTATTTTTTTCTTTCTTATAAACTTATTCTTTTTTCTTTCTTTTTTCTATTTTTTGTTTTATTTTTTTCAACATTCCAATCAGTACCATAATTCAACATATTGGACCTTTCACAAATTTCAATTCTCAAATAAGTAAATAATGTAAATAACCTTTAGGGTTCAGAACAATAAAAAGAGTCTTCAAAGAAAGATAGGATAAAGGTATACAAATTGGGTTTAATCAATGAAAAAGGTTAAGGTTCAACTTGATTATTCCTAAAGGATAATTTTTGGGTATGGTAATTTTCAAAAAAATAGGCTAAAGCAAGTTGTTGAATCTAAATGCCTTCATCATGTCAACGCTTCTAATTTAACAACTGTGGTCTTAACATGCATAATAAAAGCAAGTGCCAGAATTATCCTACTATGCACGATAACACACTTAAGAAAGAAAAACAAGAGCTTTAAAATTTTCAAAATTTTGCTCTTAGGCTCAAAAGCTCATAAAAAGAATTGGTATATGTGTGTGTAAATAATATGCAATTTTCATTCAACTTGAAAATTTCAATGATTACGAAAAATATGACTTAGAAATCTAATTTTATTTTAACCATCATCTTTTTGCACACTAATTCAAATAAATATTCAACAATAACATATAGTAATCATAGACAGATTTCACCCAATTCAAGATATCAATTAATAAAATTTATAATTAGGATTATAAAAACTTAAATAAAATCATTAAAAATTCTTTAAACTCATCCCCACACTTAAAGTTGTGCATTGTCCTCAATGTACACAATATAAGCATTAAAAATAACTGAGAGGGTTTTTGGTACTTTCCTAATTGTGACAATTTTATGAATCAGATTCATCCAATATCAGACTAACATCCTTGCAAAACATAAACGAAAAAGAGATAAAAAGATAAAAGAAAATAAAACAAATAATAACAAAAATAATTAAGAAACATGAAAAAGAAAATATCATAAAATGAAATCTACCCTAATTCATGGGTTGCCTCCCATGCAATGTTTCTTTAACGTCTTTAGCTCGATGTAACCTGTATATTAACGTCATCCTGGATCAATAATCAGTGGCTTGCTTCCACCATTTTCTCCGCAAAGTAGTTTTATATCCTGTAAACAAGCCACCTATTGTAAGATAATAACAAAGACATAATTTATCAAATTAATTAATCCAATTCCTAGCAATAATTCCCTTTTTATATGACAAACTGTTAATGAAAGAGGGAATATGAAAACTCCTTGAATCGTCGATGGGCTCAAACAGTTTATCATGGCAGAAGTGGGAACCCTCCGTACTTAAGGTCATTACCAACACCTCGTCAGTAGTTTCCTTACTTGGTTCCTCTACCAGTTCTTCCACAATCACCTCTATCCAGTCTTCTTCTTCTTCTTCTTCTTCTTCTTCTTCTTCCTAGAAATAGTTTTTCGACTCATCTTGTTCAATTACCTTCTACCGCTTCTCTACTTCCTCTTTTTGGATGGAGGTTTCTTCATCTTCTTCTTCAGGAAGCTCTTCTTCATTACTAAGGGCGATAGTCTCTCGATCAATAGAATCAGTTTCAGTAGAACTAGACAAACTCCTTTACATCTTGTCAAATAATATATCCATCAGCTAGTCAATTTGATTAACCATATTCTATATACGAGCCTCTATTTTCTGATGCCTCATGTTTGAATCTTAAATATACTCAATCATCATATCTCTCAGAGTAGCAATTACCTCTTTGCCTTTTTGAAATGTATCTTCATTCCTGAAATCGACTATTGTCTCTTCTTCACTCTATAATGGTTGGAAACTCAAATGTACTCATCATCTGTAAGTGAAGAAAATCTCTCATTGAATGCAATACTTTCTTTTTCTTCTAGAAGCTCTTTTCGAATTGTCCCTCCATTCATGAAGCTAACCTTTGTCTTTTATTCACTCTCCATTAATTTATCTTCCAGAGTTGGCTCGTTAACTAAAGGTGTTTGGTGTTGTAAGTATTCAGCTGGAGCATGATTATTCCATCCATAGGCATAAGAATTGCTCCATTATAAATTGTAGTTGTTCTTGTATACTATACCATGAGGTTGATAGCATATGTTCGGTCTCCTATATAGTGATATCATAGTTTGCGAAGACATATTCTAGCCCCTATAAAAATATTGTCCACTCCATCCTTCCATTATGAGCAGTGGCTATGCAATGAATCATAATTCCTACAATCAAGTAGAGAAATTCAAAAGATAATTAAATTAATAAGCTAAAAATATAATAAGATAAAATAAAATAAAATAAAATAAACAAAATTAAAATTAAAATTAAAACAAAACAAAACAAAACAAAATAGAAACAAAGATAAAACAAAACAAAATAAAATAAAAATGATTAGAGTAATAGCATTTAGGCTTTCCTAATATCAAAGTCTCCGACAATGGCACTAAAAACTTGATTGACTTATTTTGTTAGTTGGTCAATATTTTAATAAACCGCAAGTGCATGGCGTAGTTGTAGTTAGTACCAAGAAGTACAGATCGATCCTATGAAGACTGTGAATATTAATACTTACCCTTCACCTATTACCTAGCCTGAGAATTGATTTTAGATTTTTAATGGAAAAAAACTAAAACTAAAATTAATAATGATTTCTTGATCTTGAATTCTGATGGATCTTTTAATGATTTCTTCTTGTTTCCCGCTTCTCGTAACCAAAATCGTCCCTTCTCAATATTCTCCATGTCTAGAAATTGCCTCCCAAAGTCTCCTACTCTTATTTTCCTTCAAAAATTCCCTTTTATATGAAAATCTAGGTTTTAAGGTTATGGACAATAGTGTTCACAGCCGTGCATAAGAACATGCATTATTGAAAATCATTGGATATCGCAAAAGTGCACGGCCGTGCACTCCTTAAAGATTGCTAATTTTTTTGTTTTACACTACATTTTTATCCGAATTTCTCTCCTTTAAGTCCATGAAAGCAATTATTACCTGTAAATGCACTTAAAGCAAATTAAGTACCAATATACGATAAAAGTATAAAATATCAAGCGAAATAGATCAAATATGGGTGGTAAAATATAGTAAAAAATCCATCTATCAGTATCCCAACTCTCAAGTAATGAACTAAGAAGAATTAATGCCTACAACTCATTATCAATGATCATTTATCCTTTAGATAGCTTATTGACAAGTTTCATAAAATTATTCAATATTTGATAATATTTTGGTCATCTTTGTATTCCAAAATCACTAATCATCTCTCGAAAGGCTCTATTGAGGCAAGTTTTAATCTATTTAAAACCCTCAATATATTGCAAGTGCACAGGTCATAAATGTAGTATTTGAGGTGTCGATCCCTTAAGGAGTTTTCAAACTAATCTAATTCTAAGTTATCTAAGGCCTAAAGAATTACTGAAATGAAAATAAAAACAAACAGAAAAGTAAATACGTAAAGATGATTGATAGAAAATTTATTTGTAAAATTAACACAAATAAAATTGAATATTGAGCACCACCAAATTCACAATAGAAAATCACACAAGAAAAATACCAAAATTATGAGAAAGAGATTTATCCTATCATCAATGCTAACCTATCACTTTGGTGTTAATATGGTGTTAGTTATAGACTATCGAAGGATGGATTACTCTCTCTAGTTATAATCACCAAGTCTTAATTAATAAACCCTAATTAAGTTGCATTACTGAACATGTAATCTCTCGATTAACAATCAGCCTACAACCTAATCAGATTTTAAGCATTCTATTAAACAACCAGGTCCTCACACAAGATCTCTCTCTGTATTGTTACCAATTTGATTATTTGCATGATCTATTAGGTCAATTAACTCTCATTAACCAACCCAATCATTTTGCATTTGGTTCACTCTCTTGTTTTATTACTGAAGCATGAAGTTACAATAAATAATCACAACACCCAAATGAATTAACACAAAAACAACTAGATTAAGATTGAATCAAGTTTAGATCCTTAAAGAAAAGTTAGAAAATCATCATCAATCCCAAATCTATCAAGATCATCATATCCATCTTACACATTCAAAGAAGAAAAATGTCAAAGATGAAAAGGAAATGTCAATTAGATAGGATCGGGATGGCTCAAGAAAGTAACAGCAATAGAAGCCCGCCTGTCTCTCCCCTTCTTCCTCTTTGCTCTCTTCTTCTTCTTGGAGTTTTCCCAAAGTGGCAGAAGTCGGAGGTAATTTTAGGGTTCTTTCTCTTTCTTTATATATTCTTTTCTATTTCAGGTAAACCCTAGGATTTCCCGAATCTAAAAAGTCTCAAATGTCCCTCGGTAAGTTTCATTCGGGAGATTGTCCACGCCGTTTATGGCATAGACCATAATCGTAGCCCATAGTTCCACTAGTAATTAATTTTATTAATGATGTTTGAAAACTATTTTAAGATGTCATTTTACTTTGGCTAAAGATTTCCAAAATTGATACTAATTCAAAATAATGGAACATTTTTCCTAATTACTCTAAGTTAATCAATCATATATTGACTAGCTTTGATGGACCGTGAGGCATTAGTCAACTTAGTTTAGGCGAGTTGGACTTCTTTAGACATCTTCAGTGGGATTAAAGATGAATTAGCCCTCAAATGATGGACCATGGATAAATGGATGAGACCATGTATGCACATCAGTCAAACTATGTAGGAATTAGCTTGAAACTTGGCTAACTTTCACCTTTGGATGAAGATCAATAGGGATGTGAAAAAGATGAATCATCAAAAAAGTGGAAGGACATGGCAAAGAACGTGGATGAGTTTTCTTATCTTCATTTATCATATGTATCTTTTACTTAGAAGTGGGTTAATGGTAAGTTATACAAACCACCTATTAAAGTAGTGCCTAAAGTGGTTGGAGATTTTAACCACCTACTCAGTTAGTGCCTTAATGGCTTTATGCCTACGTTCTTGTATGTTTGCCCAAAAAGTATCCAAAGGCCTATAAATACCTTATTTGAGTAAAGGCTTCATTCATTAGAAAAACTTGGAGCTTTTGTAAACTTTTTATCAATTGTAAGTAATATAAAGATTGGCAATTTTGTTGTTAAAGCTTTATGCATGTTTCTCTTCTTATTGCTATCCATTTTCCTTTGTAGGTTTAGTGAATCACATTGTTTGATCTAGCATTTGTATTAAATACCTTAAACATGAGGGAATTGGTAAGGTATAGTTAAAGCGATCCAGTACCATACCTAGACTTTGGCTCATTTTAGGTACGAATTTAGAGTTCATTGCAAAGTCTTTGTAACATTTGGTATCAAAGTAGTGTTGGTGATTAATGATGGGTGGCAATAATCTTAATGACCAATCATCAATCCTTTACCTTCAGGTGAAGAGGAAGTCCCTTCTTATACGTCACATTTTGATGTGTTAAAGAGGCATATCCAATCATTGCAAGAACAAGTGCTAAACTAGATTAAAGAATAATAAAAGGAAATTTTTTAGATGATAATCCTCAAACATGTCATTGCTATTTAGGATATGGGACATGCTAAAAGCACTATGTTTAAGGTGCAAGAACCTAATTTTTTAAGGGCATTCGAAATTTTAAGGAACTTAAACTTCTTGTGGGATATGGAACAGTATTTTGCAGTTGCTAAGGTGGCGAAAGAAGAAAAGGTGAACATTTCAATAACGTATCTCAATAGGGATGCAAAATTATGTTAAAGAACTCAAACCTCTACTGAAATGAATGCTTGTCATCCTCCCATGGATATATAGAATAAGATGAAAAAGGAGTTAAAGGATCAGTTCCTTCCTAACAACAATTATTGGCTTACGAAAGTTACCTTAAAGCAGTTAAAGTAAGATGGGTCAGTAAGCAATTATGTTAAGAAATTTAGTTCCTTAATGTTTGATATTGAGAATATGTCATATGATGATGTATTAATCAAATTCATGTCAAGATTACAACCTTGGGTGAAAATAAAGTTGCAATAACAAAATGTCAAGGATATTATGGGTGCTATTGCAGTTGCAAATGTTTTGGAAGATTTTAAGGTGCCAAGGGAAACCAAATCATCCTCCTCTTTTTAAAAGTCAAAAGAAACTCACTAAAAGAAGGTGAAGGAAAGAAGAAGAAAGACTAGGGCAAGAAAAGGGAGAGTGGTCTTAAAGAAAAGTCTAAACAAACTAGGCAACCTGAACAAGGTGAGAAATTTTTCAAGAAAAGCTGTGGTTGTTTCATATGCAATAGACCTCATTATGCTTATGACTAAATCTTTGTACATCTTTCTTTTCTTATTGATGTCCTTTTTTTTTAACTTGGTGAAAGACGTTGGCTTGCTTTAAATTTTGCATTAAACACCTTAAGTACGAGAAATTAATAAAGTTGAGTTGAATAGCAAATGTTCAACTACAGTATTTAAATTTTTGACTCATTTTGAATGCGAATTTAGAATTCATTGCAAAATCTTTATAATAATTGGCTTATATTCATGATTTCCATGCAATTTGTTTTGAAACGTTGTGTTGAGCAAATCATCAACACAAAATTAGCCAGTGTTGATAATAATCATTAGATTATTGAATTCCAGGACACCAAATGGCTAGACGGGGAAAAAGAAAAAGAATTTTTGCCGCTGCTACGACATCGTCTTCAACCACCCAAGTACAAAATGATGCGTTTAACACGCTGGCTAGTCCTTTCTCTCCTAAGACCAGACCTGATCAACTGATTCAGGCAAACAGAAAATGGTGAGAATAGGGAAAGTGTTATTGAAAGAAGCAGGGAGTGGAATTAGCAAGAATCTATTGGACATTCTGGTTTGCCCGCTCTCCAAACAGCCTCTGAGGTGGTGTCCATGTTTTATTAACTTCACTTTTATAGCTTCTAAGAAGGGTGTTATGCTTTATTGAGCTTTTTGCCTGCTATTGCTTCGTAGGTTATGTGAAGAAACCAATTCTCTTGTCAGCGACACCATTGGTGTCTCTTATCCTGTAAGTCCTTAAGAAACAATTATTTCTTTTAAGCTTCTTTATATGAATTTGTTGCTTGTTTTTGGCAGATAAAGGATGGGATTCCTTGTCTGGTTCCAAGGGACGGAAAGATTCTTGAACTTGAAGACGATTCCAATCCTGCTGGGTCTGCTGATTCCTCTACCACAAAATAAGGGGTTACAGTTGTTGAATGTCAGATCTTTTGTGTTTTGATTTTTAGGGCCCTGCAAGATGATGTTAAATTTCAGTAACTTGTATCCTTAAAGATTCAATTTTTCCAAATGTTGCCAGCTGTTTTTCTGTATTGCTGGAAGCTCATTCAATGTCAAAAATGTTTCTAATGTCTGATGGTATTTTATGCTCTTTCTCAGGAAAGCTATAAGATTCTTATCATAAATTGAGAACGCAGTTGAGTTGATCTAGTCTGGAGGTTCAGCTATTGGAGAATAGACCAAAATTTTCGTTACATGTTTGTTTGGAATGGTATTTAGAAGGGGAAATGTCATGCTTATTTTGTAAGGCAATGTGAACCTAACGACGAGGAAATTCCTGCACATGTATGTAAAGATATTGGGAAGTTTTGGATTGGCTATCTTAACGAGTTAAATCCAGGATTGCTGTTGACTGTTGGCTGTAGCATTAGATATTACCTATCAGTGAGTGAGCCATTAATTTGCCTTCGGAGACTTAAACTATCCATTAGGTGGAAAATTGTAAGAACGAGTCATTATTTAGCAGTGCTGATTTTGACCTGGAGGTTTTGTACTAAATGAAGGAATGAAGATTTGAGTTGAGATAGTGCAGTATTTTGCTAATTCGATTTGAGGACAAGTGTAACACTCGTTGACATCTTTTTGGTTGGACGCTCTAATTCTGCTCTCCATATCTAACAAGCCTTCTAAAGTAGATAACTGGCCATCAGTAACATGATTGTGTCTGTTTAAACCCATTTCCCAGTTTTCTAATAGATTTTGAGTTAAAACTTCTATATGATCTAATGGTTTCTAGAACTTTGTCCCCTTCATTCACAATTTCATCAACCTAATCCAGCTGCTATGTCATTCCACTCTCTGACAGGATCAAGCTCAGTGAAAGCACTGCAGAGCAGTCATGAGTTTCGTTGTGTTTGCGTGTCAACGAATGAAGGCAAGACAGGAAACAAGATTCCTTTCTTACCTGCATAAATTCCTTATGTTATGTATCAATAGGTGGATCATCAAGTGCTGGAATACTTGATCAGTTTGCTGATTTTAGGATATGGGAGAGGAGCAAGAGCAGTTCGTTGAGGACATCTTGATTTGGTTTTCTTCGTTTCATGTTGGAGGCTTCTAATTACATAAGCTTGCATTCTAGTTGGCGGCAATGACAATTCCAACAATAATATATGGTGGCTAGATTAAATGTAACATCCCACTCCCGCTGGACCCGAACCCGATATCGACGGTGATATCAGAGTCCGTGCCCCGCGAGGGTGGTGTGCCACATCACTAAACAGTTAAAAGTCGGTATAAAATTTTTTTTGAATACTCTGATCAATGATCATTAATTTGGGCCCACTTTTTCTTTTTCAAAACATTTTGTTTACTTAAACTGAAAACGAAACATATTACATTTTTAATCGATGAAACATAAAGTACAGAAAGTTGATAACTCAAATTGGCCCATTTTATTTATAACCATTTGATACAACACAATGAAATCAACAGAAACTTTTATTAGCCACTTGGGCCCATTTCAAATTACAAAAATACAATCATTTTCAGTTTCTCAAAATTATTACACA
>JANZXP010000194.1:22460669-22492914 GCA_027576715.1 Erythroxylum flavicans | reverse complement strand
TGACCTAAAACCTAATAACAAGGATAAAAACATCATTGTAGTTCTAATAAAAATAAAACACAATAATTAAATAAATAGATAGATTTATTAAAGCTCTTCATCACCAACAAAGCAATAGTAGCCTCAAATCTTTTAGGTAAAGATACAAGTATTTTTTGAGCTATTCTAGAATCGGTAAGTTCAGCACCAAGTATTCTTACCTTATTTGCAATGCCAATCAACCGCTCAGAATACTCTTTGATCGACTCAGCATCCTTCATACGCTGCATTTCAAATTCTTGAACCAAGTTCAATACTTTCATGCCTTTGATTTTTTCATCTCCCTGATACTCCTTTTTAAGAAAATCCCAAATTTCTTTAGCTGAGTTGCAAGACATAAAATGGTTGAAAATGATTGGAGAAACAGCAGCAAAAAAATAGGCCTTGGCTTTGGCTTTTTTTGTCTTCTTCTCCTTGTGAATCTTTATCTGAGCAGCAGTAGGATTTCCAAGCAAAGAAGGTACTTCATAGTCTTCTTCTACAGCCTCCCACAAGTCACATGCATCCAAAAATGTCTCCATCCTTTCTGCCCACGCTTGGTAGTTCTCACCATCAAAAATTGGTGGAGTCATTTTTGAAAAGAACTCTCACTCTCCAAAGGTCTGATGGTCTTTCATAGAAAAAGGTTTGGGTGCTATTTGGATAAACACTCAGAAAAAATAATCTCACAAGTCTCTCTCGCAAGTCCCTTAAGAAAGAGAGCTCTGATACCACTATTGTTTTTACTCCGTAATTGAAAAGACAATAAAGAGTAATTGGAAAAAGGAATACTTTTTTTGATAATCTGATTCATATATATATAAGCACGCATCATAAATGAATTACAACGGAAAAGTAATAACAAGTCCTGAAAAAAAGCTACTACTAACAGTTTGTTCTAAAACAGAAAATAAAATAAAATCTCCTAACTTTCAGCTAAAGTCTAGGAATACTAGGTTAAGCAACACGTGAGACAACCAACATCAGCAAAATTTTGATTTTTTTCGTTAAGAATGATAATCTGGCATCAAAAGGTTGGAATATATAACTTGCGTCAAATGGCCTTAGGTAGGATGCAATTACAGTAGCAACTCAGGCAACTCACTTTCTGTGATTGAAAGGTAGGATTAGTATAGTGGAAAACTCGTGTTTCCTCGGAAGAACAATCTTTTTCGTTTCATACGTCCACAGGTTCACATAAGAATAGAGAAAAGATGAACATTGTCACCTATTTTCTTCTGTTTTGGTGTTATTGCCTGTAGAATAAGGTGATTGGAATTATGTCTCAGAACCAACAAAAGGAAGAGAGAGTTAAGAATCAGTGGTAACAGAAAAAAACAAAGCTTTTCTTAAGCAGTGGAAATAAAGTTAGTACATATACAGAATAAAGACGCGGCCTAAGCCTTTATATGTGATCGTGATGTATAATATTGTATGAATGTCTCAGGTATACGAAGAGTTTATTGTAGTAAATATTGTATAAGAATAGCTGTATCAATGCTTGATCGGGTGACCTTCAACTATACGTGTGGGCTACTATATCTTACATAGCTTGCCCAAAGTACGAATGCACTTCTCTATCGTTCCACACTTGTTTTATTTCTGTTCTATTCGATTTCCTTAACATTCTTTATTTTATAACTATGCAAATGCTATAAATAGAGAGACCTGATGCACCTAACCATATGTTCATGGAGTTTCGACCTTCGTAGAATACTGCATGTCCATTTTCACAAAAGGGGAACAGCTTGAAAACCCGGAGATGTAATGATCAATACCCTTTTTCCGCATGTTTTGCTATTCTGAAACTATTCTCCACAGGGAATGGCAACGCACTGAACATTTTGTAGCTATCCTTTCAGTGGAAACCCACGAGCAAAGCCTTTCGATTATAGAAAAAACACTTCCAATAAGTCCCTAGAATCAGATAGTTACTGGCTTCGTCTCTGTTGAATTCTAAGTACAGCACATGGGACCAGGATTCGGCCTTTTCCTTTCCTTGATATCTTAGGGTCAAGTGCAAACCAATAATCAATTCTTTGCCCGAATTGTGCTCCCCTACAGGGCCATGGTTGGCCAGTATGCATACACGAATTAATAACCTCCTATAGAAATGGAAGCTATTTAGTCTTCAATCTCGTTACAAGTGAAGGTTGGCATAGGTTTTAGATAAAAACCACAGTGCAATAATAGGTAAATGAATTGTATATCCTACGGAGGAAGTGTAGTGCAGTGAGTAAAGAGTTTCTTTATTATCAAAGTTGGTGCAGATTGGGAAGCCACCCCTTAAGTTTAGGGTATGGGATTGGCAGCCACTAGTCAGCACTCAATAGTCCCTGTAAATTTTCATTTTGCCGAAGGGACAAGCTTTCGTGTAGTATGTGAGAGACTTAACACAACGGTTGGAGTTCGCTAGTCGGCTACTAAGTAAATATGGTCCCACATTATGACCAAACCATTCGACATAAGCCCTTATTTTTCTGCAATCCCTTTCCTCTTCTCTTCCATTTTCGAATACCCTTTTGGTCCTGTATGTTTTATGACAACATTTTCACTTGGACACTTCTCCTAAAGACCCGTTTGCAGCCCATCTCAAATTCCTTTTCGAGGATTCAACTTACAATCACTATTTGCACAATGGTCAATTTAATTAACAGTACATTAACATCATCCTGCACAGGAAACGTCAAATACCAACGTCACAATGTACATAGACCATGCAACCCAGCATTTACTTCTCCATGTTTCCACATTTCGTCTCTTTACTTTCCTTCCTATTCAAATACAGGCCACCCCCTATAGTACCACCAATTCAGTTACAAATTTCATTCTTTATAAGCACTTTTGTATCATCATTTTTATTGCTCAACTCTTTCTCTGTGGTGTGTGACTGTGTACGCTAGTTTTTCAGTGTTACTATCTCATTTTCTTTACTTCGGCCACTTTTTAAAGATTTGGAGAAATGAGGAGCAATCTGGTACTCGTATTATGGCTCGTCTTACTTTTGTCCCTCGTTGATCTCAGTCATGGCTCAAGGAAAACGATAACTTTCAAGATTACGCCCCACTCTCAGAACTCACCAAGTACAATTTCAGGGTTTTTCCCAAAGGGAATTCCTATTCCATCTTCGGGTCCATCGAAGAGGCACAATGAAATCGGTATACAAAGTTCAAAGACTTCTCCATGAAAGGAGTGCAGAAACAATCCATGAATAATGCTGATACGATCTTACTCACATAACCTTCTTCATAGGTATGTGTGTGTGTGTGTGTATATATATCATCCGGAGGCCAATGGCGGGGTTAGTTAATTTGTCTTCACTTTTTGGTGATCTCTAAGGAGAGAATGGTTCGCGTACTGTTTTCTTAGTTGACTTCTACTTCCATAAGGAGTGTTAACTAGTTAAAAAGATTACAAGAGGCCTCAGTGGCTTTTCTTTTTCCAGTTTATCCTTCTTCAACTCTTCTGTTTTTTGTTTGTGTTCATTCATCAGCATTTGGGTTTTCCATCTAGTTTATGTTAATTCACGATAAACTGTATTCAGGACTGATCAGAATTTTGATTACAGTTCAATGGAAAGTAGTTCTACTTCTTCATGGGATAGAAAGTAAACAAATCTTTTGCAGTTTAAAGGTAAGAGTAATGTGGTATTATGCTATGCGAGATTGAAAGTCATCATCATTGTCTAGTATGCAACACAATGAACAGTTTAATAGCATGACGTTCATATCTTCACTGATTATGTAATAGTGACGTGAGATTATGTTAATTTTGATTTGATCTACTATATATAATAGTTAATGGAGACCTGTTCGATCGTAGACCTCAAACTTTTAACTGTTCATGAGACAGCTTACAAATTCATTAATGCCCCAAACGCCTTTTTTTTAATTTTTGGACGACCAACATAAGAAAGTTCCAATTGATTAAAACCGAAAAGCAATTTAGATTCCTGACTAAATCGCAGTTCACATGAAACAGAAATTATTTTGTATTGCACATCAACGGAGCCTTGTAACTAGGGCAAACGGGTAACAAGGTTCTATTTTGTTTGGTATATTAAAGTCCAAAATTGTATATAAACTACTTCACACCTCATGCACCAATCACCTGTCGTCAACAACAACAACAGAAATTGTTTATTTATTGGAGGAGAAACAGCAATATTAATTTTCAGTACTCGGTGAACAAGAAATATTCTGAATAATAAAAGGTCATGAGATGAATGTATATCATGGAATGTCAATGGTTTCAAATCAAACACGACAAATGGAGGCCATGTGAGACCAATGAGAAGTGATAATATACCCTTAAGGACAAGCTTGAAGTCATAAGATGGTTAAAAATAATTGAAATTTGGATATTGAAAGAGGGAAATGACTAGTGGGTTCAGTTAAAAGGAGGACCCATGCAAGTTTATCATGTAAATTTCCTGAGGTAGATGGCATGAAAGTCCTTTTTAGTTGACTAAAGCGAAAAAAAAAAATACTTCCTGGACCAACCCTAAACTAAAGAAGAAGGCCCTTTGCTTCCTTTTCCTCACCTGCTTCAAAGCCAATAACATAATGTTGGAAGAAACATGCAAGGGACATGCTGAGAAAATAATATATAAAGCCTAATCACTTGCCTACAGAACAAATACTAACCGAAAATTATTTTTTATTGTTGCTGGTACTTTACGCAATGCAACAAACGTACATTGTTGCCTGTCTGTTTCCTGTAACAAGGACAATCGTTCAGTTAGAATTGTAATGATTTTATTATGTGTGATCTAATTCTTCATTCTGACTCAGTATTTTAGAATACAGATTGGATACCTGGGCATAGCATTTTCTCAAAAAGTCAGACAGTTCAAGCTAAGTTACTTCAGGCAATGGCAAGATCTTTTGCTGCCAAGGATGCTACGGGAGGGGTTTCAAGGCTTTGCAATTGTCTTGTGTTGTTGGACTTGCCCTTTCCATTACCAACTCCCTTCCCAACTTAGCCGTCCTTTTTGGAAAATTAAGCAACGATTAGTAGTCAAGCATTTGTCACGTCTGCTGAATTTCATAGCATTGACTTTCTCCAATTCTCAATATGTAACCAATACAATCCCCAAGAGGAAATTTATACACATTTAGTCCCAGAAAGGCGTGTGGGAAGAGAAAAAGTAAGCTAATGGGTCGGAAAAAAATTGCCAAGTGTTTAAAGTTACATACTGGTATTCTCATTTTAATAATGAAAAGAATGGCAAGCCAAGACGGTGATCCAGTAGAAAAAATTCCCATTATAAGAAAATAATAATAAGTTGGAGAAAGATGCATGGATAGGAAGCGAAGGAGCAGAAACTTTCTCGCCCTGATCATCTTAATTGATGCTTTCTATATACAATGCAATACAACAACTACGTAAAAACTGAAAAGGGCTGATACCCCAGAAAATTAAATGGAAGAACACAAAATTAATTACGAAAGAGAAGAGGCGGTGAACGTTTAATCTTTCCTTGACTAAAATCCTCTGATGAGAATACAAAATACATGACCAGATTAACTCTGCTTCTAAGGTTGGGAAGTTGTTGACATTCCCCCTTCTGATCTCCGGGCAGTCTGTCCAGAAACTGATGATCTGTCCGACCCCTGAACATTAAATTTTTCATACACTTTGTCACGGTTCTCAGACCACCATGTCTCTGCTTGATGCTCTCCAAATCTTCTACGGCTGCAGAAACATCTAGGTTATCAATTTGCAATGAGATGTTTATAGCTGAGAACATCTTAATATCTCAAGGTTTGTAATATCGGCCTTGGCAGAACTTGGGCTTGCTCTAATAGTGTTAATAAAGCTGACTAAATCAACCTCTTAGGATACTTCAGGATAATTCTCTAGACATATGATCACTAACATAAACTCTATTAAATATTGGATTTTGTAAACAGTTTGCTACCATAATCGCGTTCTTCAAGATGTGAAATATGTCGTCTACAGAGGTAGTGATATAGCAAGCATAGGTAGTAAAATAAACGAAATTAGAGTACCTGAAGCGCACTCGTTTAAGATCCCTAGTTCCATCATGCAGGGCCACGAGAGTTATGTAAACACCAGGCTCATACTGTTCAATCCATTCAGCCTCAACCTGATTACCATTCGCAATTAATGGTGAATCCCTGGTTTTCATACCATTATCACCAGCTTGTAGAGGTCTAGATTCCCGTCCCATGTCCGGTAAATTAACATTACTTGCCTGAACCCCCCGACCACCATTGGACAATAAATTAACATTACTTGCCTGAACCCCCCGACCACCATTGGATAATCTATCATCTGGACGATCATCCTTTTCAGGTTGATCCCTGAATGGCAGAATGGGTACCTGAGTTCCATTTATTGTGGTAGTATCACTCCTTATTGGAGAGAGTAAGGCAGTTCCACCAGTAGGGTCTGATCTAGAATGCTGCTCTCCATTAGAATCAAGGTGATGAATACCATTCAGTTCCAATCCATTCGATAAACAAGCAAGTCTCAGGCTCTCGGCATCATACACTCCAGGTGGCAGCCTCTCAGCGATATCCTTAAGCTAGAATTATAGGGTTGAAGTACTTCAGCATAAGATTATTGCAAGGTAAACAAAAATAACATTTCCAACATTTGTGGAAGTCTGACTCAAACAACTTAAAAGAAACCGTCCAATAACACTAAGAAATGTAAGGTAAACAAAATAGGCATCTGACAACTTTAACGACTTGTCCAATCATATACTTAACAGATATTCTTCTACACCAATGGCGAAGTATTATCCTTTCTAACAAAGAAGCTATTCCAACAATCTGTTAACTTCCAACAAATATTTGCCACTCCATAAACTCAAATGAGACCTAAGATAGAAGAAAGCATTAGCAAAAAGGTGGAAAGTAACATATGAAGCATGATACCTGAGCAGTAAGTGACTTTATAACTTCTTTTGCAGATTTTGATCTTGCCGACTCTTCTGCCGCTGCCACCATAGCTTCTTGTACCTTCTTTGCTGATTTCTGAAGTTCTGATTCCTGGAATTCGCATCTCTGTCTCAGGCTCTCAACCTAGACCAGATACATCACCCGCAAGAATTAGACATTATAAACAAAACAGTAAAAGAAAATTTTACAAGCAAGCACAAAAGAGGAGAGAGAAGAGGAGTGAAAAATAACTTTCAGATCCAAATCAAAATTCAGAATCCAACCCAAGTAACAATAGATTAGGTACTTTTAAACATCCTGAATCTGATACAAATGAAAACACTTATCATGTGAATAACTATTGTTTCATCAACTTAAGAACCTGAGTTAAGCATCATTAATTTGGGAACTGAAGCAACTTACTTGTGCACGCAATTTAAGCACTTCTTGATTCAAAAGTTCATTTGTTTTCTTCAGACTATCAGTAACACTTTTGGAAAAGGAAAGTCCTGATGTTGTTGGAACTGGTGTAGCTGAACGTGGTGGGCTTGATCTCCTTGACAAAGGTGACACAGACCTGGAACTCACACCAGATGGTGTAAGAACTTGTTTGGGAATTTTTGACCGCAAATCAACAGTACTGGACAAAACAACATCTTTCAACTGCAACAGGGAAGGAGCTTGTGGAGCACGAACAAGGGAGAATGTTTCACTTCTCTTTCCTTGTTTGGCTGCCTTGTTATCTAATTGTTTAATCAATTCCATATTTGAGGGCACTGATGACTTTGACAACCTTATTTCAGCCTTATCCAACCTGTCTTTGTTTTCACCTGAAAGGCGAGGCACAGAATTCCTCCTATTATTGATTATTGCTTCTGACACCTTGTTCAGTTTGACAAAACAGGAATCACAGACACGATATGGTTTGCCAGGATTAGGAGCTAATGCTGCTCTCATTGCTTTCCTAGAGCTGCACGAATGGCAATGAACAAGTCCACAATTGTAGCAGTTATGCCTCTTCCGAGTAAAACCGAAAGCCTGTCTGCAGGATGAGCACTGAGACTGCTCAGCACCAGATACCCATTTATGAAGACATATAGCTGCAGTATAGTTTGCACCACAGGCTATATATTTTACATGTCTGTCTTTCAAAGCTTCAACTAATGTTGGTGTTTTCCTGTCCTCAATATCACCATGGCCCAACCTACCATTAGCACCTTTTCCCCAGGTATAAACTTCATTCCGTGATGTTAAAACTGCAACATGATATGCACCACAAGCAATTTCTTCAACAGATTCTCCAGAAAGCTTGTCTTCTACCAAGCAAGTGTGTTTTCCATCAGCATGAGGATTCCCAAGTTGACCATAAACGGTACTCCCCATTGTAAAAACATGTCCCGAAGTGGTCAAACCAACAGTTAAACTATGCCCACAAGAAACTTTATGAAAATTGTGATCAATCAGTGCGGGGACACACGTGGGCTTAAGACGAGGTTCCTTGTCTCCATGTCCAAGGCGATTTTTATCCCCATCACCCCAAGTAAACAATTTTCCGGATGAAACGCTGGCACTAGACTGGGTGACAATAACCTCAACTACAGCAGCTGTATGCCATACTCCGCATGCAACAGCAATTGTCCTCAACCCAGAGAGAGATTCCACTTCTCTAGGAAAAGCTACGTTTTCTCTGTCACCATGCCCCAAGACCCCAAATGTTCCATCACCAAATGTGAAGAGCTGTCCAGTTGATGTTATCAAGGCTGTATGCCATGGACCACAAGTTACAGAAGCAACTTGAAGCCCTTCAAGAGGCCCAGAGATTCTCTTCGGTATCCAATGACAGACATCAGTACCATGACCAAGAAGCCCAGCATTATGTGTGCCGTCTCCCCATGTATACAATTCCCCAGCAATTGTGACAGCACAAGTATGAAATTCTCCACAAGCTACAAAGTCAACAGTAGTTACAGCCAAAGATTCGACCAGGCGAGGTTGAATAACATCCTTACCAACACCATGGCCAAGCCGTCCACCAGATTCTTCACCCCATGTGAAAACTTCACCTTGCCTTGTGACAAGCGCAGCATGCCTAACCCCACAGCCTATATGATGCACATCTAAAACTACGTTAGACTCTAGTGGCCTGGGGAGAAGTAAGTCAGCTCTACTGCTCAAATAATTGGTACTCTTGTCAGCTCCAACCTTAATAACGCCATCAGATATGACTTCACCCCATATGTATACATCACCCAATGCATCACAATCATCTGGTGCAGAACCATGGCTTGAAGTACTCGGTTGGCTGGAGACACTGACCCGAAATGCATCTGAATTAGATCCTTTAACTTGCATATTTGTGTTGTCTGATGCTACATATGATCGATCAGAGTGTGGAGAATTCTCAGGCTGAAAGTTCTTTGGAGAAGTAGTGGCGTTGAAACTGAAAGAAATCTCTGGAGAGCTGGTATCTTGTGTAATACTGATGGAACTGTCACTTGGACTATTGGAAGTCAAGTCTTTACTATCCTGACAGAATCAAACATTTAATTGTAAAAAGGCGCATATAGAAGAAAACAGGAAATGACTTCACAGTTAAAGTTTATAACCCTCAGTAGTCAACCAAAGAAAGGAACAAAACGAGAACAACAGAGAATCATAAATTGCAAAAACATAGAAAGAATTTTGGGGCTTATTTGAATTCATGATTGTACTCTAAACTGAGTATGATTACTATAAGCAGCCAAATGGAAGAACTTTGGTGGGACAGCCACCCTTCATTCAGGTGTCGCCTACATTGGTTTGCAAACATCATATGTAAGTTTCCACTATGATTAGCTGTTCGATTGTTAGTTTATAACATCACGCATCAAAGGCAACTTTTGGACAAGGTAAGGTAGGAAGAGAAAGTAGAATAAGCTGCAAAAAACCAAGACAAAGATTAGAGAAGGCAGAATTACATCAAGGTAGAGCCCTCCATCATTCCATCCATCGATTTTGGATCGCCCACCTTGACCAGAAGATATTAAAGCTTTTAGGCCAGTAATCCACACCTCTGCCTCAACTTTGTCCTTGCAAATCTAGAAGACAACAATAAATAGGATTCAGATCTTTGCAGATGATGCACCAAGCAAATCACTGTGTAACAATTCTATTACCAACCAGATCAAGAGATCGCTTCCCGTTGTTGTATATAAGGGAAAATGATAAATAGTCTTTTTCAGGACGGGGATAGCGCTGGAAAACAGCCTGGTAGGAAACCAACAAGATCATATTTGGCAGAAGCTCATGTCGAAGGTATAAGGCAGAATTATAACTTCAGATATCACACAATAGATTATTTCCCAGAGAAACATTACACCAATGAAAAAGATACCGAATCTTACAGTTCTCTGTCCAGGAACAATTCTAGAGACAGAAGATAACTTGAGACTTCTCTCGCCACTACTTGAAATCCAGTTCAATGTCGATCCATCCTGCATATTGCAGCCCAATAAATTGTACAAGAAGTTGCAATGATCTTGGTAACATTTAGATGGAAAAACACAGGAAACTGCCATCCATATTATTCAAACACTAAGCATATTGGAAGGCAGAATTCAAGAAATGGGCTTCAAAAGGTGGATTATTTTAGCTGATAGTAATGGAAACAAGCATCTGGCGCATATCTAGCAGTTGAGATAAATGTTTGTTTAGGCAAACACCAATGGATCTTGACAGGAAAAATATATTTTTTTGGATGTATAAATGCAGAAAAAGATTGGGAAACCCCAAAAGCTGCAACTAGTATCATTCAATGCTCCTTCATACGTACTATCTTCATTTATTAGTCACCAGCACATCGAATTATGAGACAAGAAAATCTCTTATGGACCAGTTTAGTAAGTATCGCTCTCACACTAAAACTGCAACAGGGATAAGTAAAGCAACCAACGACCAATTTAAATTCTCAGGGAACTAGCAGCCACATAAACAAAATATAGTCCTGAGATTATCATGAAACCATATATTAATTTACAGTCGAGATTTTCTATTTGACACACTTCTCAATACAGAAAGTTAGAAAGGGACTCAAATATGATTAACAAAATATATCAAAGATCATATATTAATGAGCTCTTCAAACTACAAAACATGAGTTCTTTATCATGATCGCAAGATAGCAAGTTTTAAATTACAAGACTATAAATATAAAAATTGCCACCATTGCATGACAGTTAAAAACATCTTGGAATAATTCTTTTTCAGCTCGATGCAACAAAGATGGCAAGTATTTTTAGACAGGGTTTAGAAATAAACTTACATTAGAAAGTCTAAATGGGCAAAACTTAGGCTTCCCCTTCCGACCATATTTAAGAAGTTGAGCTCCCTTTTTCAAAGTTATCAATGCCTGAGAAAACATAAGAGTTTTAAAATAATTATGAGAAGGGTAGCATATATTTTAAAGTATATGGAACAAAAGAACAGAGAGGAGGAAACACCAGCTGAATATTCAGATAATTACATTGCATAACTTCTGGCCTGATATAGTAATTACAGTGAAATAACCAGTAACAAAATTATTGAAGCAACAAATCCCTGTGGACCCATGAAATTTTATTTACATGCCAACTTGTCGATTGTTACCGAAGCTATTTATTGGAGAATCAGATTCCTGTCTCCCATTTCATAGTTAGTCTTAACCTTCACATTCTAACAAAATATAAAAAGCTATTACATCAAAGAAAATTGGAAGCTATCAGGCGGAAAGATCATATTATTAAAATCCCAATAGGCTAGTACTCACGTTTCCTTGCACAACAGACGGCAATTTTCATCAGTTAATTTCTTCTATCAAAAAGCACTTCCAAGCACCGTTTAAAATCAAAAAACCAGCAATTTATAAAACTTGCACAAAAGGGAAATTAATATTAAGACCGCAAGAAACGAAATGACTACTTATTAAGCTTACTATCCAAAGTAAATAATCCAAAATCCTAAGAAATGAAGAATAATTTGCTCCCATTTCTTGGCTACCGTACAGTCGTAATCGAATGTGATTTTACATCTTAACTAAACCTCCCAAATTGAAACCTCAAACTAATCACTTCAGGTACAAAAATCTCCCGGAAGGAAAGAAGAGATTTTGTATACAATTTCTTACAACGTAAAAGTCCATTCTTTTCCCATTGCAAGCACGAAAAGAAATGAAAATTTCTCAGCAAGTTGGCACTTGCGTTGAAAAATATGATGTAAGAAAAAATTGAAGGGTCCAAGACAAAATTCCACTAGTTTTAACTCATTGAAACGCACAAATATATCAGGGTTTTTCAGAGGGAGAACCTGGACAATGTCACGGTTGGCATTACCGTAGCAAACAAGATCTGCCATTCCATGTGAAGATATTTACCAGAACGCCACCTCCGACTCCGATCGCTCACCGGAGCTCCGTTCATCATATACCATCTAACTCACTCCTCACATCAAAACCCCCGCTCTCTCCCTATCTTTCTAGCCCAAAACCACCAGCTTTTTCTTTCACAGATCTGCTCCTATATCTTCAAGCGACAAATAATTCCAAAATCCCAAGTCAAAGCCGCTGATCGCCAAGCTTGACTCTCCTAACAACAGAGGCTATCTTCTTGGAATTGTCGACTACAGTTGCAGCTTTCACTTCAAATGGAAGCCCTCAAGCGGCGAAACAAAGACTTGGCGGCGTCGCCGGACGGAGAAAGGGAAGGGGGAGGGAGAGAGTGTGTGTGTATTTTTTCGTTAATATTTGTACAAGTACGGAGGGAGTCAAAGATGAGAAAACAAAAAGAAAAATAAACAGAAAGCGGGAGACAGAGAAAAAGTAGAGACGATGGGACATTTCCGAAGCACAGCTTAATCGCTATTCTTCTTACTTTAAAACATTAATTCTCAAAATATTAAAAAAGTATATAATAATAAAACTAAAAGAGGTTGACATTCACTTCCAGCCTCCAGGGTAAAGTAAATATATATATATATATATATTTCTTATTAATACGGAGACAAAATTAGAAATTGCATTGTCCATTGGATACATGGTATGTATGAAAATGAAAATAAGAATAAGAAAGGGACACGATACATGAAATTTTCTTACATGCAATAATTATTTAAGTCTCAAAAGATCATACACATAATTTTAATTCATCTCACCATATAATATGAAAGCTAGGTTGGATAATTAATATTAAACATACAAAATTAGAAAATGGAGCAAGGGGCCACGTATGGTGGCGTTTGGAGAATCTAATGGATTGCCTTCCTAAACATAGTCATATTGCGATCTCTGGAAATGGTAGGTATATCTTCTATTATTACATTGCAACTCATTCTCAAGTAGTGCACTTCTTATTTTTAGTGAACTACACTGCAAACAAACTACGAAGACAGATTTTTTAACTATGATAATAGCACCTGCACTGCAATTTGCTTAGCTCTTCAGACTAAAATGACAATAACACCCCTGAAGATATCGAGAATTTTCTTGATCTACGTGTACATCTCTTGGATTTGGTTGGTGAATTGATCGGCCACGTTCCGTCGATGATGTGCTTCACTTGCAACATTACGGGACCCACCACCCTTTTTTTTGTTTTTAGCTTTATAATTTATATAAGACCGCGAAATTTAACAAAGCTTTATATTGGTCAGTGGTCAGACGCTATAATTAGATTAAAAAATCTAGTATTTTATTATTACTAAATAACAGTTTTAAGATGATTTCACGTAACTTTAATTCTGAATGATAACAATATCCTTTACCGCAAACTAAAAATTTAAAACAACTCTTAAAGTAGATGAGGTTTTATAATTGAGTTTAAGATCAATTTTTTAATATAGTTATCCATCCAGACCTTATTAATGGTATTAGAACAAATAATTCCAATGTGTTGATGTTGATGTGCAGCACAAGCATACGTATAAGACATTAAGGACCCCAAGTTATGAAACAGACAGCCAATAGCCATTGAAGTGGATTATTATTATTATTTGGAACTGGAAGGCGTTGAAATCAAACATTACACTAGAGCAATAAATATAGGGAGAATAAGTAAGGTAATGATGCAATGATTGTAATTGAAACATGATGAATACCTTGAAAGCCGCCGTTCTAGTTCTAGACTTTTGTTTAAGTTCTAAGTTGGAATCATTTTGATAGGTGAAAGGGAAGTACAGTGAGTGAGTGAAAGCATTGATGCAAAGTGAAGATGAAGCATTTCATATGAAATGATGAGAAAGAAGATGAGGAATTTGGTGTATTCGTCTTCCAAAGGCTAGCTTTGTAGACAAGAAGCCAAAATTTTGCGAAGCCTGAGACTGAATTTGACATAATTACCATCCCTTGACCCCACCTCGGTCGCCCTCTCGCTTCTCATATGGGGTCCATTTGCTTTATAAAAGGAGCAACGTGGTTGCGGTTTGGTGTATTTATTCAATCCCAAGCTAAATTTTGCCTTTCGTATTATATATACAACATAATTTGAATTTCTAATATCAATATAATACTGTTTTAGGTTTAAAAATTTCCCAAAATAAACATAAAAGTTAATAATTTTTATGTTCTAGAAACTTCATTACCAAATCAATGAATTCTAAAAACAAGTGTTTTAATTTTTATTATAAGAAAGCTGATTTGAGAACCAAGTGTGGTCGTTAATCCATTAGAACACCGCAGACAAAGCCTGGTGCTCACTCTGGCCTGTTACTTTTCTTTTCTGTTTTGCTTTCACTTTTCCAGGCCCTTTCATACTGAAAATCTGACACCAACAAAAGTTCAACTTACCATAGATTATTTAAATAATTCGAAACACAAAACCCTTCTTTTCCAGACAATCTCTTCTTGTTCTTTCTGCTCATTGAACTTCTCAATCGAACAAGGAATTTAATGTCTTGGAAGTAATAATTTGTATAAAAGATGTAACTTATTTTGGTATATGCCCAAACTAGATTAATAAAGGTCTTGTTTTATTTCTATCATATTTTCATATCATCCTAACGCCAATTAATCAATCATACAGTATTGAATTAAAGGAGACGAAATTAAAGAACCTTCACCTTCAATCAAAGGAAAGAAAGGGTGCCCGTATATATGCATGTCCTTGTTTATTAGGTGTCAAGATTTGTTCATTTCTGCATCATTCCAGACATTATGGATACCTCTTCAGTGTCAGAGGTCACTAACTGGAGGGTTCTTTTCAAGGGGCTACTTCAAGGGGGTTAGCAATCGTGGTTTGTCATCAATGGGTATATATTGTGACTTCTTATCCTATCTAACCCATAAATATATATAACAAGACATTTGGATGATTTAGTAGAAGAGAAGTAATTATTTAGTACGTGAACATCAAGCAAGGGGGTACCAGTAGTCCCTACCAAAAGAACCTACAGTGGTTTGGCTTCATATAAATTGTTCAGAGATGCCATTTCAAGCATTCACATGTGACGATCATCAATAAGCCATTTAAGCAATTGAAATATGTACTCATTTTAGGAATAAAAAATGAATCATTAAATGAGAGAGTGGGAGTTCAAGAGTCCGTGTAGCAACAGTGTTATTTATAGGGATAACAATTTGTGTGAAAAGCAGTTATTGCTAACCAAGGCATTCATTTACTAGCTCTTTATTTCTCACTTTCCACATTTCTTTTCATTTTATGGCATTTGAACAATGAATTGTATAGAGTTCTAAAGTTCTAGGTTTCCCTTTGTTTTATTTTCACTCTTTTGTGTCAAATCTAAACAAATATGTGCGATCTAATTATTAGCTAGTTTTGATGCAATTCATAAACATGCTTTCTGAATTATAAGCTTCTCTCAAGTTAAAACCATAGTTATATACTAGCGTATTCTCAGAATGATTTATTTTTGCTTATCGATTATGTAACAGTTCAACTTCTTACTTTTAGAGGATCAAACACATATTTTAGTTTATTGCATTAGACGGTAGGAATTTTCATATCTCCATAAATGCATTTCACTTCTCTCCATGGTAAATTTAATACCAAGTTCCCAAGAATATATCCGATCTGTCACGTGAATGCAGACGTCGTCTTGAAGAGCGTGCTCCCACAGTACGAAAAGAATGGTTCTTGGCTGTTTTCAAAAGTGAAAAAGAAGTATAGCTCGTAACCAGTAAACTCATGTTTTTGATGCCTTTCTAGTTTAATAATACATAAAATTGAGTTTCTTAGCTAATTGGTATACATCTACATCCACATAAAAATTTCAATTCTGATATTGAGAGTTAAACATAGCATTATGCAATGTTTGGGGGGTAAGGAACATATCCACAGGCTTTAAGTTAGAACTGTTTCTTTGTGGCCCCTTGTAAACTGCCGTGTTTGTAATATTCCTGACATGAAATCTATTCTTGGTTCACTGAAATGAAAAGGTAGCTTTCATTCATAGGAGTAATATGGGGATAATATGTGGCTCTATAGTCTATAGCTACATACAATGCAATTCCCTCTTAATCAGGAATCTATTCTAACCTGTTACTACATAAAATAATGGATTAGAATAAAGCCAAACTTATTCTACATTTGCAAGTACTCTTTCGCAATCATATTATGCAACATGATTACATTATTGTCCCTGCTGCTTTGCGCACATTCAATGTAATATTTGGAGAGTAATTGAACCATGGCTTTCATTGGTATCTGTCACGGGTTTTAATTACAGGCAATCCTTTTTTTTTTTAATCTAAAGGAAGAATTGCAAAAAGATTACATATTGAGGCGAGGGAGACAAATCCCTGATAAATCCTCTAAAAGGACTGAGTGGTACCCAATGGGTGGAGTATCGAGTTATATGACGCCGATATCAGAGTGAACTGCGCAGTTAGCAAGCCAATCGGCGCTTCTGTTGTTTTCTCGAGAGACGTGGCGATGAATAACAATCCAATTTCTAGTAAATAGCTCAGTGATGCCCAAGACAATAGGATTAAGAGCCCGTGCTCGGTTGTCAGAGGAAGAAAGGAGGTTGAGCTCCGCAACAGAATCCACTTCCAGCTCGATTCGGCGATAGCCCAGATTCCATGCAAGCGTAAGGCCTGTAAAGACACCCCAAAGTTCTACAGACACTATTGAGCACCAACTAAGATTTTGAGTGAAGCCACCAAGCTAGTTGCCCACACTATCTCGTAGTAGTCCTGCTGTGGCTGTGTGCGAGGACATTTTGCAGGCTCCGTCTGTGTTTAATTTAACCCATCTCGTGGAGAGTTTGCTCCATCCGAATTGTGGCTCCTGACGAGGGCCGCGTCCAACATCCGATCCGTGTTGCCATACATCGGTCTGGGGAATCAGATCTGCATAAGACAAAATAAAAGAAGCTGGTGAGTAAAGCCAAATAAATTGATCATCAAAGATGGAAGAATTTCTCCATTTTCAAAGGAACCAGCAGGTAGTGCCAAAGATGAGCAGCCAGGCCCGACCGAGTACTGTCTGTCGACTATGAAGATTCGTAGTGAGCCATTCTCGAACCGGCAGAGTAAGAAAGTCAGAGGTAATGATTTGCGAAGGGAATGTGTGCCACACTTGAAGAGCGCGCACACAGTCTCGCATTACGTGCAGCGAGAATTCTACCAGTTGACAGTGATAACAGGCATCGTCGGTAGTAAGGTGTAGACGCACTCAACGTTGATTCGTGAGTAATCGGTTTTTTGCCAGAAACCAAAGGAATGAGCGAATGCGTTGGGGGCCCTTCCATTACCAGATGGCCTTCCAAATATCCTGAGGCGAGGTATCGGTGTGACCCATGAGCAGTGAATAGGTGGAAGCTATGGTAAATTGGCCAGTATCGGTCAGTCTCCAAATTAACTTATCCCGACCGAGGAAAGGTTTTGGGAGAAAGTACCAGCTATAGCCTGGCAAATCGTCCTTGGGAGGTAATTGCGAATAACTGGCCACTGCCACGAACCATCTGTGGTCACAAACTGTTGGACACAGCGGTATGTAAGGTCATATGTAAGGTCATCCGGGAGGGTGGTGGTGGTGTGTGCAATGAGAGGACCTATGCCTGCTATCCAAGGGTCGTGCCAGAAGCGCGTAGTGCCATCACCAACCATCCATTTCATGCCCTGAAGCACGATGTGCCAAGTTGCCTTTATGCTTCGCCAAATCATTGAGCCCCCGGAGGCAGCAAATGAGGTGGGGATAGTGGTGACGTCAAAGTTATATTTGGCAGAGAGAACTTTGACCTATAAAGCCTGCGGCTTGGTAATCAGGGTCCAACCGAGTTTGGCGAGGTACGCATCATTGGTCTCTCGAATTGTCCGAATGCCAAGACCCCCGACGTCCTTCGGTTGGCAAATGTCTGCCCAGTTGACTAAATGGATCCCCGTGTTGCCCGGAGACGAACCCCACAAAAATTGTCTAATAAGTTTCTTGAGCTCATCACATAGGCTACGAGGAAGTCGAACTGTCTGCATTGTATACGTGGGGATGGGCGTTATGACTGATTGAGCTAATGTGAGGCGTCCGGTGAAAGTCAACATGTTGGCTGACTATCCTGTTAATCGGTGTTGAACTTTATCCAGGATGTATTGATAAGTACGCTTGTTGACTCGGTCGTGAAGCAGAGGTACCCCGAGGTATCTTCCAAGATTCGGCGTCAGCTGGAACCTCAGTGCTTGGCTTAAAGAATGGGACAGCCTGGGAGAAGTGTTTTTAGAAAAAGAGCACCGAGATTTGTCTTGGCTGACTCGCTGTCCAGAAGCTGCACAGAAGGAATCCAGAATATCCCGAATGACTGGAACTTGATCCGGTGAGGCTTCAGCAAAGAGAATGAGATCATCAGCAAAAAACAAATGCGAGAGAGGCGGGCCAGTTCGTCCAAGCTTAATAGGACGCCATCGGCCTTGGGATACAGCATGGGTGATGGAATGGCTAAGTCTTTCCATACAGAGGACAAACAGGTAGGGCGATAAAGGGTCACCCTGGCGAATACCCCGGGATGGACGAAAGGTGTCACTAAGCTCTCCATTCCAAGTCACCTGAAAAGAGGTAGAGGAAATGCACTGCATGATAAGAGTGATAAGCGAGTCAGGAACTCCAACGTCAAGGAGAGTATCTTGGATGAACTGCCAGGACAACCTATCGTACGCTTTCTCGAGGTCCACTTTAAGAGCCATGATCCCTTTACGACCCTTCTTCCGTCGCATGGTGTGGATGACTTCCTGGGTAATGATGATGTTGTCTGTAATTAGTCGGCCTGGGACAAAGCTGCATTGATGCGGGGAGACCAGGTCGTCCAGGTAAGGTTTAAGACGCATAACAATGATCTTGGTGAGGGCCTTATAGATCACTGAGCATAACGCAATAGGACGGAACTGGGTAATGGAAGTGGGAGAGGGGCTTTTCGGTACGAGGACCACAATGGTGCGATTGAGCTCAGAATCCCAAATCTCATGACTAAAAATACGCTGTAAGAAGGAGGTCAGAGAAGGACCGACGAGAGTCCATTGGGATTGATAAAAAAGAGCTGGGAACCCATCAAAACCAGGTGCCTTGTTGGGGCCCATGGAGAAAAAAGCCGATTTGATTTCGTCAGGATGGAGCGGACTGCCCAGATCTTCGTGTGCCTGAGGAGGAAGGGGAGGGAAATGACCAGAGATCGGCCAGGTGGAGGGTTGGTGGTTGTCGACCGTGTATAACTGTGTGAGATATTGTTGCGCAAGTCGCCTGATGCTCGCTGGATCAGAACTCTCATTTCCTCGGTCATCTTTTAAGGAAGTAATCCGCGCTTGCCGGTGTCGGGTCTTAGTAACTGCATGATAGAACTTGGTATTTCTGTCGCCCTGGCTTAACCACTGGGTGCGGGATTGCTGGTGCCAATAGAGCTCTTCTTGGTACAGGACTTGTTCCAATTCATGCCGCAAGTATTCCTCCAGTTCCCGGAGAGAGGTCGAGGAGGGGTCGTCTAGGTGTTTTTGGATACCTTCCAGTCGGGCCATAAGCCTCTTTTTTCGATGAAAAATGTTGCCAAACTGGTTAGTATTCCACAGTTGTAAGTTCTCTGAGAGAGTTTTGAGTGCTCCAGGAAAATCAGAGCGAGGAGGACGCCAATGGTCTGCAACGACCTGAGCAAAACTGGGATGAGTGAGCCACGCGGACTGAAATCTAAAAGGCCTCGTTGTCGGCGCGGGGGGCGCTGTGTGCTTTAGAGTAATTAAAAGAGGCCGATGGTCAGATTTCAAGAACGGAAGGTGAGTAACTTCGGTGTGTGGGAACAGGGAGTGCCAAGAATGGGAGCAGAAGGCACGGTCTAGTCTAGCTGCAAGTTGGCCCCGACGCCAAGTGAATCTGGGCCCTGAGAAGCCCAGATCCTGAAGATGGCAACAGTGCACACAGTCCCGGAATTGGGAGTTGACAAAAGGTTGGAGGCGAGAACCCCCTCGTTTATCCTGAGATCTCTAATTTAGCATTAAAGTCCCCTCCTAGGAGCCAAGGTTGTGAGGTGGTCCTCGCAATCTGTTGTAAATAATGCCATAAGTACTTTTGAAGTGAATATGTAGAGCTGGCATAAATTGCGGTGAAGGCAAAATTGGAACGATACAGAGAAGATTAGCATGGCCCCTGCGCAAGGTGACACGCACAAATCGAGAAATGGTACAAGTTGGGATGATTTAAAATTCATAAAACTCATATTTTTTATTTGACTGTGATTTGCTTTTACTGTACTTTAGAAGAAAAAGACGAACTAGAATAGTATGCCGCCACAAAATAATGCTCGTTAAGTTGAGTTTTGAGAGATTCCTTCTCCATCTCTCTCCCTGTGAACTCGAAGGCTCCCGGGAGCCCTGTTTTGTTCATCGGATAATATGTTGGAACAACCTTTACCTTTCTTTACTTTCAGAAAGTATCTGTGTCTGTTCGCAATCATTTCCTTTCGCACATTCCTCCGCATTTCTCTTCTCAACAGATTTCCCCGTAATCTTGTAGTAGTTTATGGGAAGGAAACGAATTCTCTTACGCGCCTTGCAGTTTTCCACATTTTTTATTGTTTTATTCAAAACCCACAATATTTTTATTAATTTGATATTTCCAATATTAAAAGATCATATCTCTTATGATATTTCTATTATGTTCCGTTAAATCTCATCTATACATTTATATAAACTTTACATAAATATATGAATAAAATTTAATAAAACTAGGTTGGAACAGAGTAACTAGAACAGAAGATTTGATGCGCAATACTATAAGTCTTAAGTGTATATATATATATATAATAATTATCTAAAATATCAATGTTTATTCATCTTTCTCTCTGGTTACTTGACAATCAATGCTTATAATAATGCTTCTAATAGGAATTCTAATTTATCTTCATTCAATTACTGTTTTATTTTCTTTATAGGTAAATTTTTGTATAGTGATAAAATTCTTATACATTATGCAGAAATAAGTCTTTGAAATGTCTTATTTTTAATAGATAAATATCTAAAGTTATTGTTGATAAGAGTGAGTAGGGCGAGACTTTGATAAATATGAGTGAAGTTTCAATCTCATCAAACTCCGATTATTTCTTTTTAGCTCTTTTTAAGACAAATTTCTTGTCATGTTAATAAAACTCTCTCCAATAAAATAAAAAACCTTGTAGAAATTACTCACTTATCTAAAGACACTAAATTTTGTTTTCAACAAGCCTAAAGAAGAGAATCCAAAATCATCCAGAGCCTCCTATAGGCCAATAATGATGATTAATCTAGCATTTTCTCATGAAGAAGGCATTAATGGTACTCCTATCCACTCTGTCCACTCCAATGGATATGAAGTGTGTTTCAGCCATGTCAATGGCCATTTCATCTAGGATTTATATCCAATTATGTGCGATTCAAACTATGAATATTGGATGGATGAAGAATTTGCTAGTGATGACGAAGTTTATGTCCTTCGATGGAGAGAAGAGCGCCCAGAAAAAAAATCAAGATCTTGGTGCCAACCGTAAAAGAAGATCTAACCTAAGCATAATGAAGATGATGACTTGAGACCTTGGATTGGTCTTAGGAACCTTAAGCCTAGACCAAAAGATCCCTTTAAACTATTAAGAGTGGTTGGAAATGAACACTTAATCCAACTAAGATGCTCTTTGCCAATAATTCTCTAATCCCTAAAGAGATACCCAAACTATTATCTTGTATGATGATGAGATCATATGAGGAAGATTTTTCACCTTTGGAAGATCATACTAATAAAACAACTGGGGTATCTATAAGGCCATACTCAAGATCAACAGGTATCAATCCGCATGGTAATCATGTATCAATTTCTTCGGTCGAGACGTACTAAATTGGTAGAAACAAAATATTGTAGCAAAAAACAATGTCCTTCTCAGAATTAATTCAAAGTTTAATGGTCTATCCTAACAAACACAAGGACTAAGATCAAAGATTGATGTTATATCTCTTTAAGTGCAACAATTACATCAACGACTACTCAATCAAACTATTAATCTTGATTCTGATTTGAGAAGATATATTGACCAACATTATCATGGACCAAACTTCTTGAAGAAGGGAAGGGAACTTTAAAAGGCTCGAGAAGAGTTCAAAAGAATTGAGTGATATATGGCTAAAGAACAATACAGAGCTAGATATGAACCACACCCCTCAACATTTCTAATCATAAGACCTACTTATAACACTATATCTTATGCTAACGTCGATGACTATATAAAAGTCTTCAAAATGTCCTATCCATAACAAAACTATCAAAACCTTCCAAGTCAAACTCGCCAGCAAAAGACATTTCTTCAACTTCTAAACCTTTATAATTCAATACACCACTAACCTCTCCACTAAAAGAAAGACCTTCCTCGGACACAACAAAAGAACCCATGCCTAATAAAAAACTCATAGTCACTCTTCAACCAATTCAAATAACTATAAAATTTACACAATACCACATAACTTTGACAGTTACACTGATAGTTAAGATTATGATTTTTTTACAAAAAGCTTAGAAAGCTCTGAATAGATTACAGATCTCAGTCACATATCTCAAATGATGATGACTATTCCACACTCTTCTCAACTATACATAGAAGATGAACCTGAGGTTGACGATGCTGAGTTAATAACTAAACTAGTCAAATCACAACTAACTCCCATCTACAATCCTACTTCAGGTCCATGGTTCACTTTTGATTACGTTCCACCAATAAAATGAAGAGATCGACTGGATAAATTCACTAGCAATATGATAGAACGGATCTCTATTAGAGCTCTAAGATAGAAAAAGATGACTGTAGTTAAGACTCTAGGTATCCTATCTGATACACAAGCCCTTTTTCTCAACAAAATTAACTCTCAAGGCTTGCCTCTTAGGGATCTAAGCTAACCAATCCTCCCCATATAACTTAAAATTCAAACATAATCATAGGTTTGATACTTTCTGATGCACACTATCCTTATACAAAGGCAAATGCAAAGCATACTAATATCTTTGTGTGATGGAAGTAAACTTATTAAAGAATCAAGCTTTCAAGAAAGAGAAATTTTAGAGAGAATTCATATAAAAACACACAACTTTTATTAAATATTAATATTTCTTGCATACAATAAAGCTTAAATTGAAACGTCTAATGGAAACTTGCCTAAATTGAAAACTTGTTTACAATAGAAGAGGTCCTTTGCTTATATAGGCAAAGGAGATTACAAAAAGACAAACTTATTTGGATAAGAACAAGGTCATATTACACCTTAAACGAATAAGAACAACATCACATCAGATATTCTAGATAAGAATAAAATTACATCAACTATTATAGATAAGAACAACATCACATCACACAGTAAAAGAATAAGAATGAAGTCACATCATAAAAGAAACCTAAAATAATAAATTTAAATAGAGGGACCCATAATAATAATAGGAGGAATCCTAGTCAGTGTCATCGTCAAATAGGTTCTTGTCATAATTGCAGATCTGATGGGGAAGCTACTCCACTTATGCTGTCACTATCTTTACTAGTTATTCTCTGTATTTTATTAGTGCTCACTTCCTCTGTGCATAAATCTTTCAAAATTTTGTTTAGCTCCTTTTCATTAATGATAGGAATATCATCATTAGGATCTTGGGCATCTTAAAAAGAGGAGGCTTGAGTTTGAGATGGTCCAATAATGTCTAAGCCCAAGTCTATAAGGTTGTTTAGGATGTCAAATTCTGGCATATTTGGTTCTCTAGAAATGAATTCTCCTAGGTAAGGTCCAATAGATGTAGAGACAACTAGTGTTGCATATTTAGGAAAATGGTTTAGGTTCTTAAGAAAGTGTCTAAGGCCTTTAAAAATATTTTCCTTATATTTTGGCCATTCTATTGAGGTATGTTAGAAATACACCTGATTCTCAGAGTAGATAGATCCATCATGTGATGTGCTATAAGGTTGATGAAGAAAAAAGAAGCATTGAGTGGTTTTCTTCTCTAATGGAGTCTCCCACAATCTGAGATCCTCAATAATTTGTGTGAGTTGAGTCCTCCATCTCATTATTGGTTGATACCACTCAAGGAAAGTCTATACGAGAGAACCTTCATTTTCTCCATCACATAAATGTTGATAGATCCGTAAAGGAGAAAGAGAGATAGCATATGCATAGCAGGTAGAGAGTGCCCATTAGTACCACAATTCATTCTTTGAGAGCAGCCCATTAATGCAAACATAGTACGATATGGTTCCTTGATGTTAAATAGGGATATGCATACCAGTCGAGAGTGCCCATAAGTACCACAATGTATGCTAGAAAGGGGTTAAGAAAGGAGTGACAAGGCTGATATGCTTTTGAGGTTGAGAGAGGAAATCAGTTAAGATATTTTGATGGCCTTTGTTGTGTTTAACTATGAACTTATAGTGGGAGAACCAATCTTTCCAATGAAGTAATTAGCTCTTTGGCAGAAGTTTTTTATTTGGATCTAGTGTCTTTGGGAAGGACTTATTGTCCATTTCTACTATAAAGAGATAAGGGCTAAGGTGGAAATTAAACTTTTTTATACCTCTTTTTACTGCAAAAATCTCTTTGCAGATTGTATGATAATGCTTTTTTTAGGGTTTAAATTGTTCGCTAGCATGTCCACAATAAAATCGTTGTCCTTATATCTCCTCTATTAAAATTGCTCCCCAAAAATCTTCACTAACATCAGTTTACAAGATTTGATTTCCTTTGTTAGGAATCTTTATTGGAGGTAGATGCCTATTGATCTTCTTTAATTGCTTGACTGTCTTTGTTTGGTTAGGACCCCATGGTGGTAGCCTTTTATTCAATAGTTTTGACAGTTGGCTAACACATTATGACATATGAGGGATGAAATCCTTAATATAATTAATAATTCCCAAAAAATATTGGATTTGTTTAATAATAAGGTTTGTGTCAGGGCAATTCAATAGTTCACCAATTATATGTGGCTGGATTGGTAGAAACCATCATGAAATTTCATACGTATAAATTCTATATGGGTTATCCAATTTGGCTTTTGCAGTCTTAAAGCATAATCCCATACTTATTGTGATATCCAAAAATTATTTTAGTAGGGCTTAATGCTCTTGCTGAGTTTGAGAATAAAGCAGAATATCGTTAACGTAAATTAAAGCACTCGATCAAATATCGCATAGATCCTTATTATGGTTCTTTGAAACAATGATGGGGCAAATTTTGACCCAAATTACATGAATGTCCACTAATACTAGGCATTAGGAATGCGTAATGTTGTCTTATGTCGATTTTTTAGGTCAATACCTAAATTTCAAAATCCAGGTTTTAAATCATACTATGAGACTATTTTTTCCTCTTTAAAAAATAAGACTCATGTATTTATATTGGGTAGAGGAAACGTCATATTGAAGGAAATTATTTAGAGGCTTGTAATTAATAACTAACCTCCTTTTTCTTCTATTCTTTTCTGCTCTTTTTTCATATAAAAAGCTTGACATACCCATTCTGATTTTGTTAGCTCGATCAATCTTTATTTCAATAGTATAACACACTCCTCTTTTACCATCTTTAAGTAGTCTAGATTCTGGATTCATTTGTTGATGAGTAGCCTTTGTTGAATAAATGTCCTCATTCTTTTTGAATGACAATTGGATATAAAATTCTAAATTCTACCATAATGGATGTGGATAATTGAATTGGTCATGACTTTTTAGACAATATTGTAAAAGTTGATCTTTGCTATCTTCATATCCAGTAGGAGCATCTTATAGCTCGAAGATGTTGTAGTCTTTAGTGTACTCACCAAAATCTTATTTGAAACAAATCCCTGTTGGAAAGATATATAGCTTTTCTTCTTGGCAATAACCATTTATCCTAATAAGTATGTCAGGATCAGGAAGATTGCTTCCTAATAGTTTTGTCCAAATGATACAATTTAGGAAGAACCTTATACTAATCCTTATTTTTGTAATAAAGTCTATCTTGAAGGATTTGTCATCAGCTGCAGTAAAGTATTCCTCATAAGGTTACCATTCTTCTGAAGGAAGAATATGTGGTTTCGTTACACTTTTATAAGAGCTTGTAACCATGTAACTAATAGCTACAATTGGTCTATGATACCTTTCTAAGAGCAACTGGAGTTTGACTTATGATGGTGTTACTACTAGCTTCCTAGGCTCTAGCTTAAACAAGATCATTTCATCATGTACATTGCTTCATCATCTTCTTCTGTAAGAGACAAGACTTCATTATCATTATATTCATAGTCAAATAATGCAAACAGTGTCCCTTCATCTTTATTAGATTGTTATTAAGAAAGAGACTCAATGTCCTCATCATCTCTTATAGGCATCATAGCTTTAATAGATTGTAAGATTTTCATATCTTTTTGGACTTTTTAGGGCACCTTTTTCTATAATGACCTAGTTGTCCATAAAAGTAACACTGGTTTGGTTTCTAGTTTCAAAAGCATGCCACTTGAAGAATCTTATTCTCTTTTTCTTCCTTAAGTTGAAAGAGTGAACTCTTAATGGTTCTCTTCTGAAGTGTTTCTTCTTTTTTATGTCGCATGCACATTTCTACATATCTTCGCATTTGATCTTTAAGAAAGGCTTCTTGCACACTTGTTTAAGTTAAGGCCCACCTTTTAAAATAGCTTTAAAGAACTTATGTTGTTCACATAATTTATACAAAATCACCAAAGCTAGTTGGTAGATTTCTCTAAGTGAGATTTCAGACATGTCTCTGTGAAGAAACTTGATTGTTCTTTGTAATTCTGGCTACAACTCTCCAGGAAGGGAGGCAATGAATATGTATCAAAGATTAACATTGTTGAAGCCATTGAGCATATAATATTTTTCAGTCATTCTTTGGAAATGCTTCTGTAAATATTTCTTCTGTACTCATGTCTGCTTTGTTAGCCAATGAGCTAAAAATCTCCAATGAATTCTTTATAAATCATCAAGGAACTAGTTTCTAATAATTGTAAAACTTACATGCATCTGTATTCACCAAGGCTTTGGAACCATTCTCTTAAAGTTTCCGTCATTCTAGAGACAAATTCTGTCAAGATGTCTTTAAGAGACATATATGACTTTATAATTTGAAGATCTATCCAGACACTGAATTTGTACAATTGATCTCTCCATTTTATTGGTAGGACGTCATCAAAATTGAACCATAAACCTAAAGTAGGTTTATAGATAGGAGTTACTTATGGTTTGATTGGTTCGGTCATTGACTTAGTATCGTCAACCTCAAGTTTAACTTCCATAGGTGGTTGAGAATAGTGTGGAATAGCCATCATCATTTGAGATAATCAAATAAGATCTACAATTTGTCCAGAGTCTTTCGTAAAAGAATCAAAATATTGGTTATTAGTGTGATTATAAAAGCTATGTGGTACTGTGCGACTTTTAAAGCTATTTAGAACTAGTTGAAGAGTATCTATGAATTTTTGGTTAGGAATGGATTCTTTTGTGGTGTCCAGGAAAGGTTTTTCTTTTGGTGGAGAGGTTGGTGGTGTATTGATTTGTAAAAGTTTAGAAGTTAACCGAATGTATTTTGTTAACGGGTTTGGCTTGGAGGGTTTTGATAGTTTTGCAAGGGTTTGTCTGAACAATGGATAGGACATTTTGAAGACTTTTCTATAGTCAATGGTGTCGTAATAGGATGGAGTGTTATAAGTAGGTCTTATGACTAGAAATGTAAAGGGGTATGGTTCATATACAACTCTGGATTGTTCTTTAGCCATACCTGGCTCAATTCTTTTGAGCTCTTCTCAAACCTTTTGAAGTTCCCTTTCCTTCTTGGAGAAGTCTGATCCACAATAATCTTGTTCAATATATCTTTTTAAATCATAATCAAGTTGGGTAGCTTGATTGAGTAGTCATTGATGTAATTGTCACGCTTGAAGAGATAGACCATCAAGCTTTGAATTTATTCCTTTTGTCTGTTGAGATGGACCATCAAGCTTTGAATTAATTCTCTTAAGGACATTGTTTTGTCTATAACATGTTGTGTTTGCTAATTTATTACTTCTTCTAATGGAGAAACTGATATATGATTGCCATGTGGATTGATACCTATTGATATTAAGTATGGCCTCATAAATACCCTAGTGATTTTTTTTAGTGTGGGCTTCCAAAGGTGAAAAATCTTCCTTATATGATCTCATCATTATACAAGGTAATGGTTTAGAAACCTCCTTAGGGATTGGAAAAATTATTGGCAGAGACCATCTTGGTTGGAATAAACGCTCCTTTCCAACTGCTCTTAATAGTTCAGAAAGATTCTCTAATCTATGCTTAGGATTCCTAAGACTAATCCAAAGTCTCGAGTCATCATCTTGATCAGGCTTGGGTTAGGTCTTCTTTTGCGGTTGATATTGAGATATTGACTTTCTGCTGGGATCTTCTCTATATTGAAAAACATAAATTTCGTTATCACTATCGGAGTCTTCATCTATCTAACATTTGCAACCTGAATTGCACATTGACCTACATCTTAGATGAACTGGTCATTGATATAGCTGACATACATCTTATGTCCATCAGGGTGGACAAAGTAGATTAAAGGACCACTAATGCCTTCTATATGAGAAAATATCGAGTAATCATCATTGTTGGCCAAGAGGAGGCTCTAGATGATTCTGGATTCTCTTCTCTAGACTTGCTGAAAACAAATTTTGTTGTTCCATCCTTCAAACTTCTTAAGATTGGAGGAGTGGTAGTATGAATAAAACATCAACGAGGAGTATAAAATTCTTTCTCGTAATTTGTGATCTATTACATAGACATTAACTCAATCAATTGTTGTAATGGTTATTGTGTGGAATATGGATGATTGTGGTCTCATTTTAAGACTTGTCTACTACCATATAAAGAGCAGCTCGTGTAGAGTTTTAAAAGTTCAAATCTAGGGCATGGTTTTGCAATATGTAAATGATCTGATGATGAAGTGAGACCATGATAACAGAAGGATCTTGCTTAACTCCAACAATTTGAATTTAAACTTCCAGTCTAGTAGGTAAAGTTGAATCATCAAGCTTGATGTTGAAGTCTACGGCAATAGTCATAATGACACTTTCATTATTAAGGATGGTCAAAAGGGTGTCGATCAAGGCATTTTGGTAAGATGTGTATGTCGTATCTAGGAGAGAAATCATAATTGTTGCTATAATTGCTTTTCTTCGATATAATATTAAGACTATGTGAATAGTATTGTTCTAGCCATAATGAGATGAGTTAAAGGGAAACTTCAGAGTTACGTATTATTCTGCATAAGTGAATTTCAGATCACATTAGTTTAATCTAGATCTTTGGATCAATTCTTTATATTGAGGTCTATATATGGAAATTAAAAAGCGAATACTCCTTATAAATTATCTAGATCTGTGGTATGGACTATATGAGGTTGAAAAAAGTAGTTGGGTATCATGAATTTTGGTTTCTTCGAGTAAGTGAGTAAGAATTGAAGAGAAATGATCTGAATTTGATGAGGTTGGAATTTCTCTTATGTTTCTCTAGGTCTAACTAGAAAATCATTGACAATGTGTAGGCGTAAATCTATAAGCATTTGAGATTTTTCTCTTCATCTTAAAAAAAATTCTTCAATAAAATAAAAACTACCCACTTATTTGGAGACATCAAGATTGATGATACTCGACTACCTTTATTAAGGGGGCGATTGATTCGTATGGAAGAATGATAATAAGAATGAGAATGAATATAGTGAGGAATGAGAATGAATATTATCATTATAATTATTATGGTTAGTTAAGAGGAAGGAATTATTACCATTACCATTAATAGTGATTGGTTTGTAAAAAATATTAAGAAATAAAATTTTATTTTTAATTAATTATAATATAATTAATTAATTAATTATAATATTTTAATTAATTATATTTTAATTAATTAATTACAATTTTTTAATTGATGAATGAATTATATTTTAATTAATTAATTATAATATTTTAATTGATTATATTGTAATTAATTAATTATATTTTAATTGATTAATTAATTACAATATTTTAATTAATAAAATAATTATATTTTAATTAAATATACTTATATTTTAATTAATTACATTATAATTAATTAATTTTATTTAATTAATTAGTATTAAAAATATTTTTCAAAAAAATTCACTACTAAGAAATGAATTTCATTCCTCTATTAAATAGAGGATATAGAGGATTCCTCAAAAGTGAGATATCAAATTATTGTCCTCATAATAATAATCAGCAATCAACTAATTACTTTTTATTTCTTACCTTTTAGTTCCCTCTTTTTTTTTCCTCATTAAAAAAAAAGATTATTGAAGAGAAAAGCATTGGAAAGCTTGAGGATAGGACTTAGGAGAGGTAATCAGAGCACGCAGAGACTAGTAGCTGTCATTCTCTGCATAATTTCTTTGAAACCTCGCCCAATTTAAATGGCGTTTTTTGTCATCTGCAACCGCAACGTCACCAATAACACTTCGTAGTAAGGCGTAAACAACCTGGCAGCAAGACTAACACCGACAGTCACTTATGCCCATTCTTTCTCTCGATTTATCTTCCTTTCTTAGAAGGTTCCTATCTTTCTTCTTCGTAATTACGTCTTTGCATGTAGAGGGTCTATATTTATAACTTTTATACGCTGCCTATGAACAAAATTAGTAAAGGTTATATATGCGAAATGGAGGCTTTGAAAGGGTCAAAGATAGAACTTTCTATGGAACGGGACTAGCAGAGGACATAATTAGCTCACTGAATTGCGAATGTAGAGAAGTGGGATTTGATATGAATGATAGGGACTCATCTTAATAAGCAACAGTAACAACATTAAATCAAGTATATCTTAGATTTTCTCTATTCTTCTCTCTGTATGAGCAGAGTGACCATCGGATAACTATGTTGCACAACTCCCGAGACAATCACTGGTGGGTGTGCTACTGGTAATAGTCTATTCGGAAACAGTGATTGTTCTGTTAGGATAGACGAGGACTAACTAGAAGGACATAGCACTAAACAGATGTATACTCCAATAGGAACCAGCATTTGCTACATTGTATATTTCCACCACCTCAGGTGAATTGAATTCCACCTATCTGGTCGACTCTTTCGCTTTGAGGAAAATGTGTAATTTTCATTCTCTATGTTACGACGATATTCCAACTATTGTTTTCGGGGACTTTAGGAATCGAAAAGTTTCGATTCCAAGGATCAAGTGTTTCTTTGAATTGTTCTGTATCAATCTTATTCACTACCAGTTGTTAGCTTTTGCCTTTAACTAAAGGGGATTGTAAATGAAGTCGAGATTAGGCTGGCACGGGCACTCCCTTTCCCCTGATCCAAGTGCCCAAAATATGATTAAAGAAAATTTTAAAATGTTATACTTGCGTTAAGATTCAGGGGCTATTTCTGTTCTACAGCCTCTTTTCATATCTCGTTTTTATTTTTCCTCAACAACTAGAAAATAAATCGTTTTCTGATACAAATTACTATGTTAAATCAGGTATTCCAAACAAAGTAAAATTTTCCTTTAATAGGCAACGGGTATGGGTTTGGGAGTAGAATAAATTAATCTCTTATCGTTTGGTTCTACTTCTGTTTTTCTGTTGTAGTTTTAAGTTTTCGTTTTCAGTTTTTTATTTCTGTTTTTCTTTCAAATAAAAACAAAAACTTGTTTGGTTGTCAATATTAATGTAGTTATATTTTGATCACTAATAATAATTAAATATTAGATAAAACTTAAAGATAATTTTTTTAATTAAATATATTTATTTAATCACTTATATAATATTTATTAATAAATTATTAATAAAATTATGTTATTTTAATAAAATAAATCATTTAAAATTTAAAATTTTATTTATAAATTCATGTTTATTT
>JANZXP010000194.1:22443370-22454626 GCA_027576715.1 Erythroxylum flavicans | reverse complement strand
GATAATTGTCATGAACGCACGTACACTAAATTCTTATATGCACAAATCTCACTATTCACTACTGCATGAGCATGAGAAGTGGTAATTTACCACACCTGGACCCGTTTCTTTGGTCCGACCCGTTCTCTGGAAACGGGATGTTACACATAGTCACTCAATCCTGCAAGGAGCTTTGGGGCTACTAATGCTATGATTTACAACAAGAAAGCCATCTGAAACGTTCAGATTCGTCTTTCCTCCTTATAATATCTATATATCTATCTATCTATCATTTCCAATATTCCATGTTTGACCTTTTCCTTATAAAGGTTTAAGTTTTAGTAACTCTTCCACAACTTGTTAATAGTAATAAAATAAAATATAATATAAATCCTAAAAAAATGTAAAATAAAATTTATTTAAATATAAATAAGTAATAGTATCACAAATAAATAAAATTCTTACTTCATATCTTTCAAACGATCATTTTTCTGCGATGATTTCCTTCCATTTTATGACTTTTACAAAGCATAATAGAGAATTTCAATTGTTTTTATAAGATATTATTGAAATCAAATTCTGCAAGATTCACAAGTATGCCATGTCAACATATCTCAGCACATCTATTTCCAGATTACCTTTTAGAATTTTAAAAAATTAAGTAAAACAAATGGTTTTTGGTCTTAGTAATTGATTTATTTTTCAACTTCACTTTCAGTCCACAACTTCAGTTAGCTTTATATTTATACATCCTATCAAAGATCTTGCTTAAATTTGAGCAACAAGAGGGTCTTGGTCTAAAAAGCTAATGAAGCAATTAATATTGATTTCATTTGGCTTTTAATTATAGTCCTACCAATATGAAGTCAATGAGTTTAGTCTAAATCAATCGAATTTTAGGTTGGACGTATTCCTTTTTTACATTTGAATTTAAAATCGGCTTTATGCTTAGTGACCTAGCACGACCTAGAGCCTCACCCTCAAGCTCAACACTATTCCTCTCCCCTCCTTTGTTAGTCCCTGTATTCTACTCGATACAGGTATTTCTCGTCTCCTCTAGTCTTAAGCTCTTCTCTCAGTCTCTTTATAGGAAATCTTCTGTTTTGTTTTGCTTCCTTGTTGATGGTCATTTTATAGCTATGAAAAATTGAGGAAACTAGAAGTAAATCTTTGAGAACAGAGAAAACAAGTCGAGAAAGAGAGCGATGTGAGAGAGCGACCCCTATTACTTGACCTGTCAAAGGGTATTCCAGCCTTTTCTCCTCCCCTACCCTCCCGCCCAAAAATCCTTTCTATTTTTGTACCTAATTTTTAAACCTGTGATTTCTGGGAAAAGCTTCTTGCCTTTTCTAGCTTACTCCCCTATCAGATGCTGACAACCAGCCACCTTCCCAGTCTTGATTTTCTGACTTTGCCCACCCGACCTTCCCTATCTCCTCCTTCTCCAGATGCGCCATCAGTACCTCTTCCCATCTTTCAACCCCCTGCAGCCTTACAGAAAAGCTTAAAACAAGTGGTCGGAGACCTTATAGATACTAACCTTTCTTATCGACCACCCAAAGAGATTGAAGGCAAACTCATTGTCTGCCAAGAGCTAGAAGTCTTAGCAGAAGGAGCCAAAAGCTGGGAGGCCACTATAGTTGGTTTTTTCTTTTAACAGCATCCCCCATTTCCTCTCATCTACCGATGGGCTCAGAAATAGTGGAAAGGTAAGGGCTTGATGGATATACTCCTCTTTGAAGATAACCTTATTTTGTTCAAGTTTTCAACCAAAGCCAAAGCTCACAAAGTTCTTAAGGAGGGACCATGGCACTATGACAGTCAACCCATTTTCCTCCAACAGTGACAACCGAGTCTCAACTTGGAGACTATCAAAGTGCAGAGTGTTCTGGTGTGGATTAACTTTCACAATGTCCCGCTTGAGTACTGGACTACCCAAGGACTCAATTTTCTTGCTAGCTTTATAGGGAAGTCTATGTGTTTTGTTGAGAACACAACGATGAAGAAGAGAATCGGCTATGCAAGGATTTATGTGAATGTAGAATTATCAAAGGAGCTCCTTGATGTTATACCCATTATGAGGTTAGATAACGGCCACAACTTGCGGGAGGATACAATTGCAATCTCTTACCACTGGAAACCCTCGACAATAGTTCCTGGGAAGATTTGGAAAGCAACAGGTAAAGTGTTCAAAACAGGCTCCTACTAAGAACTAATGAATTTGGAGTAGAAGGTACTGGACGAGGACACTACTCCAGATGCAGATGAGCTCCTCGAGATGGATGTAATTATGGAACCATCACCAACTACCATCTTGCAGGAGCCTGAACCACCCTCGGACCCCCCAACACACCACCCCTGGACAAAACCCCCTCAGCCTTTCAACTGAGGGAAACATTAAACCCCACCTGACTGAAACTATTCCCCTTCTGATGGTTGAGACCAATTGCTCCCTGGATTTACTGGCCTCAGGAGTGGAAGCCTGCTCCCCCTTTGCTCTTGTTGACCACGTAGCTTCCAATAACAAGCCCTCAACAACACCTGATAATTTCCAGACAATGGTGAGAAGAGCTCCTTACAGAGCAAGAAGAAAACTTCCAAATATACTCATTGATGTCCATCATCGTATAGAATATCCGAGGGTTAAATTGCCCAATAAAGCAATTGGTTTTGAGGGATTTTGTCATGAGGGAAAAGCCTCACATTATAGGCCTTTTGGAAACCAAACTAAGAATTGACAAGGTAGACAAATTGAGGATCCTTGGCCCTCAATGGAAATTTCTTTCCATCCACTCTCATCATGCTTTAGGTTGAATAATTGTTTGTTACAACGAGGATGTCATTCAGGTGGATACTCTTCACACAACAGACCAGGTGGTACACCTTCAGGTCCAATTTCTTCAGCAGAATATGACCTCCTTTATATCCTTCATCTAAGCTAGCAACTTTATATTTCAGAGACGCGATCTATGGAATGACCTCGCGTCCTTCCGCTCCCACGTTACATCCCTTTGGTTGATATGTGGTGACTTTAATTCCACACTATATCCTTCGGAAGCTCAAGGCAACTGTAACCTCAAGAACTTCTCTCCAAACCTTAAAGATTGTGTCGACCTCCTCGGAGTGGCTGACTTGAAGCAGATGGGATACACCTTTTCTTGGACAAATAAGCAAAGCTGCAGATGGAAACTTGATAGAGCCCTTGTCAATGCAAATTGGCTGACTTCTTTTCCAGACAGCTTTGCCACCTTTAAAGAACCCCTATTTTTAGACCATACTCTGATTGTAATCACTAACTTCATTCAACATACATATCAAAGGTACCCCTTTCGGTTCAACAATTTCTTAGCCAAGGACCCCAAATTTATTGCAGTGTGTCAAACTGGTGCTAAGGTGGAGATACAAGGAACCATGCAATATAGGTGTGTTCACAAACTCAAGTGCATCAAATCTGAACTAAAGACCCTTAATTCCTCAATACATCTAGATACTGCGCTAGCGCTCTAAACCACCAGAATTGAGCTGATTAACATCTAAAGGACTTGTGACTCATCCCCTTATGATCCTTTTAATAGAGATCGAGAAAAACAAGCATTGTTGAAGTATATGGCTGCTGTCCAAAACTACTCCTCCTTACTCCAACAGCAATCAAGGATCAGGTGGCTTAAAGATGGCAATAGGTGCTCAAAATTTTTCTTTAATACAGTTATGGCTAGAAGGAATCAAAACCGTATCAACCTTATCAATAAGGAGGATGGCAGTCAGCTCCATGATCTCAAAGACATTCAACACGAAGCAATTCGCTACTTCTCTAACTCACTTGGAACTCTTAGCACGGTTCAGGTCTTTCATGAAGACCTCTCTAGGATTATCTCAAAAAGGCTTTCTGCTGCTAAGACGACTTCCCTAACCAGACCAGTTGAGGAAAAAGAGATCGAGGAAGTGGTGTTTGCTATGGATGGCAATAAATGCCCTGGACTAGATGGGGTAAATGTGTATTTTTTCTAGAAATCATGGGAGGTTATAGGACCACTTATAAAGGATGCGGTTCAGGAATTTTTTTCCCAGGGTCAATTACTCAAGGAGATCAACAAAACCTTCTTGTGTTTGATTCCTAAATGCTCTAACCCCTTGGTTTTTAGTGATTTCAGACCAATAGCTTGTTCAAATGTCCTATATAAAATCATTTCGAAGATTTTGGCAAGGTAACTGAAAATGGCTCTTCCCTCCCTCATCAGTGATACTCAAAGTGCATTCCTGTGTAATAGACATATTGGGGACAATATACTCATTGTTTAGAAGCTTCTAAAAGGCTATATTAGGCAACATTACATGCATGCCCAACTGCACTATTAAAGTTGACTTTTACAAAGCATTCGACAGTGTTCGCTGGACTTTTCTATGGGCAATGTTGGAAGCGCATGGGTTTCCTACCATCTTCATTCACTGGCTACAAGAATGTATCTCTATAGCAAGCTTCTTGGTGATCATCAATGGTAGCCTTTTGGGTTATTTCAAGGCGGCTAAAGCGTTAAGGCAAGGGGACTCCTTATCACCCTACTTATTCATTATGTGCATGGAAAAATTGAGCTCCCTTATCACTAAGGAATTGGCAGCCTTTTTCAATTTCAGCTATCACTCGTGCACCAAAAAGGTAAAATTGACTCACCTCTCATTTACAGAGCTAAGTTAGAATCCATTGACACTTTTATGAGATCCCTGATGTGGTTCACTTCTCTATCGGGCTTACAGATTAATTTTCACAAAAGCCACTTCATCCTTTCTCGTGGCGCTCTTCACTTGGAAGAGTCCCTAACTCAGGCCACAGGAATGACTATGTAGACTCTTCCATTGCTCTATTTAGGGTTACCCATCTCAATTAAGAGGTTAAGGCATTCTGAATGTCTCCCACTCATTGAAAAAATCCAGAAAAGACTATATAGCTGGGTTAACAGGTTTCTCACTCATGCGGGGTAACTCTAACTCATTAAGACAATCCTCAACTCCCTCCACATATATTGGAGCTCTCATGTTTTTTTATCCAAAAAGGTGATCAAAATGGTGGAGTGCTTATTCAAAAATTTCTTGTGAAACAACACCACTGGAGCTAGAGGAATCGCCAAGGTTATATTCCTAAAGCAAAAGGGGGCTTGAACATCACTCCATTAAAACTAACGAACAAAGCCCTTATCCTCAAGAGGTTATGGTGGATTCTGGATGACAAACAATTGGTATGGATTCGTTGGCCCCACTTGTATTTCCTCAAAGGAAGGAGTATATGGGAAACTAGTGCCCGCCCTTCTCAATCCTATTTCTTGAACTAGTTGATCCTTCTCAAGAACACAGTTTAGCACGATGTTGTATGCAAAATTGGAGATGGGGCTTGGTCTTTCTTTTGGTTTGATAACTGGACCGGATAAGGTCCTATTATCCAGTTGCAATCCTCGACTCTGAGCCTCCTTGCAGTTCCTATCACCACCAAGATGAGCTTCTTTATCAAAGGGACCTCTTAGGACTTCCCAGCATATCTACGCCATCTCCAACCCCCTTACCCCCTTCCACATGTCTTGATTTATTCTTTTGGAAAAATCACCATATCAACCAACTGAAGAATAAATGTATGACTGAACTACTTCGGATGAGACAGCCTAAAGTGGCCTGGAGTGGCATTATCTGGCATCAAAACCTACGTCTGAAGATATCTTTCCTACTTTGGCTGACCATAAAGATCAAGCTTAGCACAACCGACCTTCTCTTCTACATTGAAATAAATAGATTCTGCCCTCTTTGTTCGATGTAAGCAGAATCTTGAGACCATCTATTCTTCTTGTACCCCACGGCTACACTGATTTGGACGCAGGTTAAATCCTTCTGTGGAAGGAATTCTTCGGACAATTCACTTGACAGTATCATACATTGGCTGACATCTTCCTCAGCTATTACAAGAACTGAACGAGTAACATTAACCATTACTGTGGGTTGACAGTACATGCCATATGGAAGGAAAGAAATACGAGAAGGTTTCAAGCCACACGTAAAACCTAGGAAATGATAACTGTGAACATCATAAGAGGGATCAGGGAGCTACTTTTAATGCAGAACCACATCTCATCTAGTTAGGAATATCCAACTGGAAGTTGATATATTGTGTCCTTGTATCTGATATGGTAGTTGTTGTTGAGCACGTTGTGGGATGAGGGTACGCCCTAGGCAACCAAGACTCTGTAACTTTATTTTTTTGTTAATCCAATTTCTATCTAAAAAAATAGAGAAAACAAGTTCTTTAATGTCTTTGGATCTTCTTGCTTGTGAATCTGTAGTTATCGACCATAGTTACTACTTGTTAGTCACAACTTACATGTTTAGTTGTTTTAGCCATCTTCTTCTTTGGCTTGGTCAATTCATAAATAAAATTTTTTGCAACAATCCTAGTGGCAAACCAAGTTTTAAGCCACTTGAAATCTAATCGAGATCAACCTAGGACTATGAGTCATGGACTTTGAGTCTTTAAAAACTGCAATTCCAATCCAACCTAATGTCATTCCTAGTTTGGAGCATTTGTTGTTACTCTGAGTTTGACAATAGCACAACATTCTATTCGTTATATGAGCTATTGCTTTAGGATCATTTTGCACTAGTGTTACAAAAATAAGGTCAAAGATTATAAAATAAAATATTAAACTATTTTTAGTTGTTTATGTCGTTGCAACCAATTGTTTGCTTGTAATTTTATATATGATGTTATTATTTTAATTAATAAAGGTACTCTTTATCTTTATGTATTTTGATAATTATAATATATAGTTTAAATCTAAAGGTAAAGTCTTTATAATAATTACTATGCAATTGAAATTATAATGAAATCATAATTATGAGATTCGATTTTCATTTATGCATTATTCCTAAATTATTCCTGATTATAATTTCATCAAGATGGAGATATTAATTGAACAATAAAACTAGTGCATGTTATCTTTCTTTATTACGAAAAAAATAATTAATCTCATAACTTAAACGAAGAAGTTACTAAAACAATCGTGTGGGTGCTTATTAGAGAATAAATTTACTAAATTGACTTTATTATGAGGAGCCCAAATAGAATATTACTTATTTGTTCATGAATTTCTTCATATTGATGGTTGTATAATTGATCCTTAGATTTGAAATTATCAAAGTATCTCATGTGAAAATTACTATGTTTTGTTACTACTTATGACTTACTTCACTAAAATTACTATGTTTTGTTACTACTTATGACTTACTTCACTAAAGGTAGCTCAATCGATAGTACTTAGATATAATATAAACCATATGGAGCTAGTTGAATAAGTCAACAAAGAATTCATCACTCTAAAGTAATTAGGAAGGATGTTCTAATATTCTTGATTAGTAGTGAATTATCTGGCTAGAGTGAATTAAGGTTTGAAAAAGTATTTTCAAATATTAATTATAAATCAATTACTATTTAACAAGAATAAATATGATTAGATGTAAAAGAGTGGACATTAATCTCATTCTCTATGTGCAATTGGAATATTGGATGAAGAAAGTGTTAAATTATACATCATACCCATACATTGATAGGTTGAGTTAAATCACTTTGACATTCTTAATATTTGAGTAATCATAACATACTACTAGATGTCAATATTGATTTTATAATTACAAATTATTTAATTTGAACATTAAAGATAAACTAAAATGTGTTTTAATTTATTTGATTATGATTATGATTATAAATTATAATTATAATTCATAATTATTACTAATATATTAGGAACCTAACGGTTAACGTATACAGAACAATTAAAAGGTAAAAATCAATTTAAATTGAGTTAAGACTTAATTGTGAAGTTTGAGACAATTTAGAAATCAAATATGATATATTTGATTTTAATTAAATTAAAATGTCATTATAATTAGAGTTGGACTTTAATTATAATTATGAAGTTTATTTTTTTATAAGAAAGAAACTATATTATCTTTTCCTATAAATAGTAAAAAGGCATAAGGAAGCTATCACTCCTGCTTTTTTTTTTTCCTCAAATAGTTGAGTTCTTTTTCTCTACTATGTGGATACTATTAGAGGCTGGACATATAGACAACTTATGGTCAATAGTTTGAAATTTTTTTGCAATATTTGACAACTCGAGAAGAAATTTACAAGAATCTGAATCATTCATTCTTTTCTTTATGATTCATGTTTTTCAAATTATTCAATTATTGAGATTCGATTCAAAAATATATAATTTATTTTTCTGTTATGCTTGTGATTCAATTATGGATAGTTTTCCAACAGTAGTATCAAAGTCTTCTTTAATTGTTAACTTAATTAAAATTGTTTGATTGTAATTTATTTGATAAAATTAAGGCTTAAAATTTTTATTTTAAAAAATTGCCTAATACATATTAGGGGATAATAATTTAGGGTATTGTTTTTGTTTATTAAAAATTGTACCTCCTAGTCGTTTTTAAAAGTTCTGAAAATTTTATTTTGAAGTTTTTGGAAATTATTAATGCCTAATGCCTAATGCCTTTGTTCTACTTTTGAAAGCGGGTTTTTGTTTCTGGATATTTAGATCACAAAGTTATATAGAGAAGGATATTTAGATCCTTTTGATTATTAATCATAAAGTTACATTAAAAAGGTTATTTGGATCCTTTTGAGTATAAATCATATGAAACTTGTTAATCTTGTTTATTAGGAAATATAACCAAACTACACTTTAGTAGAAAGGGAGAGAACTAAACTACCTTTAAATAGAAAGAGAGAGCATGCTAGTAAGTTACTAGAGTTTATATATTCAGATGCATGTGGCCTTATGTCCACCTACGTCAAAAATAGAAACTCATATTTCATTATAATCAAATAAGATCATTTCAAATATATTTACGTGTACTTAATGAAACAAAATTCTAAATCATTTTAAAAGTTCAAAGAATTGAGACTTAAGATTGAGAAACAAATTGGCAAGAGTATTATGATATTTAGATCTGATTGAGGTAGTGAGTACTTAGACCATGAGTTTCTTAATTACTTAAAAATAGAACGAAATTCTCTCACAATGGACTTCTTTTGGAACTCTATAACATAATGTTTGAGAGAAGAAATTGTACTCTATTAGATATAGTATATTCCATGATGAGTCATGCAAACCTTCTTATATTTTTGGGGATATACGCTTTGCTTACCTTCTAAATAAAGTTCCATCCAAATTGGTTGATAAGACTCAGTATGAGATATGAAATGGTAATAGACCAAATTTGTCATATCTAAAAGATTTATGGATTTGATATTTATATGAAGTGTGAAACATTTGACAAATTTTAAGCTAAATTAGATAAATGCAAATTTGTGGAGTATTTAAACGAGAGTGTCAGATATCAATTTTACCACTCTTTTAAGTAAAGTTGTTTGTCTCAAGACATGATACATTCATAGAAAAAGAATTTGTTTCTTAAGGAAAATGGTAGGAGTGAGGTAGAAATTAGAGAAGTTAAAGAGCCACAAATTCAATATACTAGTGGGATATGTCCTTTTTACACTAGATTAGATTTACATATTAAAAAGGAGAAAGACAATATATCGCTTATGGATGATGAGCCAACTACTTTTAAGGAACCAATATATGATATTGATTCTTTAAAATAGCATGGGAGATCTGAATACTAACCAAGTATTGACTTCTATGAACCAACCCCCTAAGGTGAAATAGGCACAAGAAAAGAGTAATAGGCCAGATCAATCTACAAAAAAGAAATGGTCACTCCGTTGGTTATAAGTAAGTATTTAAGGGAAAAATTGACATGGATAGTAATGTACACATGTACAAAGTAAGGTTGGTGGCTAAAAGATACAAATAAAAATAAGGAGTTAATTTTAATGAAACCTTTTCATTAGTAGTTATGCTCAAGTCTATAAGGATATTATTTGCTATAGTCATATATGATTATGAAATATAGCAGAAGAATGTCAAAACAATATTTTTCAATAAAAATTTACTTAAGGATGTGTGTATGACACAACTTGAAGGTTTTGTATCTAAGATTTTTCTTATTCGAGTATATAATTTGCAAAAAGTCTATTTATATACTTAAGCAAATGCCATAAAGTTGGAACATTCATTCTGATGATACAATCAAAGAGTTTAATTTTATCAAAAATATGGATGAACCATGTGGCTATAAGAAGGTTAGTGAAAGGGTAGTTACTTCCTATTTTTGTATATGGATGACATACTGCTTAGTAGAAATAACATACCAATGCTCTAATTTATAAAGAATTGGTTGCCCAAGAACTTTTCCATGAAGGATATGAGAGACGTAGCCTATATTATGAGAATAATGATCCATAAAGATAGATTAAAGAGGTTGCTTGGCTTTTCTTAATACATTTGCCTAAATAAACTGCTAAACAGGTTTATCAAAGAGAATTCCAGGAGGGGATTCTTACCTATGTCATATAAGATTTCTCTCTTATAGAGTATGTCTCTAAAGACATAAGAAGAGAGAGATAAAATGAATTGTGTTCCATCACTACAAGAAAATTGTCATTTCGCAACAGAAAATACTGACGGAAAATATAAATATTCCGTCGGTATCAAATATTACCAATGGAATGTACTGACAAACAAAAACATCGTAGAATTGGCCGTAGCTAAATTTACCGACGGTACAAGAACATTATGTCGGTAAATTTAGCGTTGGACAATGATTTACCGTCGGTAAATGTAGCAAAAATATACCGACCGTCACAGTTGTTCCGTCCATAAATTGCCGACGGGTTGAAAATTTTCCAACGCTAAATTTACTGATGGTAAGTTCTTTAATCGTATGTAAATTTAGTTACAGAGTGTTCTCCTACCGTCGGTAAATGTACCGACGGTAACATATTTTCCGTCTGTAAATTTGCTTAACAATTACCGACGAAATTTATCGTCCATCTGTATATTTTATTAATTACCGACAAAATATGTCCTTCTACCGTTGGTAAAGTAGTTAGGAAGTTACCGACGGATGGTTATTTTCATCGGTAAAGTTATTGCTTAAGTTTTTTTTTTAAAATATATGTTCATTATATTTAAATTATAATTGATGCATAATTTTAATAATTAAATATTTATAATATACATTTAATTTGGTTAATAAGAAAATTTAATTAATGATTAAAAATTAAAATATTTTAATTGATAATAAAAATGTTACATTGTAAATAATAAGTATCTGTAATACAAACTAAATGACCAATACTACACTACTGATCAGGAGCTGGTGGAT
>JANZXP010000194.1:22378906-22416474 GCA_027576715.1 Erythroxylum flavicans | reverse complement strand
ATCCCAATTTTTTGTGACAACACAAGTGCTATCAACCTATCGAAGAATCCAATACAACACTCAAGGGTAAAGCATATCAAAGTTAGGCATCATTTCCTACGAGACTATGTACAGAAAGGAATCGTTAGTCTACAGTTTGTTGAGACAAATCATCAATAAGCAGATATCTTCACTAAGCCTTTGAATTAAGAAAGATTCAAAGAAATCAGATGAAACTTAAATATGGTGGTGTTGAGTGACCAATCGTCTGACACGTCATAACCCACATGATTTTCACAGAAGGAAGATAAAAAGTCGTAAGTTTTCAAGAGTACAGTAACTGTAAGTTACAGACGGTAATTTTTGAGAAGGTAGTAAAGGGAATCCTCTCAAAAGGTTCATAACATCACCTACTCTAGAATACTCTCGAAATCCTCTGAAATTGACTTTTGCAAAGCTCTCAACAAAACATTTCATTACTTTGTTCGTGATATCAAGGTCTTTCGGTTTATATTCTCATCTTCAGATACTAACCTCATTACTTTGAGAAGTTTCTACTATCTACATATCACAATAGAGCAAGCTATGATTTGTGGAAGATATGTTGATTTCGACTCCTTGAAGAAAAGCCAGATGAATATTGAACCATAAATTGATGCAGCGGGATGGAAAAACTTCTTTTAGGTTCGTGAAATAGTCCACCTGAATAAAGTATATGAGTTTTGGAAGAATGCAAAAGTAGTAGATGATACTGTAGTATCAACTGTGGATAGATTATCGGTTATTGTAACATTAGAGCTAATCGAAAAGGTTAGTGGATGTTCATGTGTTAGAGCAGAGATGTCTCATAACACAAGATGGATGACTAAAAATGGTGTAAAGAAAGCACATGTCAATTGACAACTCTATAGAAGTAGTGACCCAAAGGACAAGAAGGCGTCAAATCTTGTTCCGAAGGCTAGGGTTCTACATTTGATACTCTTTCACTATATTCTACCAAGAACAGGTTCGAAGAATGTTGTGACAATGATAGATGAACAATGTTTGTTCTATCTACTCAATCATCAGGTTATAAATCTTCCACACTTGATTATCAAGTATATGATGAAGACGAAGAGAGATTCTAATGTCTTACCATATGGCATGTTGCTGACAAGAATCTTTAGAGATTCTAGAATCCTTCTTGATAGAGGAAATAGAATGAAGATGAACATAAAAAGCATTATTAATGTGTTAACTATATGTAGAATGGGTTTGAAAACTCAAGAAAAAGAGGATACAATTTCTATGGCAAAAGCAAGGACTGAGGGGGAGCGTATTTTCAGACGTAGTTTGATTGGAAATGTTACTCCCATAGAGAAGAAGAAACCTCAATCCTCAGGGAGAATGTCTATATAAGAAAAGAAGAATAAATCATCAGAGGTATCAACTAAAGCCCAGATGATTTCATAGAAAGAAGAAAGCCGAGTGAAACTATCTAAAAAACAAGTGTTGTTGAAAAGAAAGGGAGAGACACTTGATTTTGAGAAAATAAAAAAATCAAGAAGATCACCAAGGTTATTAACTTTGCGTCAACAAGAACAGAAGAAAGGGAAAGGATTGACTCTTGGTGAAGATTTTGAAAAGGTAGAGAAAGCACCACAGGCTACTAGATCTTTGGTCTCAATTTTGCAAGAACAGCCGGTAAAATCGACTAAAGAGACAGAAATTAAGAGGAAGATGGAGTTTGAAAGGAAGAAACCCCAACCCCAACCACCTGCTAGACTGGTAGAAGAAAATAAGAAGCTGAAAACTAGTTAAGAAAAGATTACTTCAACTGATGTAAAAGGAAAAGTCAGTTGAACACAGATTAGTATCTCATAGTCCTATCAGAAAAAAGGACTTGAGAATGAAGGTGATAGAAGAAATGATACCTGTTAGAAGCAGAAGCTCAATTATCATAAGAGAACCTGTGAAAAGGTTAGTTAAGGTATAAGTTGAACCAATTCTGATCAATAATCAATCAATACATCTTCTAAATCATGAAGAAAGGAGATTATAAGGTATTCTGAGAGATAAAAAGTCAAAACCATATCCATTGAAGATGACTAAGGATCGATATACTATCTACCCAGTCACAAGTAGGACATTGATCAAGATTGTACCAGATATACAATCTAGAGCTTCAATCATTGTACGCAATGTTGACAAAGGGAAACATAAGATGTACCCTGAAGGAAATACAGGTGATCCTATAGAAGATCAAATACAAGAAGCTGTGAGAAACATAGATGAGGCATGCTATGCAGATCAATCAAGAGGAATCTATGTTTCACATCACATCTCAAAAGCATCAGGAAGTCATTGTGGACGCTTCACCACAGATGCAACTTTTCAGGTAGTTGGAAGAGTGACAAAAGGACAGTACAGAACTATCAAGGTTGAAGGTATTAGTGTCAACTTAGAGACTCTTGTACCTAATCATGCACTTTAGACCTTTAAGTTTTATATCTTCAATTAAAGATGTCCTTCACCTTCATGGAAAATTAATTCCAAAACTACCTAGACCTGATAACCTTGATCTTCCTGAAGGAAAACTATCTTTCAAACCTCCTATGATCAAAATCATTGAACTAGATGTCTTACCTTCAGAAATACTTGTTGCAAACTTCTATCCATCAAGTGCACCTCAACAAGTTCCTACTATAGGTATGAAAGAAGTCAGTCACTCTCAGCAGTGGAGTTAGGAAGCCTTAGTGAAGGAGATTGAAGAAATTCATACTAAGGATGATGATCTGAGTGACTCAGTGGGCGATCTACATGAGGAAGTAGCATATCTTCGAGTTTCAATTGAAGAAGACCTTAAGTTGATCAGAACTGATATGCAACATATGTTTTCTAAAATCATGAAGCATCTTCGGTAAACTTTTTGATTAATAACAAATAGGGGGAGAAGAGGAGAAGATAAGGGAGAAGAGAGAAGCAGAAGAAAGAAAAGGAAAAGCAGAAGGAAGAAGAGAAGAGCAGAAGTAGAAAGAAGATAGAATATGGGGAGAACAGAGACAAGGGAAGAAGACAGTAACAACTACAAAGTGTATTTTGTTTGTTGTCTTCTTATTATTATTTGTTGTCTTCTTATTCATTATCTGAATAAAAATTTGTTCATTCACTTTTATCTTTCTAAAATTATGATTATTTCTTATCATCAAAAAGGGGGAGATTGTTAAGTCAAGAGGACTTCACGATAATTAATTTTGGTGACAATCAAATAATAATAATATTAAAAATGAATAAACTATTTTGATAAGTGTGTTAAATGTGTAGAAAAATACAGAACAAGCAGAAAACACAGAAAAAGTAGAAAACATAGAAGAAGTGAGAACACAGAAGAAGTAAAAAAACAGAAGAAGCGGAGAACACAGAAGAAGTGGAGAACTTAGAAGAAGTGAAAACACAGAAGAAGTAGAAAATATAGAAGAAGTGAAAACAAAGAAGTAGAAAACATAGAAGAAGTGAAAACGCAGAAGAAGTGAAACACAGAAGAAACATAGAACACAGAAGAAGTCAAAACACATAAGAAGCGCAAAATAGAGAAGAAGTGGAGAACACAGAAGAAGTGGAAAACAAAGAAGAAACAAAAACACAGAAGAAGAGGAAAACACAGATGATACAAAGATGAAGATATGTTAGTACGTCAGACAGTTAGTTAGTTAGAGTTGGTTAAAGAACTCAACGAAATAACAGGTTCTACAAGATTCAAGAAGCAATTATCAAGATTCAAGAATCAGTTATCAAGAATCAAGAAGCAGTTAGAGACTTAGGCTATAAATACTAGTCATAGTCGAAGCTTGAACGATCTTACGAATCTTACAACTTTGAGCTTTCAAGTGTTTACTTAGAAAAGAAAAATTCTGTATTCAAAAGTACGATACAAGAGAGCAAACCCTAATGTAACAAAAGCTCACAATATCTTTCTAGTGAGAGAAAGAAAAGGCTAAGAGCCTGGAGAGGCTAAAATAGCAGAAAGAATACTTTGTGTAAAGAGACCTGAAGAGACTCTGGAAGGAAAAAAAGAACACATGTTTTTAGACAAGTATATAGAAGTTATTTACGATTTAACTATGTAACTATTGTTGTATAACTATTGTAGTATTCTTTTAACAAGTTAGAGAAGTTCTTATCAAGTTATATTAAAGATTTTGTATTTATGAAAAGAATACACAATTCAACCCCCCTTCTTGTGTATCTAGTATATTGTACGTGAATTCTATATTAACGTATAATTTCCTTCAGCAAGATCCAGCTATATACATTTAGGAGGTTTTAGGTTCATACTTAGAGCAAGTAATAGTAGCAAATGGAGGTCCAGATGTAGCAGTTCAAACTCAGCATTCTCTATTTACAAATAGTGTAGTAAGGCACATCAAGGCCTATGCCTCATACCACCAAAAGGCTGCTATTGATATGACCAATACGAGCATCAAACCAGGGACTATCCAATAATGGGATATCAATAGACCTCTTCTAACATGGAACAGTCCATGTTTCTACAGCCAAAATAGGGACCATATTTTTTATGCCTAACAAGGTTTAGGTTTTGAAGGGAGGCATTTAAGGGGTATATCTGGAGACCATAGTCAAGGATAGTTTTCTAGCTCTCAGCATACAGATCACGATCAGGTTAGGTTATTCACCTTTACCTTGTAAGATGCACAGGCTTTGAATACGGTGGTATTTGGTATTATTCTTATCTTTGGATTAGAAACTAAAGTTCTAATAGATCTGAGAGTGACTCATTATTTTATTTCACCCAATTTTGCTATAAGACTAGAAATAGTACCATATAAGATGGAAGAATCCTTATCTGTATCCATAACTCATATCTCGTGGAGATTGATGATAAGATATTGACATTGAAACTTATGATGATTTTGGTTATGTATTTTGATATAATATTAGGATGCACTGGATGTTTAATTATTAACCACCCTAGATTGTAGAGAGAAAAAAGTAATATTTCGAATTCCGGGTGAGGTAGAGTTTGCATTTGAGGGAGGTATTGATGGAGGTAAGAGGATCATCCCATCCAACATAATTTCAACATTAATCACCAATAAGATGTTCAAATAAGGGTGTCAAGGGTTCTTGGCTTCGGTTAAGTATACCCTTTTAGAAATTAATAGCCTCCAAAGTGTTCCTAAGTTTATAATTTTCTAGATGTATTTCCTAAAAAGTTACTAAGGTGCTTTTATAGAGAGAAATTGAGTTCTGTATTAAGTTAATAATTAGTACAACTCTAATTTCTATACCTCCATATAGAATAGAACCTGCAAAGCTAAAGGAATTAAACAAAACATTTTAAGATTTATTAGATAAAGGTTTCATCAAGCCTAACACATCACTATAGGGTTCACCGATACTATTTGTAAAGAAAAAGGATGGTTCTCTCTAATTATATATTGACTACATAAAGTTGAATAAGGTGACCATCTGAAAAAATTATTCATTACCCGGAATCGACAATCTGTTTGATCAACTTCAGGGCGTTTAGTATTTTTCTAAGATCAACCTGAGTTTTGGATATAATCAGCTAAGGATAAACGTAAAAATTACCATCAAGACTCTATACCGCCATTATGAATTCCTAGTAATGTCATCTGGCCTTAGCAATGCTCCATTAACTTTTATGGATCTAATGAGTAATGTCATCTGGCCTTACCAATGCTCCATTAACTTTTATGGATCTAATGAATAGATTGTTCAAACTGTTTTTGGTTATGCTCATGATCATCTTTATCATTGACATTTTGGTGTCTTCATAAACAAATAAGGAATATGCCCAACATTTAAGAGTGGTGTTGCAGACACTTCAAGAACATCAGTTGTATGTCAAGTTTTGGAAGTGTGAATTTTAGCTTCAGAGTGTCACATTCTTAGGAAATTTAGTATCTTAGGAAAGGATACAACTAGGCCTAAAAAAGGTGCAAGTTATAACAAAGCAAAAGAATTCCTAGTTCATTTGATTTGATTCCAGTGAGGAGCGCTTTCAAAAGCTGAAAGTGTTTAACTACAACTTAAGTCCTGGTGTCACCAACTGAAGGTGGAGGATTTCAATTATACTATGATGCTTCAAGAGTTGGCCTAGGCTGCATATTGATGCATAATGGTAGGTGATTGCTTATGCTTCTAGGCAAGTGAAAAAGCATTAAAAAATTATCCTACTCATGATTTAGGGATTGCAATAGTGATCTTTACCTTAAAGATTTAGACACATTATTTATATGTTAAGACATGAGAAATTTACATAGATCACAAGAGTCTAAAATATATATTTCAGTAGAAGGGCTTACGTTTAAGGAAAAAAAAAGGTGGATGGAACTACTAAAAGATTATGACTGCACAACTTAGTATCATCTAGGAAAGGCAAATGTTGTAGTAGATACACTAAATCGGAAGTCTTTAGGTAGTTTGCCACATATCATAGTAGAGAGGAGCTCTTTGGCCAAGTACATGATTTGACGAACCAAGGCACTCAATTTTAAATTTCAGATACAGGACTACTACTAGTGAGCATCAATGTACAGTCGGTATTGTTGGACAGAATCAAGGTTGCTTAAGGCCAAGACCCTTTTCTTCAAAAACTTATGTATGAAGTACAAGAAAGATGTCACATAGATTTCGAGATCAATGGGGGAGGTTAACTATGGATAAATGGTAGATTGTGTAATCCAGATGTAGAGAACTTTAAGGAGAAGATTTTAGAGGAAGCATATTATATAGCATATAATGTACACTCGGGTTCCACTAAGATGTATCATAATATTAGAGACATTTATTGGTAGAGACATTTATTGGTAGTATAGTATGAAAAATGATGTGGCTAAATATGTCTTCAAGTGCTTAAATTACCAACAAATAAATGTTGAGCATTAAAGACCCTTTTAGCTATTGTCAATTCTTGGAAATGGGAAAAGATCACAATGGATTCATAATGGGCCTACCCTATATAACGATTTTATGTGATTAAATTTTGGTGATCATAGATAGCATAACAAAGTTAGTCTACTTCTTATTCGTAAAAACCACATACTTAGTGTCCAAGCTCATGCAAATGTCTATCTAGCAGATAACGTGTCTCTACAGGGTACCCACATTGATAGTCTCTGAGCAAGGAACACAATTTACATCTTAATTTTAGAGGAAATTATAGGAGGCATTGGGCACTAGATTGGATATTAACACAACATTCCATCCTCAGACTGATGGGAAATTTGAGAGGACAATTGAAAATTTAGAAGACATGTTGAGAATGTGCATGAAGGGCTTTAGTTGTAGTTGGGATTTGCCTTGCATTTAATCGAGTTTGTTTATAATAATAGATATTACAATAGCATTGGGATGGCACCTTATGAGGCATTTTATAGACAAAAGTGCAAATCACTTATATGGTGGGAGAAAGTAAGCAAGAGGCAATTAGAGGGTCAAAAACTAAGTAAGATCACATAAGAGAAGATTCCATTAATCAAGCTGAGACTAGAGGTAACATTTAGCATAAACAAGAGTTACACAAACTCAAAGTTCAAGGACGTGGGATTTTAACCTGATAACTTTGTATTTCTACAGATATCTCTAATAAAGAGGATGATGAGGTTTGAAAAGAAAGGGAAACTATCTCCAAGATATGTTGGAGCTTGCGAGATAATAGAGAGTAAGAAATATGGCATATCAATTGGCGTTACCTCAAGATATGTCACAAGTCCACCCAATATTCCACGTTTTTATGCTTTGCCAGTACATTTTTTATCCTTCCCATATACTCCAACCACAAAGTGTGCAGGTGAATGAGAATCTAACCTATAAAGAGGAGCCAATAACTATTTTGGATTCACAGCTACACCAGTTACAGTCAAAGCAGATTCATATAGTTAAGGTGATGTAGAGGAATGGAAATGCCGAGGAGATCACTTAAGAAATAAAGAGAGAAATGTGAGAGTTGTATCCATACTTGTTCCTTTGATAGAGAATTGTTTTAAATCCAAGGAAAAATATTTTTTTAGGAGGGGAGATTGCAATATCCCCCTTTATATTTTTTCTCCACCCTCATCATTCTTATTTTTCATTTTCAACCCCTTAAAGTTACTATTTATGAAACCATTCTCTTCTTCTATTTTTCATCTACAATGACTTTGTTGGCCAACCATATATATTGATCAACTTCTTTCTTTGATCCCATCATAACATACCTATTTTACTTCACAATAACATTAGAATCATCATAAAAATTGAGAAGAAAAATCAAATCTTTAATTTATTGTTTCCAGCGAGTGTTCCTGACAACTACCAACACGATTAGGATCCTTTTGATGTCAAAAGACAAAGTCTTATGATCTTATTTACAGTCACCATCAATATCACTACCAATTGAGGAAAATACAGTTTAGTGCTCTAAAATAATTTTTCTCCAATTCATTGAAATTAATTAAGAGATTGAGTTTCTTATAGTTATAAAAGTTGATATACTCATCAAGAGCTTTCATTGGTATAAAAATAGTTGAATTTTGAGATTGAAAAATTTTTTGATCATCGGAGGAATATTCTAATTATTAGAGGAATATTTTAGTAATCGGAGATATTGTTCCGACGACCTTTAGCTGACTTTTATTTTTCAAAATTTTGAAAAATTATATAAATCATGTTGATAATTTTTTCCTAAATAACTATAGCAAAATTCTTCACGGTTTATGAATTAAAAATAAAGAAAAGTTTAGGCTATAATGGGATTAAAGGACGAAGTGCATAATTGGATCATACTAGCAAACCTAATGAGTCTAGATTCTTAATTAAACCTCAACTTGTAAATGACACTGATTAGGATATTTCCTTTATAGGTATGTCAAGATTAGGACACAATGGAAGGTTCGAATTGACAAGTAAATCAATTAGGTAAGTTCATATCTATCTATCAATACTAAATCCATACCCTTTATTGAGTATAGTTTTAGATTAATATGATTGATGACATGTTAAGCCAGGATAGATGCCCCTATCCTTATGCATGTGGATATTATACATATATATACACACGCACCTATAAGTATATACTTATACATATGTAATTATGATACCTATGAGAATAATACCACGATATCTAACTATATGGATACGGCTTTAGATTCTTATGACATAGTACATGTATTTATGACGGTTCTTATATGACTAAGTGCTTTATGAAATTTCACAATTGATATTTTGTTTGGGTGTAGATGTGGATATGTTTGAATGTGATTGTGGTAGAGGAAGAAATTTATATGACGTGCCGCCTGACAGGTATGCATCAGCACTAGGTATGCACTAGTTTGATTATGAATCATGATTATGATATAGTATTGAGATATGATATATACTGATCCTGGTTGATGTTTGGCTCCTAGTTAGGTGATGTTTGGCATCTTGCAGCCTCTTTGGACTGAGAGAGCCCTATGACTATAGGATTAGGTGTATGGTTAGGCAGTTGGTGATGGTTAGCTCCCTGCAGTGATTTACCCTTAGAGACTAGGGTCCTAAGATATTCCTTCTCCACGATTTATTATGTATTACATATGATTTTTTATGCATCATGTATGTGTGTTTATATTAATATAAAATATATATTGTGCGAGCATGTCATTGGGTGTCATGGGATGATGCAGACTTACTCAGTGAGTTCTGACTCCCTTAACTCTATTTTTTAGGTCAACTATGACCAACTTCGCAATAGTGACTCCAAATAGTGTTCGCTACAATATATCTACTTCTACGTATGCTTTTCAATTGCTTTCACTTGTACTTGTACGCTAGCGTCCATAGAATTATGATTTAGTATGTTGAAAATTTTTCTTCTAATGCATGCTAATGTTATTGTACTTTTTATGTTTGTACTTATGTATGCTCATGCTGTTTTTTTTTAGATTTTTACATTTATTTATGTCACTAGTGGTCAGGATTATGTGTGATCTGAGGGCTTTGACTTTTGGATGTAACATGCAAGTCACTTGCCTATTAAGGTTGTGACATTATGGCTATTGCAAAAAAAATTTACAAACAAAGACAATATTTATAATTCTAAAAATAGTAACTTTGAGTCATAACAAAAATAACAGAAAGTTATCTCTCTTCTGAAACTTTTCTCTCAATTTCTCCTTCTTCTTCTCATTTCTGTCTTCTGTCGCTTTCGCTTATCTTAAAATTTCGTAACTACTACATAAGAGCTCCTTTAACATTAAACTATAGTGTTCTTTGTTACTGATTATTCCTCAAAGAATAAGAAAATCAAGAAAATTTTGTTTGAGCAATTACAATTGTTTATAACTATTGTTACTATAATAAATGCTAATAAGTAAACACAATTGACCTAATAATTGGAAGTTATTTTGATAGTATAAACTTTATTTATTTAATAAAATAACGTAATATCATATATGTAATAAGAAAAGCTTAGTGGCGATTGATTTGTGGGTATTGGTGGCCATCAATAGTATAATAATGAAAATATTTTTTATAAAATAAAATTTTCTTTATTTAGCAATAATAGCCACTAAAGGCCACCAAATAATTCTTATACTTGGTTATAAATGTATTACTTTCCTTTTACCTCTCTTCTTTAAACTAATAAATCAACTTCCAATTCAATTCGTAACATGATTGCATCTTTTTCAAGAGTTATGTTTTCTTATAGTTAGCAGAATTGGAGTTGGAGATTTTTGCATCTAACAAACATTAAGATTAATGATAATGATAATAATAATGGATAATGAGAATAATAATGCCATAGTATATACCCATCAGCTAAAGACCATGTCAAGATAGAAAAGTAATGTGCTTAACTTCAATTTGGTGATGGGTCAAATAGAGCCACGTCCTTAACTTGTTTATGTAGAAGCGGATTTGAAGATTTTGGCATCTAACAAACATTAAGATTAATCATAATGAGAATAATAATGCCATAATAGACCCATCAGCTAAAGACCATGATAAGATAGAAAAGTAATGTGCTTGACTTAAACCTAGTGATGGATCAAATAGAGCCACATCCTTAACATGTTTCTGCTGAACTGAAGTTAAAGATTTTAGCATCTAACAAACATTGAGATTAATGGTAATGAGAATAATAATGCAGTATTAGACCCATCACCTAAAGACTATGATAAGATAGAAAACTAATGTGCTTGACTTCAATCTAGTGATGTGTCAAATGGAGCCACATCCTTAACATGTTTCTTTCACTTTATTTTTCTCATAAGTCTCCAAACTTTTCTCAAAATTTAATGGCTTCTAACAAGACCTCTTTCAATATTTATAACACTAATCAAAATATTCAAGACCATATAATCCTTCCATTCTTGCCTTCCACAATCAAGGATAACAATTCATGCTTTTCGTAATGATTGACCTATATCATATTCATATCTTAGATATTGAAAAGGGTGTGGTATTTAAAGGTGTACTATCAAGCAAGGCTCCATTTTTTGAATTGTATCCGTCCAATCCTCATTAGATCCTGAATTAACATGTTCATAAGCTCTATGTTCTATTTCACTATGCCAATTAAATGCCAATTATGCCTCTCTTCAGATAGTGGAGTGTCACACCATGTTACCACAAACTTTAATAATATTTCATTTTGTACTCCTTATAGAGGTAATGATCTTATGATAAGAGATAGTTTAGGTTTTCACATTACCCACATCAGGTTTATCACTCTTCCTACCCTTACCTGGACTTTTAATTTATGTAATATCTTGTATTTGCAAAATATAAATAAAAAACACTTATTTCTATTTATCAATTTTGTAATACTGATCATGTTTGGAATGAATTCTTACCCATTGGATTTCATGTGAAGCATTTAAGCATGAGGGTAATCATTTTAAGTGCAAAACTAACAATGACATCTATGAGTGACCAACCTACTCTCCCAAATTTTCTTTTTTTCTAACATTGTCTTTTGCAACATTAAAACAAATTTATGTAAATGGCACTTTAAATAAGGTCAACCATCCTCTCTTATTCTTTTACATATTATGTCCAAATTTTCTTTACCTTATATGTCACCAAATTCTCAATTTAATATATGTTCAAGCATTAAAAGTCACAAACTTCCCTTTTTTGCATCTACAATCGTTTCATCTCATCTTTGCTAAATTATATTTTCTACTATTTAGATTGTTGATGATTTCAAGTATTATGTTATTTTAGTTGATCATTTTATATATTATGTATGCTATTACTTCTTAAACAACAAAATCTCATATTTGTGATACTTTTCTTTAGTTCAAAGTACAAGTAAAAAATCACTTCAAACACTCCATTGTGCTCCTTTACTCTTATACTAGTGGGGAATTTTAAGCATTAGATCACATTATATCTCTTTATAATATTTCTCATCTTACCTTTCCTCTGTATACACCTGGACATAATGGTCTCTCCAAGTGTTGCCATTGAAAACTAGTCTTTCTTTACTCAAGTCACGCCTTATATACTAGAATTATACCTTTGCAATTATTATGCATCTCATTAATCACATGCCTACACTAAAACTTTCTCTTCCCTCTTTAATGCAAACATTATGATGGAAACCACCAAAAACTTAATTCACAAGGAATTATAACCTTATGATTATCCTTAAATAAAGCAAGAAAACATGACCTTAAGTAAACTGAATAATTAGAACCAAAGCTATAACTATTAAAAAAGAATTCCTTTGGTTGGAATGAAGCAATTAAGGTAACATTCCTAGACGTTAAAGGAGCCTTATTGATAGCTTTTAAAGGAGCCTTATCAATAGCTTTAGTACTTTCCTTGCCCAATTATAACAAGTCATTCATTATTAAGGCATATACATGTAGTAAGGCCTCAAGAGCAGTGCTAATGCAGGAGAGCCATCCTAACTTTTATACCTAGATATTAATTTCTTTCAATATACATAAAGTAATTATTGTCCATTGAAATGTAATTAAATATTAGCATCATTATCTCAATAGGTATCATTTATAATCCAACTACATTATAAGAGCGTTAAACACTTTTTGGAATAAAAATAAGTTTGCCTTTTCAACAAGTTTGTTTACTAATCTATGATTTTGAAATAGTATATAATGAGGGAAAGGAAAAATAAAGTTGTAAATGCATTATCTAAAGCCACAAGTACTAAATTCTTTACTATGGTTCTATCTCAGATGTACGTAACCTTTTTGTTTGAAACTTAAAAAAAGCTAGAAATATGATACAACTATAAAGGATATTCTTAAATATGTGCAAGATGGAATCCTTGAGTGGAAACAATGGATGAAATTAACTTTAATCTACAATTAGGAATAAATTAGTGAAAGTTGTTCATGAAAACCTAATGGATGTCATTAGGTGTTGGTTTCCTTGATGAGATTACAATCCATATTCGACTAGAGAAGCATGCAACGTGATTTTAGGAATTCCCCTAGACAATTTCAATGTGCAATTGTAATAAGTATGAGGAAATGATCCATTTAGACTTCTTTAGCTACTGCCAATACCGAAGTAGTGCTGGGAAAATGTTAACTTGGACTTTATAAAAGGGTTACCTAAGTCTAATGACCATAAGGTGATCTTAGTGGTAATTGATATACTCCTCAGGTTATATCTTAAAGAGTTCTTTTATCATTTTGAACCTACATCAAATGCCTAAATCAATACCTATTGATAGAGTTCTCATTAAGTATTATTTTGGCATAAGTTTTATAAGGTAAAAGATGTTGGTTTCCATTTGTCCATCAACTTATGATCTATAGTTTGATAATCTAGCCAAACTGCTCAATAAATTGTTAAAGATGTATTTATGATACATGACAAATGAATACTATACTAAATGTTCATCCAGTACTACCTATTATTCAATTATAAGTATATCACCTTTCAAACTCTTATATGGTTATACACCTCCTTGACATATGTCGTATTCAACTAGAGATTCAAGAATTGTAGAAGTTGACTAAGCTTTAAGATTCATAAAAGCATTCATTTAGTTCACTTATTTTTATTTATAAAGGGCACAAAAGAGGATGCAACATTATACTAATAGGAAACATTTAGATAAGGATACTATATTAGTGCAATGATGTTCGTCAATCACAATTATGCAAAAACAATTTAATAGCTATAAAGTTAATCATAATTTTTTGCCTCTATAGAATGTATTTTACATATCTTAATTCAAGAAGAACATTCTAACAACAACCATAATATCATTTCCTCTATAATAGAATTATTTATAGACAATAAATTGTCAATAACTATACTAGGCAGAGGCTTGTCAAAAGGCATAATAAATCGTCAATGTAAGTATTGTTAAAATGGTCAAAAGCTTCTAATCATAAGATCTTATAGGAATTTATATTTACAGTTCAATATAGATATCTTAACTTAAACCTTGTAGACAAGGGTTTCTGAAGGGAAGACATTGTTATAATATACTTATGACATTGTTATAATATGCTTATGTGAAAATAGTAGGTAATTCATTTCATGGGATGAGTTTGAAACAGGGTTGGTAAAAAATTCTCAAGTTAAAGCTCGTTCAAACTCAAATACGTCAACTTGAGTTTGTTCAAGTTTAATTTAATTTTTTGACTTTATAGTAGTTCAACTAACTCATGTTTGATTATTTAATCATGAATGGTCAAGTTTAAAAATATTATCAAATTTGAACCTACTTAAGCCTAAATATCTATACTAAAACCTAACAAAATTTAAGCATTAATACCAATATATGAACTTAATTTTGGTCAAATCTATCTTGATTCATTAACTTTAAACTAACTCAACTTAGGTTTGATAATTTGTCATCATTTTTTAGATAAAAAGAATTATCAAATTCTAACTTGATTGCACTTCAATATTAAGCTCAAACCTAGTTAAACTTGTCTTAACTTATTAATTATAGTTAAGCTTAGGCTAAATTAGTTTATTATCGCTAGTTATAGATTACATGAACCTATAATTTAGATATGATTATATGTTTCTTTTATGCATAGTCATGATCATTTAGATATTTAGTATAAATAACAACGTCATTTACAATCTTAAGAGGAGTTGCTTCGAGTCATAATAGAATTAACAAAAAAATCTCTCTTCTATAAACTTTTCTTTCACTTCCTTCTTCTTCTTTCTTTCTTTTATGATTTTCACTTATCTAAAAGTATCATAAAGACTATGCAAATGCTCCTCCAACTTTAAACCTCTAGTGTTCTCCACCATTGGTTACTCCTTTAAGAACAAGAAAATTAAGTAAGTTTTATTTGAATGATTACAATCAGTTATGACCATTACTTCTATAATAAAGACTAATAATTAAACACAACTGACCTAATAATTGTTATCCATGTCGACATTACAAACTTTATTTATTTAATAGAATTATATATATATATATATATATATATATATTGGAAAGTCTTTAATGGTTAATGATTGGTTGGTATTGGTGACCATAGGTATTGGTGACCATTAATACCATACATAATAAAAATATTATTTTATAAAATAAAGATTTTATTATTTAATATGATAGCCACTAATGCTACTAAATTATCCATTTGATTGATTTTGTATGTATTATATTCCTTGTAACTCTCTGTTATAAGCTTTTAAATCAACTTCCGATTTGATTCTTGATATGATTACATCTTTGCCACAAGCCATATATTTTCTTGTAATTAGTAGAACTAGAATTAAAACTTTAATCTTTTAATTAACAACGAGGTCAACGATAATGAGAATGATAGTGATATAATGGCCCATCAACTAAAGAAAATAATAAGATCGATAAGTAATGTATTTGACTTCAGTCTGCTGATGTATCAAATGTAGCAACATTCTTAACCTGTTTCTTTCTCTTTCTTTTTTGTGCAATTCTATAAAATTTTCTCCAATTATAATGGTTTTGAACATAATCTCTTTAAATATTTATAACCACAATTCCAAATATTCAATAACCATAAAATTATTCTATTACTGCCTCTCACAATCAAGGACTACAATTCACTACTTATTATAACGATCAACCTACATCACATCTATACCTTAGATAGTGATAAGGAAGTGGTGTTTAAGAGAACACTATCAAAGATGCTGCAATGTTTGACTCTTAGTCGCCCAATCCGTTTTAGCTCCACTGTTAACATGTTTATAAGCTAAATGTACTATTTCACTATATGTACATTATTCCTCTCTTGAGACTAATGACATCCACCACGGTTAATAATGGTGCATCACACCAAGTTATTGCAAACTTAAATGATCTTTTGTATATACTCATTATGTAAGTACTAAAGAAATTGTTGTCAAAGATGGCTTAGGTCTTCACATTATCCATACCAATTCCACCACTCTTTTTCCCCTTACTCGTACTTTTAGTTAATGAATTATCCTTTGTTTGCCTAATATTAAAAAGAATCTTATTTCTATTTACCAATTTTTTAATAACAATCACAATTCCATTGAATTCTTACCTATTGGTTTTCATATGAAGGATCTAAGAAAAGGGGAAATATTTTTGACATGTAAAACTAACAACGACATCTATGAGTGACTAACTAACTCTTTATAATTGTCTTTTTTGATCATTGTCTTTTCCAACACAAAACCATTTTATCATAATAGCACTTTAGATTAGGTTATCCATCATCTCCTACTCTTTAATATATTATGTCCATATTTTCTTTACCTTATTCTACGTCAAAAAATAATTATTATAATATATGTATAAGCACTAAAAGTCATAAACTTCCCTCTTCTACAAGTACATTACTTTATTTCATCCTTTATAAATCATATTTTATGATGTTTGAACCTCCTCCAGTTGCTTTTATTGATGATTTTAAGTATTATGTTATTTTCATTACTAATTTTACATGTAATATATTGTATTACTCCTTAAAGAAGAAATATCATGCTACTCCAAAAATTACATTATTCCTGTTTACTCTTATTATAGTGGATAATTTTAAGCATTTTATCATTTTCTATCTCTTTATAGCATATTTCATCTTACTTCTCCTCTGAATACACTTGAAAAATGGGCTTTTAAAATGTCAACATTGACATATTATTGGAGTTGGTATTTCTTTACTCACTCATGCCACACTTTTAATCATATACTGGAAATATGCCTTTGTAACTATTGTTATCTCATTAATCGTATACCCACACTAAAACTTTCTCTTCCCTCTCCCCACGAGTCCCTTTTTCACACTTCATCAAATTGTACCAAAGTTCTATATCTTTGGTTTTTTATGCTACCCATGGCTTCATTCCTATTATGGATATAAATATTAGTTTTGATCCCTCCTTTGTCTGTTTGCTGGGTACTCACTGACCAAAGTATATATATTGTTTTGATCCTACTTATAGAATTTACACATCCTATTATGAAAAATTAATAGAAAATGTCTTTCCACTCAATTATATTCAAATTCATCTTAGTTATATAAATTTTGAGACACTTTTTAATTTGTTTATACTTGTGTTTTTACTTCCCACTATAGTTGCACCTCTTAATACATCTTCAATAGCTTCTCCCTTGTACTAGAATCCAATCAATTATCCCACATCCTAGGTTGATCGTCTATCATCTAAAGATCCCATTCCATAATTGAAAACCATTTGGTCAACTACAACATTCATATGGCACTATTAATAGTCTATACCACCCATCCTTGCCTTTCTTTCAACTATTTCTAGATCCCCTACCTCTAAACCTTCCTACTAACTCACACATTATAACCAATCATTCTAAAAACCATATCCATAAACCCATCCAAAAACTTAATCTAATTGCTACCATAAACTTAAATCATCCATTTAAGTCGAATACAATGACCCAAGCCCTTAAAGATTCGAATTAGTGTCAATTTATGTTTAAGGAGTATGATACCCTTGTGAAAAATGAAAGATGGGAACTTATCCTACTTGATTCAATACAAAATCTTATTAGTTATAAGTAGTTATTTAAAATCAAACATTTACCTAATGGCTCTATTGATAGGTAGAAAGAATGACTAGTTATTAAAAGCTTCCATTAAAGCCTTGGTATAGATTATCATGAGACATTTAGCTTGTTTGTTAAACCTTCCACTATTAGTTTGGTTCTTAATCATGGAATTACTCTTAGGTGGTATTTTCATTAAATTGATGCCAAGAATGCCCTTTTATAAGTTCATTTCTCTAAAGATGTTTATATGGCATAACTACCATTTTTTCTTGCTCATGATAACCCCACACATATTTGCAAGTTATGCAAGGCTATTTATGGTCTCAAATAAGCACCAATGACGTAGTACTATAAGATATAATAATTTCTTATACTATCTAGGTTTATCAACTCTAATGCAGAGAAATTACTCTTTATCCTCAACAATAGTAGTACTATAATCATCTCCTTATATATATTGATGGCATAATTATTACTGGATGTAATACTACTGTGACTCAATGATTTGTTGATCTTTATGGACAAATATTTCCTACTTGTCACTAAGCCAACACTTACAACTCCTTTTAGATATGCATAGACAAATACCTCTAAATAAAAAACATTTGTTGTTATTCCTTAATACTTGAGCCTCACTCGCCTTGGCATTGCAGATATTGTTAATAATTTATCTCAATTTATACATTGACATGTTACTGATCATTGGAACATTTTCAAGTGCTTGCTTCACTATCTTTTTAGTACAATTGATCGTGGTCTTGCCTTGCACCATCACACATCCTTATCTCCTTATGCCTTTTCAAATGTTGATTAGGCTAGTAATAAGGATGAATAAATCATCACTAGTTCTTACATTGTTTATCTTAGTTGCAATATGATATCCTAGTCCTCTAAGAAATAAGGCACAATTGCACACTCTTTGATTAAAACTAAATATTGCTCTATCTTTTTTATACAATTGATCTTGATCTTACCTTGCACCATTGTACATCTTTATCTCTTCATGCCTTTTCAAATACAACTAGGCTAGTAACAAGGATGACTAGACATTCACCTGCATTTATATTGTGTATCTTGGTTGCAATCTAATAACTTAGCCTCCAAAAAATAAGGCAGAATTATATACTCTTGAATGAAACTAAATATTGCTCTATTATTGCCACAATGGTTGAATTACATTATATTTTATCTCTTCTAATTGAGCTTATGGTTTGTATTTTGAATGTTTTAGGTATCTATTGTGACAATATTGAAGCAACTCATCTTTGTTCCAATATTGTATTACATTCGCATATGAAGTATGATGTGATTGATTATCATTTTATTAGGGATATTGATAATCATTTTATTAGGGATCAAGTACGAAGTGCAGCATTATATGTCACCCATATATCCTTAGACAATTAATTAGCCAATGTATCTTGACCAAGCCCCATTTTCAATTTTCAAAGACCAAGATTACACTCTCCACAAGAGCTCTATCTTGAGGGGCAATATTAGAGGAATCAATTTATTAATTATTTGATTATATTTTTAACTTAAAATAACTATTTAGATTTAGAATATTTACTTGACCACACAATATTATCTTGTATTTACATATAAACTAATCTTTATTCAGTTAAATTAATTCGTTATTTCCAATCAATATAATCTTTAGATATAAAGTCACATAGATAAACAATTCCCACTGGCAAATCATATTAAACAAATTTGCATTATGCAAGTACCTAAATGGGATTCATAAGATAGTTATTACTGCCTTTTGTTCAGTTTCTTTGTTCATTTCTTACTCTCCTCATAGTTTGAATCATCATTCTTGTTTCCTATTTTTACTATTTTAAGTGAATGAGATTAACGATGTATCTAATAATTAAGGGAGGTAGGTCTGAGTTCCTTTTGTAACTCATAATCCATTTGAAGATATCCTAACCAAAAATCACCAAATCTATTCATCTTGAGTTTGGATAGGGATAAAGTATTTGACAAACTAACCAAATGGATTTAAGCTTTCCATGACATGTCTTAGATTGACCATGAATTAGATGAAGGTACATTTTAGTTGCCAAACAACCAAAATTTAAGTTATACCTTAATGTTTGGCAACATACAAAAAAGATCTTAACATTTTATGATAACTCTCAAATTGATGGAATTGTTAAGGTTTCTTTAATTTTATTGACTTAGTTTTTTTAAAATTAAGGAGTCTAGTTCAGCTACGTATGTAATTTTCATAGACCCCTAAAAATTTAATCTCTACTTAGTTAAGGGATATAGAATTTTTAGGGGGGCGCGGGGGGGCCGTAGAAATATATTAGCCAAAGTTAGCTAGCATTAGTTAGCAAAGGGTATTCTAGAAGTTAGACCAGAGTTAGCTAGAGTTAATTAGCAGAAAACATTCTAGAATTTTCTTCTTTTGTACAGCTTATATATATATTCGAGATGTAACTATTCAAGTGTGAATAATATAATATAACAAAAAAATTTCATCTCTCATTTTCTCTGTTTTCTCTCTAGCTCTCGATCATTTCTTTTGCTCAAATGGAGGCTTCCACGACTTGAACTGGCAACAAACACCCCAGGAGTACTAGCTACATGACATAACATCTACAATGGCCTGGGAACATGTATCATGGTAAATCTTTAAGGCAAAATATCTACTTATGTTCAAATTGTAAAAGATGTACAACTTTCATACTGAAGTAAAAGTAACACACATTTCTACACTCTTCCAAGGACAGGGAGCATTCTTTGAATAAATCGTAGAAGAGGGCATTCATTGTAGAACTCATGGAAACTCTGACTTTAGGCGTTTACTTGGCATCTCTTGCATCAACTTTGTCCACATTATCAAAGATGGAAAATATAAAAGGATAAACAGTAATAAGAAAATATTTATGGACAACGCATACAAATTCAAACAGAAATATCATGAATAGTTTGATATTGGTGAATCTCATGTCATTGGGGCAAGAAATTTAGGCATATCACTTCAAGTTTTTCAGAAGGTGACGAACGATCTTGCCTCAGAGAATAAGTTTGTCTAACGTTAAATATTTATACACAGCAGAGAGCAAGAGGCAGAATCACCCCATAAGTAAGAGAAATATGGAGATTTGAAGATGAGGATTTAAAATTAATTATAATTTTTAATTTTTAAAGACACATCAATCGTATGTGTAACCAACATGAACCCTTTATTAAAAAATATTATTTTGACTTAAAAAAAGTTGACAATTTTGTTAATTTTAAATATTTTTTTAAATATTAATCTTTTTTTATATGTTGTCCAACGATACATCCCCGATTGTAGTAAGGAAAGAACTATTTCAAACTCGATGAACTAAAACAGCTTGTAAGAAAAAATTGCCAATACTATATCGTTTCTCAGTGTAATCAATAGATATTTACAACCCGAGAATCAAATCATGCTATTGGTACCAAAAATGGTGGAAGCATGGCCAAGGATGCTTATTGAAGTGTGACCGTAGGGAAGAAGAACCTGTGGGCTAAACAAATATGTTACGGGCTGAGAAAAACCTTGGCAAGCAGAAGACTGAAAGTAGAAAAACACAACCGAAAAAAAAAAGGCTAAATATTTAAACAATGGCAAAGAGTGGAAATAAAATCGTTAAAAACATGCGAGTGAGTGGACTAAGCTGGGGTGAATGATTTCCAGCGGGTGTTCGCGTCCCTGATACATGGGAATTGTTACCGATTCCTGCCGTAGCCTGTGGATTCACGGCAGTAGCAGGAGGCACTGAAGAGACGGTTGGGCCAATCGGCATAGTGTTGGAGTTAACAACATCATCGTAACCTGTAGAAGAAAGTGTCTCACTGTACAGAGGACCGCCAATGGAAAAAATAAGAAGCAAGTTGTTGAAATTGAAATGCAAGTATTACACTTACAGTTAGATGGCTTCCAACCTAGCACATTCCTCTCACGATCGAAAACAACTCGGTAACCAGTCATGAAATTTTCTGCATTTAGATAAAAATTTGTTAATGGATATGCAGAAGATTAAAAGTCTGACAACAAGGCAAAAAGAATTTGTACAATTCCTATGTTAAAAGTTCCAAATTGAATACAAGCACCATGTTTCAACTGTAAAGAACTCACGTCCAATGATATTGACATCTCCACTTTTCACAACACCAAGACAGTATACAGAAGCACCACCCTGCATATTGCAGTAACATATTTGCGATCCAAGGGGCAAGAGTAATATCTGATCTAAATGCAAGCAAGACTATACCTGGCTACCAACTATTACTATTGGATTGGTCGCATTGAATTGATCTCCACCTGTCATTACTAGATTGACTTGTGGAATCAACAAGTCATTTTGATTTGGACTGTCAAGTTGAAAATATGTTCTTGAGGGATCAAGAAAAGCAGAACAAGGTAGGATTGTGGGTTTCTACATGAAAACTGACCTGATGTTGTAACAATACTCAAAAGGGATATCGGAAACAGATGCACGTGTTTCTTTCACTAGGTTATTAAACTGCAGGAAAATGAGAATCATAAGTACTAACACGATATAAATACTCTCGGCTATGTAAAGACAAATAAAATTACTTACGCTTTCAGTTATAAGTGTATAAGCTGGATCATTTAGGTATGTGAACGAGGTACCCGAGTCAAAAATGGCATAGAAGTCCAAGTCAGCGGCATTTCCTCCCACCATTATCTGAGTGGCGCTGATATTGTAAGTTGGACTGACAACAAAGTTCCACTGGAATTAATACAACCATCACAAATTTCAGGTTAAATTTAGTATTTAAGTGCATTTATGTGTGTGAGTGTGTGATTGATTGTATGCGGGTACATCTATGATCTATTGCTCAATAAAGACAAAAAAAGAGCACTCACTGTGATTGGTGCAGAATGAAAGGTGTTTCTCCTTGATCTGAAGTTCCTTTATCTCCAAAAGTGATTCTCCCAAGCCCATCGGCTCCAAAGCACATGGAGAACGAATTGGAGATATAACCTTCCCTTGCTAAAGTACTAGGAACTGATATATTGGACATTCCAAGGCCAAATAAACCGTTTGGAGCAGCCCCGTCCAAAAATGAACCTGTCTGAACTTGACCACAACTGTAAAGAAGGGAGCACGTCTGTGTCACCGCATGACTTAATGAAATAAGAATCCTAAACTGAAATGCTATAGAATTGGGAATCAAAAGCTGGATTTCGGAATCAATGGAAAAACCATCAAAGGAAGAAAAGGACAAGCTAGTACACACCAACATCCATGCATACTACAGGAGGTCAGTATAGACATGCAACCAACATCCCCTGAGGTCTCTGATATACAAAATTACCCACCCAAATGAAACTTTTGCGTCAACAGCTTTTGCTCCAGTATCATCCGTGACTAAGTGCAAGACATCCTCTACCAAGACCCCATTTGAAGAAGTACCATTAGAAAGATAGGCTATTTGGTAAGGGCAATTACTTTCATCAGATGTGCAACGGTATTGTAGTGAACACAAGTTGCTGTTGCAGAGGATATTCTCGCTTGTTGATGACAAGTTAGGGCTGTAGATATTAAGCTCTAGTTGCTGTTTGATAGAAAACTTAAAGTTAGCCAAATGATGCATAGCTGCATGTTCGACATAAAATCATGAACAGAAAATTGAATAAGTTAAACAAAATCAAGTCCCTTCATACCCTAACCACAATAGAGATACTTAAATGATTACCAATCTCCATGGACGAAGCCATTTAACCAACTTAAAAATCACATAAATTGCAATAGAAGCATGATTGCCATGTGAGGGAACTCCTACCCGCTAAATTTCAAGAAGCAGTTGAACACAAGGAGAAGACTAGAAATTTCACATAGTTCTCGAAACAAAAATCTTTGGGAAATATATTGACTATTACCTTTCCAAAAGCAGTTTCGAAGCCATGTGCACAACTACTACAGTCACATGGTAACCACAAGAGGTCACTTCCAGTGTCCAGTGCAACCAGAAACCATGAACTTGGAGTTCCAATTGAAATGTTAGCGTAATGTAAACTGAAGATTGAAAAAACAGAAGAATGCCCAAGTTTAGGGGAAAAAATGTCATCAAGGCTGTATTAAACGGCAAGGAACGAGAAAAAGAAAAAGAAAAAAAGAAAAATCCCATGTTTGGCTGCCCAGAAAATTAAGCTTCTATGTAATTAAATCACTTAAAAACGAAGGAAAAGCCGTAACATCTGCTTTCAGAATTACCGACACAGAAATTAGTAGAAGGTATGATCTGCAGGAAATGAAAATCATTCTAAAAGAAACCGGAAAAGCAACAGCCTGGTCAATAGTACTATCCAATCGAAGGGGGTGACTCATCTGCTTGACGATTTCCATAAGTTTTGTATTTTCCAGTTATTTTAGGAACTCATGGAGTAGCTTTACGTCTGATGACTTCTCAGTTTTCTTCTTCACTCTTGACAAAACTTCTAAGACTTTATGAGAAATTTAATAAACATTGGAACCAAAGGAAAAAGTAATAGAACCCCATGATGATATCCATTTCCGGCAATCTCACCAACATGAGCAAAAAAGAACTAAATTTGCAGCTTTACTTTTGCTCTTATTTTTGGTATAGCGTGAAAAAGAAGAAAAAGCAAAAGCTTCTTGAGTTTAAATTTTTAGAGAGAGAGTATGTAGAAAGACGACTAAAAGAGTCGAAATTTGGAATAAATGGAGGAAGTTAAAGACGGAATCTACTTCAAGATGCGACTGAGAACAACCGTCCCCTAAGAAATGTCACAAACTAGTACCTCTAATGGGGGAACAAAAAAAAAAAAAAATGAACTGGTAAAAGGTACTTATGGGAGCTTGAAACAAGCATATCGGTTATAACCCAGTTCTCTACGATTTCTGACAACCAAACAAAGGAAACACCAAACCCAAATCCTCTACTCTCCACACGTTCTCTTCTTGGTCCTCTAGTTAGCTACAGTACGAACATGAACATGATAATCACACGTGCACAAGAAGTGTAGATGACAAAAAACGTTATAAGGGTCATTTCTTACTATCCCAAAGAGTCGATTCGATAAGTCTCGTTCCCATAGGAAAAAGTAAGCGGGCCGGACCCATCGGCAGTGGCAAGCCTCCGACCATGAAGCACGCGGTCGCGGTTGGCCATGGCAGAGAAATACTGAAAACTACCCTTTGCTGGCAATTCATCAACCGCCAAAATTCCCTTAACTGGATCGGAGTAGCAGTGATGGATATCGAATCCGAATGTTCCAAAGCCGTGAGAAGTTCTCACCGATGATAATAACACCAACGATAGTAACGAACACAGAGACTTGTAGTAGTAGATGTTATGGTAACTGCAAAAGAAGACGCTTCCTTGGGCCATTAACAGTCCGGAATTCGCCGACCAAAAGAACGGAGAAGATCAAATGACGACACCCGGAGTGCAGGCACGCCGCTGTGAAACAACGGAGCGACAGTGTCGTTTTCCGTTGTCGCAGAGAAAGAGAGATAGTTACGTTATAACAGAGGCGCGAGTGCGTTGGAGGGGTCGGATTGGGTTGGGGATATGGGTCCTGCAGTATTGATTATTTAAACAGGCTTGCTTTGTCTGATTCTATGATTTTCGCACCTTTGTCCTCCGGCGACTTTCCTCTTCCATATTCCTACTCTCTCTCTCTCCATTTTTTATGTTCGTTAAGTTCCTAACTCTCAAAACTCATGCTTCTAGATTTGGACGAGGAGTGAACTCTGTTGTGCATTTAGATAGAAGGTTGATTTTCATTTCATATTTGAATGAATATAAAAATTTTAGGTCTAAACGATATTTTTAGTGGTGGAATAGTAGTTCTCATTTGACTACTAATATAAGAATGCTTTAACAATGACATTCTATTTAGTATTTACTTCACATTAACAAAGCATGCTACACAAATCTTTTAACACGTTAAGTTGTACAATCGATGTGAAGATGGTTTCAATCATTCCTAAAATGTAATTACATATTTTCTCGCTGCTATCTTTGCACTGGTATTCAAAATTTTTTCACATCTTTACATAAAATTAAGATATACAAATAAATTAGATGTACATTTATGTACACTTTTAGAAATATATATTAACTGGCATGAACTATGGGTTCTCAAGGATTAAAACAATGACTTTATCCCTTGGAATATCCGGCAATGAAATTGCACCAATGTGCTTTGTAAACGCAGGACAGGAGGGTCAAAACATGATAACCAAGAAAAGCAAGGGCTCTAGACGAAAACATGATCATAAAGGTTGTTGGAGGGTAGTTGGCCGATAGTAACCCGTTACATCATTGATTATATCATACGAATCCCAGTCGTAGTTCTTCATCAGAATCTAACAGGTAGACTTTTTTATTATTCGTCTTTTGTCCATTCTAACATTTCCGATGAAGCCACATAAGCATGCGTGTAATACGATATGATTATAGACTATATATTTGTTTTTTTTTTGTGTCATTTTCTGAGTTCAATATGGTAATATGACAAAAGCATGCTTGACAACAGAGGATTTCAGTCGGCTAGTTTGGAGTGTTAAGATCTTGCTTTTCTTCAATTGTCAGCAATAAATGGCATAAACCCGTCTCCATGGAGGGTTCCTACTCAAATAAACCAAGATTTTGCTGTAATTGATCTTTCTTTTCCTAAATGCGGCATGAGTTTTGATTCAACCTACTCTTCTTTAGTTCACTAGTAATTCTTATCCATAAATTGGGCCGCAACAGGCACAGTGCTCATACATATTCCTCAAAAACACGCCTCATCTGATTCAAAGTGTCCTGAGATGGCTGTAAAATACCAAGGACAACCTCGTGATCATTAAAGCATTGAATTTCAATACTAAACGCGTTCATAAAGTGCCCACTTATACATAGAGTTCAGACTACATAAGATAAGATGCCCATTAGCAGGAAAGAAGTAAGAAAAGGATGGCATTTGTCATTGTCACGTTGGTAAGCGACCACATGTTTTGGTACACCTAAACCAAATCAGTTTAAGACGAGTGTAGAGCAGGTGGACTGGACTCTCGTCTGTGGACCCTAATCACGTAAACACGCTGGTGGACATCAGTGTCACATTGAATATAAATGGCAAGAGATATGATTGAGGGTGTGCTTATGAAATGGCAATTAGAGAAATGAACGACCTCTATTTTTTACCATATTGGAGATACGGAGTATTGTCTCAAAAGGAAATATAAAAATACTATTTATTTAATATCAATCACTTTTTTAATTTTTTTTCCTATTTAATTTTTTTCATACTAACTAATCAGGTACCCTAATCAAATTTCTCGCAGAAATTTTCTTTATATAAACAAACACCGCGTTATTTAACTCCAAGCCCACCCGACCCGAGTGTGAAAGCACAGAGGTTCAGACGCTTGATTGTTGATTCACTCCACAAGCCGAATTACAAACATGGATGCTTCGTGTACTAAATCAAAATTTGAAGTATTAATTCATCTTATCGACCTGGTCAAAATTAAGACAAAATAACCAAAAGTTATGGAATGTTTTAGTTATTCCAAATTAAAATTTGACAAAACCTCAAAGGGTCTCAACATTGGAAAATTAAATTATAAAGGAAATGCACAAGGAGAAATAGTATAAACACATAAGTGTAAGTTTTCATAAATTTTTCAAAAAGATAATATTAATTATTTACGGACATGCACATATGATTCACGCTTAGAAAACAGGTTCATATGCAGATAATGAAATGCCTTCAAAGAATCACTTAGCCACTCGTTAACTATAATGAAAATTTTTGCAAACTTGTTAACAATAAATTGCCGTCTCTTTTATTTTTAGTCGAAATATTCCAATACAAGCACAGAATTCTCCTACGCATAAATTAAGGGCTAATAATTATTTAAAAATTATTATAATTATAAGTTAATATCGAAATAGATTATATTGAAGTGTTTCAACATTTTCTATAAAATATAATTATCTAACATAAATTTAATCTCATTCTATATTCACTATAAATTATAAAAATACTATATATAGTGTTGCTTTATGAAATCAAATTTTATTTGTACAAGTTATACACTTACAAATGTAATATAAATCTAATTACCTGCATTATCAAAAAATCTTTGTTTATGTTTTTAAATTTTGGAATTTTTAATAGATTAAATGTGGAGAACTTTTAAATTCTTTAATTTTGGGAGAAAATAATGTTGGAACATTTTAATATGTTAACAATCTAATTGACAAGCTGAATGGCAAATTAAGGTGAACGCACTACAATGTTACTACACACTATTGAAAAGAAGAAGTGTCCCGTCAGTAGTCGCGGGACAAATAAGTCAAATGCATGCAGTGGAAGTGCACATTCCATAACATTAAAAGACTCGTCTTGAAGATATTTTACTAAAAACAGTGCATGTGATTTTACTATCAAATTTAAAATACCGAGAGCATTACCTCTCCGAAAGGATAGGAGGTGTAGAGTGCAGGAGAGTAAAAGGATAGGCAGTGTAACGCGTGAATGCAGATCATTATGGTCCCAAGCAAAATGAAGGCCAAAGCACAGGAAAAGACGGAAAAATAGGACTGATGGTAGTAATAGAAATTGACAATACAAGTGACAACGTCAAATATGGATCCAAACAAACTTGCGGCAGATGAGATACATACAGAGGTAAACGAACAATCAATCGTGGAACAAAAGAGATATATAAAGGTAAAGTAGATAAATGCAAAAATAATAAAGTCATACCTTGATTCAATTTAGGAAAAGCTGTCAGTATATGTTTGTCTAACAGTACGTATCTGGTTTACTATAATGACCATCCCACCTAAATTCAAATCACCACGAAGGGAGCCAGCAACACCTTCCAGCGCACAAAACAACTTGCAGATTCTGCACAAGATCCTTGATTATCAGTCAGCCCCTGCTCTAGGCAGGGGTGAGGAGGGCCACTGTCCAGGGCCCACTTTTATTTTTTAAAAAAATTACATATAAAAATATAGTTTATTAAAAAAAATTTTGATTTATTTTTAATTAATATCAGGGGTTCATATCTTCTCTTTCGTCCAGGGCCTACAAAATTTTAGGACCGGCCCTGCTATCAGTTCATTGTTAAACATCTATAATCAACAATGCTTTATAGAATACAAAACACAAAGGTTTACCGAGGCTCATGTACATCAACTAAATGAACTTTAAAAAATTCTAAAACAAGACATGCAAAAGTTGTGATTCTCAAAATAAAAATGTGCACACCAAAATGAGAAAACAACAAATTGAATAAGAGTTTCATGAAAGTATATATAATAAATCACATAATGGAACCGAGACTTATTTTACAATATGATCTTCAAAACCCTTTGGTGACATACCTTTTGTTAAAGGATCAACAATCATTAATGCAGTGCTAATGTGTTCAATGACGACTTTATTCTCTTTGACACGTTCTCTAATAGCCAAATACTTAATATCGATGTGCTTACTTCAACTACCACTCTTGATGTTTTTGGCTAAGAAAACTACAGCTGAATTGTCATAGTACATTTTTAATGGCTTAGAGATGATTTTTATATTTCTAAGCCCAAATATGACACTCTTCAACTATACACCATGTAAGGTAGCCTCAAAACAAGAAACGAACTCAACCTTTATGGTAGGAGTAGCAGTTAAAGTCTGCTTTGAACTCCTCCAGGATACTGCTCCACTGGCAAATATAAACACATATCCAGATGTTGACTTTCACGAATCAACACAACTAGCAAACTCCGAATTCGAATAGCCAACTACTTCTAGATTGTCAATTTGTCTATATATAAGCATATAATTTTTGGTCCTTTGAAAGTACCTCATCACCTTTTTAGCAGCTCTCTAATAATCTATACCCAGGTTACTCTAATATCGTCCCAACATTCCACAACAAATGCAATGTCAGGTTTTGTACAAACCTGAGCATACATTAGGCTCCCTACTGTAGAAGCATATGGAATATTTTTCATGTGTTCCCTTTCAAGCTCATTTTATGGGCATTGGTTCAAATTGAACCTATAACGCTTCACAATAGGTGTTATACTTGATGAACAATCTTTCACTCAAAATCTCTCTAAGACTTTATTAATATAGGTTTCTTGGAATAGACCCAACATGTTTTGAGATTTGTCCATATGGATCTTAATGTTAATGATATAAGATGTCTCACCCATATCCTTGATATCAAAATTCTTAGAAAGAAATTGTTTCACCTCATATAACAAACCCTTGTTATTGGTGACAAGTAGAATATCATCCACATATAGAACAAAGAAACAAATTTTACTCCCATTAACTTTTTGATATATGCATTAATCCATGATATTCTCTACAAAACTATATGAAGAGATGATATCCTGGAATTTCAAATACCATTGACAAGAGGCTTGTTTCAATCTATATATGGATTTCTTAAGCTTATACACCAAACGCTCACCATCACTAAAGGAGAATCCTTTCGGTTATTTCATATAAAACTCTTCCTCTAGGTCTCCATTTAGGAATGTTGTTTTCACATCCATTTGATATAGTTCAAGATCAAAATGAGCAACCAATGTCATAATCACTCATAAGGAATCCTTCTTACATACAGGAGAAAAGGTCTCTGTGTAATCGATTCCTTCTTGTTAAGTAAATCCTTTAGCAACAAGTCTAGCTTTATATCTTTCAATGTTACCTAATGAGTCCCTTTTTTTCTTAAAGACCCATTTACATCCAATAGCCTTTGCACCATTAGGCAACTCGACAAGATCCCAGACTTTGTTAGATGCCATAGAATTCATCTTATCTACCATGACAATGTACCACAATTGAGATTCATTGCAACTCATGGCTTGTGAAAATATTTCAGGGTCATTTTCGGCTCCAATATTATAGTCAGCATCTTATAAATACACAATGTACTCACTAGGTATTGTCAATTTCTTCTCTCTAGTTGATCTTCTTAATGTCGTATTATCGCCCTCTTGTGGAGGAGCTTGTAAAACTAGTTGCTTAATAACCTCTGGTGATTGCTGAACAATCGGATCTACTAGATTGTCATTAATAGCTTGTAGAACTTCAATGATTGGCTGTTCAACACCTGTTTAACTTTGAGGGATGCTTTGAATGACAATCAATTTATTACTTAAAGTAGGAGTTTGTATTTCACAATGATCCTTTTTAAGAACTAAGTCTCGAGATTGATCACTCTCATTGATCAAGTCATTCTCAAGAAACTTTGCATTTCTTGATTTCACAAACCTAGTATTATGAGATGGACAACAAAATATGTACCCTTTGGACCTTTCACCATATTCAATAAAATATCCACTTATAGTCCTTGGATTCGGCTTTTTTCCTTGTGGATTATAAACTCTTACTTTAGATGAGCATCCCCACATGTGTATATGTCGCAAACTCGATTTCCAACCTTTCCATAAATAACATGGTGTTTTTTAAACAGCCTTGATTGGATCTCGATTTAATATATACGTTATCGTTTTGAGAGCTTCAGCCTATAAGAATTTAGGAAGTTTAGAGATACTAAGAATACTCCACACTATGTATAATAATGTTTGGTTTCTTCTTTCTACTACACCATTTTAGTCTGGAGACCCAGGCATGGTGTATTGAGCTATTATCTCATGCTCCTGAAGAAACTTCGTAAATAGACCAGGTGCTTGTCCATCCTCAGTGTATCTATCATAAAATTCTCCACCTCTACTTGATCTCGCGATCTTTATTTACTTATTGCATTGTCTTTCTACTTCCATTTTAAATACCTTAAAGGCATCTAATGCTTCGTTCTTGTTATGAAGCAAGTAGAGGTACATATATCACGAGTAATCATCTATAAATGAGATGGAGTATTTATGTATTTATGATCTCTAATATGTCTGAACTCCTCTTGGCACCTTTCTTTTTCATGTTAGTTTACTTTCCCTTTATGCAGTCCACATAAACATCAAAGTTAGTAAAATCTAAAGTATTAAGTACTCCATTATTCACTAATTTTTTAACTCTTTTAAGGAAAATACGTCCCAATCTTGGGTGCCACAACATAGAGGATTGTTCATTCGTAACACATCTTTTAATTTCAATATTATTATGGACATGCATTATATTGTGCAAAATATTTTCTTGCAAATTAATTCGAAAAAGGCCATCAATCATTGTACCATTTCCAACAAGATTAGATCCATGATATAAACCAAATGATATATTTGAAAAGTTAAAGGAATATCCTAAAGGTACAAGTCTTGAAACTAAAATCAAGTTTCTAGAGAAACTTGGAATATAAAATGTTCTTTTCAAATTCAAAACAAAACCAAAATCTGAAACAAATTTGCATGTCCTAACGACTTCCACATGTGAACGCATCTTGTTGCTTAAATAGATGCAATGTTCACAACCCACTGGCTTCCTGTGGTTTAGAAAGCCCTGTAAGGCATTGGAAATATGGATTGTAGAACCAAAATCAATCTACCAAGTGTTATGACAAACATCAACCATATTAGATTCATAACATAAGTGAGATTGAAATATCTTTCTTTATACGTCAAGCCTTAAATTTGGCACAATCTTTCTTTATGTGCCCTTTCTTTTTACAGAAGCGACACTTGGGATTGAAATCCTTTTTGATCTCAATATGGACGACTATTTTACCCTTTCCTTTTTTTTCTAGCTTGCACTCTATTCCTACCTTCTATGGCCATATGTGCACTTTCACCTAATTCTATTATAAACCTCCCTTCCTATTGAACACACATGGTCAGCAGTTCATTGATAGATCATTTATCCTTATATGTTTTGTAAGAGATTTTAAAGGGTTTATATTGAGGAGGAAGGGAATTAAGTATGTAATGTTTAAGGAAAAACTCGGACATCTCAATCTTAAGAGACTTTAACTGAACCGCAATGTCCCTTTTCCGCATGACGTGCTCCCGCACACCTCTAACACTTGTGAGCTTCATTAATGACAACTTGGTCATTAAGGTGCTAACTAGGGCCTTATTTAAAGACTCAAACTATTCATCAATAGCCTTCAGTAGATCCATAACATGATCACACTCTCCAATAGAATCACAAATACTAGTAAGAATTTTGGTCTTTATGTACATCATGCTGAGGCGATTAGATCGCTCCCAAAATTTCTAAAGAACAATTTCAGCATGAGTGCTAATTTCAGTAAGTGCAGATGGTTCATCTTTTCGGATAGCATAACCAATGTCCATCCACCATAATTGGAGGAGAATCCTCTCTTTCCATATTTTATAGTTATCCACCATAATTGGAGGAGAATCCTCTCGTTCCATATTTTATAGTTATCACCATTCAATTAGGGAATATCATATTGAATATCAGAAAAAATTCATAGGTTAAATAATTGCTCAAAATTTAAATAAACATGCTTATGTCACTAAATTTGTTGAAGCAAAGAAACATGTATCATGTTTTACTAATGTTAAAACATGCAATCATATTTCAAGTGTGAATAATATAACAATTAAAATTGACTATGGGCTGAGATTTAATTAAAAGATCCATACATAACTTTTATAATGAAACTATCAAATTATATTCCTTTTCTTAATACTTGTGGGTAAGTTAAGAAAAAGATAATTTACTATTCCATTCTAATTAACCATGTAAATATAATAAATCTTCCTGTGGGATAAAATTTATTATATTTGAATATGATTAATTACAATTTGTGTTATTTTACTAGATGTGATCCATAACATTTAATATATAATTTTCCTTAATCAAAGATGTTGTGGCTATTTTTCAACTAATTAAAATTATATTGATCACATGACAGCTCATGTTATGCAAAACATGAATAATAAAGATTCCACATAATCTTTTAAAATTTATTAATCATGCATCAATATCATATATTTGCATATATATATATATATAGATTTGAGATCCGTTACCTTCAACTCGAGTTTTGGGTAGCAAAGTGGTATCAGAGCTAGTAAGTGACTCCCACGTCTTGTGTTTGAATCGCGGGAACAAATATCCTGCGTTCCAACAGTACTGGAGTTGGTAGTTTTCCCCCAGAAGCGTGGGCCGCCGCGAAAACATGGTGGGCTTATATAGATTTGAGATCCGTTACCTTCAACTCGAGTTTTGTATTCAGATTCAATTGGTTCTAATTCGCTTTCTAAAACAGTATTTAAAATATGTAGTTTTTCTTGAAATTTTGGAATTTTCTTTTTTGGACATTCATTTGCGTAAAGCCCTTCTTCTTTACATAGCCAACATCTACAATTTTTCTTTTGTTGTGGACAATCTTTTCTTTTGGGTTTAAATCATACAATTTAATAAAATTGGGCTAATCTGTAAAAACTGAAATATTTATGGGTCCAAAATGTCAATACAATATAAAAATGAACCACTTTCAATCCAAATTATATACAATTTATTCTTTAAAAGTATGAAACTAAAACTTTCATGACGCCCCACATTATAAGTGTTAGTTCCAGAAATGTGATGCTTATGATTTACATACAAAGCTTACATTATTAAAACAAGTTATGGAGAATTTATACAAAGACTTTCCAATGATGGGCCCCACGATACCAAGGTTATTGAATTTCCTCTCACATATATCAGGTAACAATGAAGAGCATGACGAAGTCAAAATGTGTGGGTCAAGATTTTTGCAACATTTGTTAAAAACTTTCCAAAGATTAGGCCTTACGTAGTAAAAGGTTTTGAATTGTCAAAGTTTGCATGCAAATGCACGAAACAATTAAAGCATAAACAAGCTAAAGTTTGTAATGGTGGGCCCCATGAAAACTAAATTCTTAATTTAACAAAGAAGAATGAAAAAATTAAGCATCGTCTTCAACCTCTTGTCGGGTCAACTTGACCCACATCCAACCCATTTTACAAATTTGACTATATCTTAACTTCTACAACTCCGCTTTGGATGATTCAAAAGCCATCGTAAATATAATTGAATTTCCTTTAGATATGCTAGATCAATTTCACAATATATTGACTATAACATTATTAATATATTCAACAGGAACATCACCCATTCATGAATAAAATCACATAAATTTAATTACATCAAGACAAAGGTAAATAAGTGTTATGATACCAATTATTAGATATGAAAAGAAACGATATACATGTCTATTATGATAAAAATGAAAATGCAAAATTTTGATCTCATACCTCCTTCCATTGATGTTGACAGATTCAAATGGGTGTGGACTCTTCTAAGCTTTTAGCAAATGCAATCAAATGGTGTATACAGAAAAAAATGCTAAGCTTAGGGACCTAATACCATTTCACAGATTTTATACTCCCTATTTTAGTCTATTCAAACAACAGAAGGAGATGACGGTTTGTAGTCATGAGGTTTCAAAAACAACAGAGACGACCCATCATAAGGAAACTGTTGGGTAACCAACGGATATGAGTCACATCATTAGATATAGAAAGAAACTATCCCCGTCAAAATTGCTACAATAAGCTCAACTCATGACCGGACAATACCTAGAGTTTTGAAAGATGCAAGAAAAAAATAATGAAGAAACACTTTTATCATATGGAAACATGATAAACTCATCTCAAGCATAAATCCAAGCAAACCTAGCATCATGATTAAACCCCAACCTACAAAAGAAACACGAACTAAAGGGAAAACATGTAATTTCAGTCAACTTAGGTAGCATTTTAGCCATATGCATGTCGAATATGTCCACTTTTGATTAATTTCATAAATGATAGTGAGTGCCACCTTGAGAGTGCAAACTCCACTCGTCCACTTCATCAACTAATGACATCAGATTCTAAAACATCAATGGCCCTACTGACACCATCAAAAACTTAAAAATACTTTGGTATAAAATCATATATCAATTTGCTAACAACAATAATAAAGAATCAAAGTTGGCGACATACTGACTATTATGATTGTTTAAGCATCAATATATGAGTGAAACAAGCACATTAACAAATCTCTATGCAAATAAGTTTACCTACTCTATCTTTCTACTTTTCTTCATTCATTTCCAATGGTGCAAGAACGTACATTTTTTTATAATTGTTCACTTAACTTAAAAGTGAGAGGTATGGGTTCTTATTAATTATAATAAAACCCTAATGACTCTAACATTCTCTAAAAGCCCAACAACCATTATCTTGAATCTACTTTATATTATAATCAACCCAGGTAATATGGGCCAAACTTTTATGATTATTAAATTAATCTAACAAACTCCCATTTGGCCCATGTTACAACTTGATGATCCAACAATATAAGTGTTGCATCATATATTGAATCTATCAAGTCATCAACTTGAATGAATTGAAATGACAGGATCATGACGATCACAAGTCATCTAATGACATGATTCCTTCCATGTATCACAAAAATCAACTTAATTCAAAATAACTATAATTGAGAAACATCTTGTAGTATCAAGATGCATAGCATCAAGTACACATAACCTCTGTTTCAACCACAATGTCTCATCTTTTATTTCAAATTTAGAATCTGGATTCACTTTCAACTTCTCAATTAACTTCACTAACTCGGGATCTTTATCTTGAGCTTTCCTAATTTTGTCATATAACACAGGTCTTGGTTTCAATGTAGCTATCAACGGTTCATTCTACTCTAAATTTAACTCAACATTCAATGCTCTTAACTGAACTAGGTTAGGCAACCTCAATAACTGTACTTGAGCCACACTGCTATTGGATTTTCTACTCAATGCATCAGCTACCACATTAGCTTTACCAGGATGGTATTCAATTATATAATCATAATCTTTTAACAATTCTATCAATCTCCTCTGTCTCATATTCAATTCTTTCTGGCTCAGCAGATATTTCAAACTTTTATTATCAGTGAATACCTGAAAAATTTCTCCATACAAATAGTGTCTCCAAATCTTCAAAGCAAATACTACTGCAGTAAGCTCTAAATCATGTACCGGATAATTAAACTCGTGAGACCTCAACTATCTCGATGCATATGCTATTACCCTGCTATACTGCATCATTTCACCTCTTAAACCCTGGTGTGAAGCATCATTGTACACAACATATCCTCTAGATCTAGATGGAATAACTAACACCGGTGTTATAGTTAACCGATGCTTTAGCTCCTCAAAACTCCTCTGAAAATCATCATTCCATCAGAATGGCACATTCTTCCTAAGAAGTTTTGTTAAAGGGGCTGAGATCAGTGAAATCCCCTCGATAAACCTTCTGTAATAACCAGCTAATCCAAGGAAACTTCGAATCTCAGTCACATTTCTCGGAGCTTCCCACTTCATCACTGCTTCTATTTTCTTCGGGCCTACCTGTATGCCTTGTCCAGACACAATATGACCCAAGAATACTACTTGATCAAGCCAAAATTCACACTTACTAAACTTGGCATATAACTGTTTCTCCCTCATTATCTGTAGAACCAATCTCAGATGTTCTACATGTTCCTTTCTACACTTTGAATACACCAAAATATCATCAATAAACATAATCACAAAGTGATCTAAATAAGGTTGAAATACCTTATTCATCAAGGCCATAAAAGCTACTAAGACATTAGTCAATGTAACATCCCCTCACTTATGAGAA
>JANZXP010000194.1:22348445-22378806 GCA_027576715.1 Erythroxylum flavicans | reverse complement strand
ATTAGCCTGATAATCCTTTTTTTTCAGAAGTGGGTAACGGGACTAATATAGGAGATACCATGATCGGTATCACAGAACAGGAGAGACTTATGTCTCAATAACAGGAGACATCGAAGTGTCAATAACAAGAGACACCGAAGTGTCAGTAACAAGAGACACTGAAGTGTCAGTAAAAGGAGACACCGAAGTGTCACAGAAGCAGCTGCAGACCCTTCTAGGCATTCCTATTTACCCACGACTAGGACTTAACAGTTTTAAAACAAAACATTTCAGATTTCAGAATTTTATGCAAAAGATATAACGCATATATATGGCTTAATCCATTTCATTCATATAGTCAATTAATCAAACTTAACATGCCTTGAGAACATAAACATTTGTAATCATGTACAAAGAATTCATTAAGCAATTACACACTATATCTAATCACAGAAATTCCCAATTCACAAACATTCACAACTAACACATTACTCTTGTTCTTTAAATCACATTAACATTCATAAATATACTTCATTCCTTTAATACCCTATAAGTTCCAAAAGATAAATACTTTGTTATCTAATAAGACCTTCCTTAGGTTATTAATTTAATTACAAGTCCAAATCTTATACTATCTTCATGGTAAAAACCTTGCCCACTATCCTTTTCCTACACCTTTATTTCAGATTTTCTCAGGGCAGATTTCTGGTGTATGGACATTTTGATATAGAAACTAACATTTTTAGACAAAAGGTTTCTTCTAAACAAATGTTTCTCTATGTCTTAAGTTTCAAACTTAATAAAAATCATTCAATTTAGTTCAGTATTCCATAAGTTATGCTCAAAATACTACAGAATGTACACATTCGAAAATTTGGTTAATGCATGATCGTGCATGTGCACGATCGTGCATTCCATAACTGAAAGGTTAGTGTACAATCGTGCTTGTGCATGATCGTGCAACCCCTGAATGAAATTCCAATGCACGATCGTGCACGATCATGCATTCCTATGATTAAAGAGCAATTGCATGATCGTGCTGGTGCATGATTACGCACCTCCTGATGTGCATCCAAATTTGTAAAACTCATATCTCTTAATCCCAATGTATAAAAATTACAAAATTTATACCAATAGAAAGCTAAGAACCAAATCTACAACTTTTATGAAGACAACTTTATCTAATTCGGCTTGTATCAATATAGTTTAATCTTTGAAAATAGGACACAAATTTCTGTCAAGGATAGTGCTGCAGCCTAGCCAACACCAGTGATGTTATCATGCAAAGGTCGTATCTCTTTTGTCTGAAGTCCAAAAATTACAAGTGATATGCCATTGGAAAGCTAAAAGGACGAACTACAATTTTTCTAAAGACCACTTTGTCCCCTATATCGGTACATTTTATTCGTGAAAGTCAGAACCACTAATTCTGTCCAGTAGAATGTGTATCCAGCATGTATTCAGTTTCTAACCATAATTCTTCAAAACTTCAGTATACATTTTATCCACTTGACACATCAAACAATGCATCTTCTAACATAATACAAAATTTAGTACTCCTTTACCTCTTCAAACTTCAAAGAACAACTCTAAATTACTTCAAAGATCTAGTTACCCCAACACTTCCTAGCAATCCGCTTTTATCTAAGATTAAGATGCAATTTTTTGAAGATATTAAGAGGATCGATATATTTCCATTCATTAGAATATTGTATAAATACATGTGTACAGACGTGTATCAAGGCTACAGATAAGGGAACGTTCCTACAATCATAGAGTACAGAATTCCTACAATCATGGAGTACAAAATATTTATGGATATACATGCATTATTTGCATTTATCTCTAATATCTCCCCTCAAGATGGACTTCTGGAAGGAAAATCTGATCTTGTCTCGAAGCAGTAAGAATGAAGAACGTGTAAGCAGCTTGGTGAGAGGATCAGCATGCTGATCAGCGGAAGAGATAGGTGTCACATGAAGAGTGCCAGACTGAACCTGCTCACGGATGAAATGAAAATCAATGGCGATGTGCTTCATGCGGGAGTGGAAGACAGGATTGGAGCACAGATGTGTGGCGCCAATGTTGTCACAGTAGATAACAGGAGTGGATGATAGAGACACTCCGAGCTCCTAGAGGAGCGAACGAATCCACCGTAGTTTAGCAGCAGTAGAGGCAACTGAGCGATACTCGATTTCAGTGGAGGATCGAGCAACCGTGCATTGCTTTTTGGTGCTCAAAGAAATGAGACTACCACCAAGATAAACAAGGTATGCACTAGTGGAAGTATAGTCATCTGTGTTTCCAGCCCAGTCAAAATCGAAAAAGGCATGAAGCGTAAATGTTGGAGATCTGCGAATGAGGAGGCCAAGATCAAGTGTACCACGTAGATACCTGAGCAATCTCTTGCTAGTGTTGGGTTGTAAGCCGATGCATGAACTGAGACAGACAGTTTACTGCAAAGGCAATATCAGGCCGAGTGAGGGTTAGATACTGAAGGCTGTCTATAACTGTCCTGTACTCAGTTGCATCTGACAAGGTTATGCCCGAGAGAAGCTGAAGAGGTGGGTCTGTAGCCATAAGACTGAGGACTAGTTTGGAGTCAAGCATGCCAGTCTTCGTGAGCAGATCAATAATGTATTTGCGTTGTGACAGAAGTAGGCCCTGTGAGTGAGGTAATGTTTCAATGCCCAGAAAATAAGATAATAAGCCAAGATCTTTAAGAGAGAACTTCCGCCCAAGATGGTCAATGAACTTCTGAAGGAAAGTAGCATCTGGCCCAGTGAGGATGATGTCATCCACATACACCAAAATGTAGATGCAGAAACCTCCATAATTATAGATGAAGAGAGAGTTATCCAAGCGAGCATTAGTGAACCGATGACGAAGAAGGAATTGTCACAACTCTGAATACCATGCCCGTGGTGCCTGCTTGAGACCATATATGGCCTTATAAAGTTTGCATACGTAAGAGGGGAATTCAGGGTCAATGAAACCAGGAGGCTAGGACATGTAGACATTGTCATGAAGGCTACCTTGAAGAAAGGCATTGTTCACATCGAGTTGGCGAATGGACCAACCCCTGCTCACAGCTAGTGTAAGGACAACACGAATGGTCACGGACTTCACTACAGGGCTGAAAATATCATGATAATCAACACCCAGGCGTTGATGAAAACCCTTGGCTACCAACCGAGCTTTGTACCTGTCAACAAAGCCATCAAATAAACGTTTAGTTCAAAAAATCCATTTGCACCCCATGAGATTTGCGCCTGAGAAGGAGGAACCAGCTCCCAAGTGCCATTCCGGATAAGAGCAGCAAACTCCTCTGACATAGCTTGACGCCATTTGGGATTTTTTAATGCTTGGCCGACTGATGATGGCTCGAGGTCTGATGAAGAGGAGAGTTGTGCTATAAGAGAGTATTTAGGATTAGGTTTATGGATGTGATTTTTGGAGCGAGTGAGCATTTGATGGGTGTTGGTGGGAAGGGGTGGAGGAATAGGGGAAGGCGAAGCCGTGGGGGTTGAATATTAGGGTGGGGAGATAGCAGGGGAGGCACTGGACATATCTGTAGGTGGCAGTGTATGAGTGAGCACTGACGGGCTTGGAGTTGGCAAAAGAAGCGTGACAGGGGGAAGCCATGCATCAACATCTATAGGGTCAGGTGTCAAAGATGGGTTAGGAGAAGATGGGAAAGGAAGTTTTGTCTCGACAAATTTTACATGGCGAGAGACGTAGACTAGAGAGGTGCAGGTGTCAAGGCATATGTAGGCGCTTTGGGAATTTGAGTACCCGACAAAGACGCAGGGAGTGGACTGAGTGGTGAGTTTGTGGGCATTATATGGCCGGATCCAAGGATAACATAGACAGAAAAAAACTCGCAGTTTGAGATAATTGGGTGGTTTCTGGAAGAGAAGATGATATAGTGAAGCCATCTGAAGAGTAGGGGAGGGCAGACGGTTTATAAGATAGACTGCTGTAGCTAGAGCGTGGGACCAGTAGGAGGTGGGCATAGAGGCGTGAGTGAGTAGGGGGAGGCTAGTTTCCACAATATGGTGGTGACGTCTTTCAACGCAGCCATTGTGTTCCGGTGTATGCGGTGGGGAAGTATAGTGAGTGATGCCGAATGTGGACAAAAGTGAGGTTAGGGCGATGTATTCGCCGCCATTGTCAGTGTATAAAATTTTGATGGGGAGATTAAAGAACCGTTCGACCAATGCTTTGAAGCGGGGAAAAATTTCTTGAACATGTGATTTTCGAACTAGGGCGTAAAACCAAACATAGTGAGTGTAGTGATCCACGAAAATGACATAATATTTGAAACCATCATAAGATTGGACTGGTGAGGTCCAGACATTAGAGTATATGATCTCGAGAGGATGAGTGGACACTAAAGTAGATTTATTAAACGGAAGTTTGTGGCTCTTGGAGCAATGACATGGATTACACACATGCTTATTTAAAGTGCTTGAGATTGGAAGATTAAAATGAGATACTAAATGCTGAGAGATAGGCAGTGAGGGATGACCCAACCGATAGTGCCACTCGGACATGGATGCACGTTGACTAGAAAATGCAATAATGGGAGACTCGGCTTTTAGGGCGGAAGGCATAGAGGGCCACTTATACACGCCATTTTTAGTTGGCCCTGTCATTATTGGTGTTTCCGTGTAGAGGTCATTCACAATAAAACCAAAGAGCATAAATTCAACAAATAAATTATTGGAAGCACAAAGTTTAGACATAGAAATTAAATTCTTATGCATAGTGGGCACACACAAGACATGATCAAGTTTTAATGGGCGGGAAGATGAGGGAATAGAAGTGAAACTAGAGTGAGTTATAGGGAGACCCGAGCCATCACCAATGAGGATATGTTCATGTTCCGAAATAAGAGAGTGTAGGGATAGATTTTGAAGATCATTGGACACGCGGTGGGAGGCACCACTGTCAAGCAACCAAGATGGAGCTGCGGTGGGGCCAGCCTGCACAGTATTTGCCTGCAGATTCTAGGTATGAAACTGAGGCGGAGCAACTGTGCGAGGAGCAGTATAGGAGATCCCAGCCTGCTGCATTAGGGCTGCATTTTGAAACGCCCAGGAAAAGAGTGGGCATTGTTTGACACGGTGACTCTGAGTGCCACAGCCTTGGCAGTGGCTAAGGTAGGGTTTCGGCGTCCAATTGCCAGGCTGAGGTGTCGAGGCTACAGGCCACGAGGGTGGAGGAGCAAGTGATCTGGGATGCCAGTTTTTACCACGTGAAGGACCAGCAGCAGGGTTTGCAGTGGCTAGAAGTGACAAAGCAAGTACTGCACTGGTTTGACGCAGCAGGAGTTCATGATTGATTAATTTTTCATGAAGCTCATCGAAGGAAATCGGAGAATCCCTGGCATTGACTGCATCTACTATTGATCTGTACGAGTCATTCAAACCATCAAGGATCTTTTCTATAAGATCTTCTTCTTCAATAGGTTTTCCCAAAATGGCGAGTTCGTCGGCACGTCCCCAGACGAACTGCATAAATTCAGTCACTAAGCGATCTCCTTCGAGAGGGCGTTTGAGTTGTTCTTTAATTTGTTTAGTGTGCCCTCGCGATGGTCTAGCGTAGGTGTGTGCCAGAATGTCCCACGCTTCACGAGCAGATGTGGCACGATTTAGTAGTGACGTTACTGCTGGTGTGAGGGATCCCATGAGCGCAGAAAATATCAACTGGTCTTGTCGAAACCAGGAATCATAAGCGGGATTGTCCATTGGTTGGCCGTCAATAATGACAGTAGAGGGAGGAGGAACCAGTGAGCCATTAACATGCTTCATGAGATTGTAGCCATTCAACGTGGCTTGAAACTGCAATTTCCAGACAAGGTAATTGGTGGCAGTGAGTTTGATTTGAGATTGAGCGTTGGTGTTGATCACGATGATAGGGTGATCGGGCTCAGCAAGGTTGGGTAAGGTGTTCGTCACCATGGCAGTAAAAGAGGTGGAGGAAGCAGCCATGGGTGATCAACGTCAGAGAAGATGAAAAAAAAAAGGAAAGGATTAGGGGTGATCGGTAGCTCTGATACCATAAAGAAATTAAGAGGATCAATCCGTTTCCATTCATCAGAATATTGTATAAATACATGTATACAGACGTGTATCAAGGCTACAGATAAAGGAACGTTCCTACAATCATGGAGTACAAAATATTTACAGATATACATGCATTATTTACATTTATCTCTAATACGACGCTGGCTCCATACGATAAACAAATTTGTGTTAAGCTTTCAGTTTGCTTAACATATACTTACCGGAGGAGAAGCAGAGGGAGAGGCGGCCCTCTCTCTCGTATGTTGAGGGAGGCCAATATTATTTATTGTAAATTTAACTTATTTATATTTATCATAAAATCATAAAATTTGAAGATATCATTTAATATTGTAAAATTAACATTTTATTTATACAAAATATTATACTTACTAGTTTTTATAAATTAATAAAGAACTATTATAAATAAAATTAACAATGAAGACAATGATATTAAATAGAATATTGTTTAGTTATATATTAATAAAATAATAATTACATTTCATATAATTATTTTATTAATTTTAGTAGACTATAAAATATTTAAAAAATTTTAAAAAGTCAATATGCAACTTGTCATGTTTTATTCTAGTTTAATATCAAGTTGAGTTAAAAGACATTTGTGTTTTATATGTTTATGTAACAAACAAATTTAGAGATGACCAAAAGGTGGTGTCTTTCTATTGAGCCTATAAGAAACAATATATATAAATTTATAAGAATTAAGAAATTTGTCTCCTTAATTATACCTACCTAAATAAGATTAATCTTCACCTAATTATATAAGCCTACCAAAAATATTATACTATATATGCTGGTTACACAAGTTTTCCAAATATATAAGATATAGTTGCTAATATTTTTGGTGCTAATACCCATCCCTCTTAAATTGGAGCATGCGGATTTTGAGTGCCTAACTTGCAAAGAAAGAAATCGAATTGTTGCTTCCCTGACGATTTGGTAAAAATATTAGCCAACTGAATATGAGTAGGTACATATCTTGTAGCAATGATTCCCTTAACAACTTTGTCACACAAAAAATGACAGTCAACCTTAATGTCCTTTTTATGTGAATGAAAAAATGGGTCAGTTGCAATATGTAAAGTAACTTGACTATCGTAATAAAGCTTCATAGATTAAGAATGTGCAACACTAAGGCATGGTAATAATGTCTTTAACCATTTTAATTCACATGTAGTTGTGGCCATAGATCGATACTTTGCCTTCGTTGAAGAACGAGATAAAGTATGTTGTTTCTTAGTCTTCTAAGAAATGGGAGAACTACCAAGTAGAATAAACCATATGGTAAGAGATTGTCGAGTCAAAAGACAACCTGCACAATCTAAATCACACCAGGCATATAACTACAAATCACAATCAACTCATAACAAAATTCCTTAACTCAAATTACCTTTCAAATAACAAATCGCCATATCCCAATGCTCTTGTATTGGCTGCTGTATAAAATGTGCAAGCATATGCACACTGTAAGAAAGTTCATGTCTCATAATGGAAAGATAGATTAATCGGCCAACTAACTTACAATAACGCTTTGGATCTAGAAGAGGTTTTAACTTTACTATATTGTCACTTACTGGAGCAATACCACGTAGGTCTCCGACTCTTACTGGTGTCCTTCAAGGATATCAACAGTCTAATTGGCCGCATCTGTCACAGCTTGTGCTCAGATTCATATGTATCCATACATTTCCGGCCAAGGAAAGATGATGGTTCTGATATAAAGGAAAATCAACAAATTTTGCTCCTAACAAACCCACTTCGGAAATAATGTCCAATGTATATTTCCATTGGCATAGAAAAATACCAATGTGACTTTGAGTCACCTCAATCCCTAAAAAATGTTTCAGAACCCTAAGATCTTTCATATAAAAACATCTACTCAGATAAGCTTTGAAAGTTTGAATCGCAATACCATCATTTCCTAAAATGATAAGATCGTCAACATAGACCAACACATTGAGTTGCAAACTCTCACGTTGTAATGTAAAAAGAGAGTAGTCTGAATATAATTGATGAAAACCATACCATATCAAAGCACTAGCTAACTTAGCAAACCAGCATCTGGGAGCTTGTTTCAACCCAAATAGTGATTTTCGAAGTCGACAAACTTTGCTAGGTACCTCAAAATGAAAGTTGGGAGGTAATTTTATGTAGACTTCTTCCTCAAGGTCACCATGTAAAAATGCATTGTGGACGTCCATTTAATGAAGTTCCCAATTTTTAGTTGTTACAACTACAAGGAAAGTGTGAGCAGTCATCGCTTTGGCTACGAGTGCAAAAGTTATAAGTCAACTCTTTAACTTGAGTGTTTCCCAAAATCACAAGCCTTGCTCTAAACCTCTCAATTGATCCATCAGAATTATACTTAATTTTATAAAGCCACTTGCAACCGATAGCCATTTTCCCTGAAGAAAGTGTTAGGTGTCATTATTTTCTAATTCTTGTATTTTTTGTTGCATTGCATTCCTCCACCTTTCATCTTTTACAGCCTCAACAAAGGTTCAAGGTTCAGTTCTTACAGTAATGTCTGCAAAAAATTATCGATTTCGTATTGAAAAAATATTACAATTCACATAATGTGCTATAGGATAAGGTGTACTTGAGGAGTGCGATTGAACAAATGAACTTGTAGAGGGGCTCAATTTACAAACAATAATTGTCATAAAATCTCACAAATGAGTGGGTGGCACTTTATTTCGATGTCCACGGTCCAAAGGCTCCTCATTCTCGACAGCTCTTGCACCCCCTTACTTTTTTATTCTCACAACTTCTAATATCATCGACTTCTTTAGTATCATTATTCTCACATCCCACATTATGATTCAACACTTCATTAGGTACAATATCTCATTAACATGTGTAGATTGCTCATTCTCCTAAGACACACAATTTTGTCTCACAATAGCCACAAATCATCCTCATCCACACCACACCACACCAATCCTTCATATTACTAAGTCCATCGTCATCTTTTGTTAAGCAAGGAAACTCATGCTCATAAAACACTACGTCTCTTGAAATGAAGAATACACTCAACTCTAGGTCATACACCAACCTTTTTTGCTATAAGTATAGCCCATAAAAATGCATCTTTAACTACGACTAATAAATTTGTCTCCTTTGTAATCTTGATTATGCACATAGCACAATCATCCAAAGATACGCAAATGTCTAAGCGAGGGTGGTTTACCATGAAAAATTTCGTATGGAGTTTACCATTCAAGACGAATGAGGCTATTAGATTAATCAAATATCCAGCATCCAAAATGCATTCCCCTTAGAATTCTATAGGAAGGTTGGCTTGAAAGTGCAATGTCCAAGCTACATTAAGTATATGCTTATGTTTGTGCTCTACCCATCCATTTTGTTGTGGAGTTCCTTTACAAGATGTTTCATGTACAGTGTCACGTCGATGAAAATAATTACTCATGCATCTAAACTCTATACCATTGTCACTACGTACAACTTTCACTTGTTTGTTAAATTGAAGCTCTACCATAGCAAAGAAATTATAGAAATTCATTGACACCTCATTCTTATCAATTAATGAATAAATCCATGTTGCTTGTGAAAAATCACCAACAATGGTTAAGAAATATCTTGCACTAAAAAAAGCTAGGGTTTAATAAGACCCCCAAAATCACAATGAATAAGTTGAAATACTTATAGAGTTTTGTCATTACTAACTAGAAAACTATCTCTTGATTGTTTTGCACTAAGGCAAACTTCATATGCTTTATTCCACAAACTATTATTCCTACTAGAACCAACATTAAGAATAAACTTTACAACCTTTACAACTTTAGATGATGGATGTCCCAGCAGTTTGTTCCATATATTAAAAGAGCTCTCACCATAAGTATTCATAGCTTTTATAGTCACCTCGCACGAAAGAAGTAGAGCCCCTCTCGTTGCTTATAGGCAACAATCAACATCCTCAAAGTGCAGCCTTGTATAACATAAAACTTGTTAATTGACTGAGCCATATAGTTTGATTTCATCAAGTAGTTGTGATAAGGAAATCAAACTAAATATCAAACTTGGCACATAAAAAACATTGTTCACCTTTAATTTAGCACCACTATTCCCTCCTTTATGGTAGCAGTTTGCTTCCCATTTAGAAGCCCCACAGGAGATTCCATTACATCTCAAACATTATGCAAACATTCTAGCCATCCTATTAGGTAATGGGAAGCACCAGAGTCAATTATCCATTGTGTGGAAGAACACTTATCGGTTAATTCCTCATTTACTTCCAACTTTGCAGCACTTAAAAAGTTCCTTTATATTTCCTAATGCTTATTATTAATAAGCCCAGTAACATCATTCTTTCCAACATCTAAGACCACAATATTACTAACTACTCCTGATGTTAAGGTTTGAACTATATTAACCTTGACTCCTCCTCTACATCCTCTACTCTTAGAATTAATAAATTAGTGTCCTCCCTTGTTTCATCCAGTTCCTCGTCCTGTTCCTTGAGGGCGATCTCCCCACCACTCAGGATATCCAATTATCTAAAAAAACTATTAGGTTCATGCCCTGCATGGTTGCAATTGGTGTATATTATATCCTTGTCTTTTCCTTCACCTAAACCTTGAGATCTCGATCCAGTTTGTACAACAAAGTTCATCATTTCATCATGTTCCTCCTTCCTATGAGCAATAATTCTTACATAATCCTCTTACACCAGGATTGAATAAACTCTATTTAAATTTGGTAAAGAATCTTGAGCAAGTATATTGGATCTCATTGTTCTATAGAGAGTTTCATTGAGGCCCATAAGAAATTGATGGAATTTTTCCCGTTCAATGCAAATTCAAATTTACACTTGCATAACGCACATTTGCGCGTTGGCATCTATTCATAGTTAACCAATTCTTCCCATAACTTCTTCAACTTTCCATAGTAAGCAATTATACTCAATCCCCTTTGTTTGCACTCTACAAGTTCAGCTTTCAATTCTTGTATGCATGGTCCATTAACTGTTAAGAAGCGTTCTTATATGTCTTCCCCAAGATCTTGTGCCACTTCCACGTGTGAAATAGTCAAGCGCAGTGAAGGTTCAATGATATTCATAATCCAGGAGACCAATAATGAATTATTAGTTTGTGAATCTTTAAGATACGGAGACTTCTCATCTGACTGCTTGATTTTTCTATCTATAAAACCAAATTTCTTTCTCACTCTTAATGCAATCCATAGAGAATGAGCCAATTCATCATACTTTTCACCCTTTAATTGAATCTAGGATAAAAACCCAAATTGGGGCATAACATTTTTGAGTTTGATCAGTTTAGGACTTAAACTTGTAACTTGCACAACGAAAGTCTAACTTTTCACGAGTGTGCTCAATTTAAGGCATTTTTGGATGAAAATTAGGAAGTGTCATACACGCACCGTTTCTATATATAAAAATTCTATTTAGAGAGGCCAGGTAGATTTTAAAGGCCATGTAGATTAAAAAAAAGAAAATTATTTAAAATTTTCGTACTAAACTTGCTAGGCCCACCCCCATTCGTCATCAAACCTTCCCATCTCAACCCAAACTATGCAGACCTTTTTGGAAGTTGAAGCTTTTGCTTTAATAGCTGATGACCTAAAGTTTGTTGCTTCCCAATTTCAGTGGCTCCACAGATCTTTTAGTTTGTAGCTTCTAATGTTAAGATTTTGATTGTTATATATTAAAATACATGGAAAAAAGGATTAAGAATCCTTTCACCTTCTGTTCAAGTTCATAACCAATAACTTGGGGAAGATGGTGATTCTCAAAGATCCTAGATGATTGATCTTTACCTTCTCTTCAAATTTACACAAAGTTTTAATTAGAAAACACTCATCCGTTGTCAAAATAATCATATGACTGAATTTCCCTGGTGAAGAGACTTCCCTTATTATGTCTACCAAACTTTATTGCAGGTCTATGTCTTTCTCTATTCCAAGAACATTTGCTTTTAGAAAATCAAGAAATGTCTCTATATCGATAGATTTAAACTTGAAGGTGGAAATGTACTTCTTAAGGAACTCATCAAATGCAGTTCTTTCGATCTAAATATTCCATTTCCATATATAAATGCAACCGTAAGAACTTTATGATACATTGATCTCTAAGTTTTGACCATAATTCATTAACATACCTGACGCTCAATCCGAAACAAAAATTAAAAACCTCTCTCATATGGAACTTGTGAGTACACATCATCAAGGTCCATACCTTATTGATTGGTTCTGAGCTTGGTGAACTCTAAATTGTCCACAAACCTCTTGATCTCCTCATTTAAACCGATCCAACCAATTCCAATATTTAGCGTAGCCCTGTCTTCTCTTTGCATAACCTCCACGATTCTCCTCTCAGCATATGTTGTAAAACCCACAATCATGATTTAGAAACTATAAAACTGAAGTTACAGACAAAAAACAAAAAAAGGAAGAAAGAATCGTCCTTCACCGTAGAACCCAGAAAGAAATATACATCTTGCCTATAAGTTATTAAGAGATATTACGACTACATGTTCTTAGAAGGTTCCATATGAAAACTTTAGCTGAAATACAAAGGACACACTCTAGGACAATCAAAACTATTTAGCAATAGAGAATTTCCAAATAATGGACACATCAATGCCTCAACGTTAAGAGCTAATAAGCTGAATGCACATGAACTTTGTCCTCAGACATGCATGCATAGGCATGTAAAGAATAACGAATATTACACTAAAGTCAAATGAACATAAGCTAGAGCACTCATTGCATACTAGGCAAAGCAATCTAAAATCAGAGGCAACAAGAACAGAGCAAATAAGAAGTCAAAAATAGTAGACATGAACTCAACACTTTTGACACACTTCATTCAACCAAAAGTGCTCGTTATTCTTATTAGTAATCAAATTCCCGGTCCAATTATGAGCTAACTCATGAGCCACGACCTATGCTCCACTAGAATCACCTTTTATCATAGTAGGAATCAAAAACACCATCCTCTAATTCTCCATTCCACCATAAGAAAAATTGGGAGGCAACACTAATAAATCAAACGTCTCCTAGACATATTCCCCAAATAGCTTTTCCCCTTGCCTTATCATCTTCTCAGTCTATAATTGCAGGTCTAATAACCATAACCCACAAAAATAGTAATCACCCTCATTTCAATCTCCCATATTATTATCAAATAACTATTTACATTAGATTATATAAAAATAACCTGATTTTCAAAAGCAAAAGATGAGAATAATAAATTTTCCCCTTTTTGTCAAATAATAGGATAACCCAAAAAATGTTTTTATAAAGGAAGAGCCCCTTATGACAGGACAAGACCCACCCGCCATCTTTATTGAGGAAGAAGTTGAAAAAATTTTAAGGTTTCTGTATTTTTTGCTTTTTGAAAATCCATGTGTTTTTAACATGACATTTAAAGACTAACTGACTTGTCTATAACGGCGCCTTTATGACACTTCCGTATTTCTGTCCAAAAAAAGGCTTAAATTGAGTAGACTCGTGAAAGTTTAGACTTTCATTAAGCAAGTTACAAGTTTAAATCTTAAATTGATCAAACTAAAAAACGTTAGGCCCCAATTTAGGCTTTTAGCCATTGAATCTATGTTACCAAACTTCCAAGATTATCACTTGTTGTAATATCATACAATGAAATCATCTCCTCTGTATCACTCCATCACTTTTGCCTTCTCCAACTGTGGCATTAAAAAAATTGATGACCTAGTTAGGCTCTGATACCATGTCACAAACAAATTTAAAGATGGCCAAAAGGTGATGTCTTTCCATTAAGCCTAGAAGAAAAATATATACAAATTTACAATAATCAAGAAATTTATCTCCTTAATTATACCTACCTAAACAAGACCCTAAATAAGACTAATCTTTAGTTGATTACATATTCCTATAAAAAATAATATGTGGTATATGCTGAATAATATATTGTATATGTTGATTACACGAGTTTTCCAAATATATAAGATATAGTAGATGCTAATAGTTTATTTTCTAGTCTATGTTATTTATTTTCTAGTCTATGTTATCAGATAAGAGAAAATTTTGAATGTCATATATATGAATTTGCATTAAAATCTTTTAGGTGGAGGAAGAATAAAGTGATTTTTAAGATATGAATATTATAAATTAAAATATAATAATATCAAGAGAAAGAAAAATAAGACATTTTTCATATCAACAGAGAAAAAGAAGGCATTTTTGGAATTCTCAATTTATTATTGAAAAATTAATTCTAAAAGTAGAGAGGGATATCATCATATTTTTATTTTTATTGAAGAGACTATTCTTTAAATTAGAAAATCATAACTAATGTTTTTTATCATTTTTTACGCAAGTATAAATGTGCATTTGATAAATAAATTTCTCTAAATAATAAGAGAGTGATCATCTAAATTCATTTCATTCCAATTAAGTAAATTTTCTTAACAGTAAATGAAAATCAATATCACTATGCTAGAATTAGATGCGAAAGATGAAATTGGTCAGAGTATGGATATACTTTACCAAGTTATTTATAGAAGTTTATGTGCACTCGTTTATTATAGATTCTGTTGTTGGTTAAGGGATAATAAAAATATAATTGAAAGAATATACTCTTGGTTGCTGTACTCAAAAGAAATTAGGAAAAAAATGATATACTTGAATATGGATATTCATGGGTTAGTTAACATATCCTGTCACTGAAAATATTGATGGATTACATTTTTTGGTACTGTAATTTTGTTACTTATATTATTGTAAAAAAAATCAAGATAGAATCTGATCCTGCACAGGTTGGACTAAGTTAATATCACTTTAAATATATAAGTAACATAATTAACACATAAAACATAAATCATAATTAGTATCTTATTCTATAACTAGATCATTTTCTTGGTCCCTCGAACAGTTTCTAAAATTGACTTATCTTAACCATTATAGCTGCACAAGTTCCTGACTTTTATGGTATCCATATGGTAAGTTAAAAAAACTCTACAACTATTGTAGAGAGAGATAGGCAAAAATTACTAACTCTCTTAAAGCCTTAGCATATGAAATAAAATTCTAATTTTAATAAACTTTAATTAGAATTATAATTGATTCTAGTTAAAAACTAATTATGCTTAAATAATATTCAATATCTTATATTGATCATTATTTATTATATATCACATATTTAATCATAAAGTTTCTCATTATTGTTCCTTATTTATTATATATCACATATTTAATCATAAAATTTCTTAAACTTTACAATCAAGTTCAATTTAATTAAAATATATTTTCTCTCTTCAACTCATTCTTTGGGTGTGACCCATTAGATTCTTAAATATATTGATAATGGATATAAATTACAATCCTAAGTCATATTCAAGATTAGATAAATTAAACTTCTTTAATTATCTAATTAAATAGTTTACACCTATAGAACAAGATTAAGGTTTAACAACTCATCATAACTACCCGAATATTTAGGAATGTCAAAGTAGTTTTGAATAATCTTTATATGTATAATTTTTTCGGTGTAATTCAATCATTTCTTCATACAATATTTTGATTAGATATATAATATGGAAATTTTATCTACTATATTTGAGTCCAATCATATTAGTTCTCCACCATTAATAATTGATTCAATTAATGACATTTGAAATTTAATTTTATAGTGTCATTCCACCTTGGCCAAAGATATCTCAAATCATACTAATCGAGAACAATGGAACATTCTCCATATAGTTCATGCTACATCCAATAGCTACTTATTTAGCTACCTTTGACTAGAATAGATTAGAAGTAGTATTAAAATATAGGAATCCTTATACAAGATACTTTGGAGATCTCAAATCAAAAGATCACTTATGTAATGAGAATTTTTATAGACATAAAAGTAATGTTCCAAATGGAATTCTTATATAAGGTCAGTTCAGTGAATTTGTTTTTTAACAAGCACTCACATATTCTTTTAAGTATCTTAATACTTTAGTCAATAAGATATAATATTTCCTTCACGAGGAAAAATAAAACATATGCTAGTCTTTTACTTTATATTAATGTCCAATCTTAATAGAACACTAGGAACAATTTACATCTACTACATAAATGTAATATGAATATCACAATTATGATCTTATAATAATTTCATTTATAATGTATATTTATCTTCATGAACTAATTTATCATATCCATCTGAATAGGTATAAGATAAAGAATGTTTTTAAATAATTAACTAAACTACAACTAACCGATTAGTTGTACGCCATAAACTAATAATCTCTCAGTTGCCCTAAGCCAATTATTTAAGTATCTTATATCATATCATCTTATGATATCATGTTACTACTGGGATAGTGGTTTAGTGAGAGAATTTTACAAGATTCTCTATAATGAGCATTTGCTCAATCTTACAACTTTCATTTTAATTATCATAATAATTAAAAGAATCTGCCTAAATACATAATTAGATCTTTGTGAGACATTAGCTCTTTTTGCATATCAGACAGCTTTAATATTTTATAGTATATTAGTGTCTTGAATAATGTAAGGAACTAAATCAAGTTCATTAGAGAACTTCTTGATCCAAATAATCATTTTCACTAAGCAAAAAAGTATTATGAGCAATTAGTGTCATATTGGAACCTTTCCAATCTCAAAATAATATTGTTTTAAGTATAATATACCTTAATTAGGATTTACTTCTAAATTTAATATCCATATAATCTTGAACTTAGATATTATCTCATACGTAGAATAATAGATATTTTTAATACTTGATAAGTATAAGATATCTTAAATGTTAAACATCATTAGTATATTATCTATGTCTTGGACTTAGCATAGGTAAACATTTTTCATATCTATCTTTATAGATCTAATCTTATAATTAAGTTCTTATTTTTTCATATCCAGTAAGAGTTGTTCTTGGACTATTTATCTTTAGCAATTTAAAATATTAGTTTTGTTCTTTATAAGAATAAGTCTCTACATACTCCAACTGAAGAGAACAATTATACTCCACTAACCTTCTTGTAGATATAATAAATCCACAATCATCTTTAAAGTAAAATCTTTGAATTTATAATAAAAGCTTATCTTTTAACATCTTGCAGCTTTTTAACTATATATCAAATGTATCAACAAAGGCAATAATTCTAATTAGATGTACTGTCATGGCATTTGAAATGGAGAATGCTTCTAATGTTGTTATGGCTACTGAAGGAGTTAAATCTAGTCAACCACAACTAATGAAGAGGAGATCATAAGATAGATCAAAAGGTTAATCTGATGGAGGAAAATGTACCTATTGTGATAAATACAAAACACACTTGAGGAAATATACTATAGGCTCCTCCACTATGACTGCTCTTCCACCTTCTTCCATCCCAATCATTCATTTTCCATGGTATGCTCAGACAAACCATGGAATTTAACCCTCCCTCACCTCGCCATCGCCTTCTAAGCCTGCTCTACCAAATAGATAAAACCCAACTTATCACTCCTCCTTTGCAATAGATTTGTTCTCACCTTACACTGGCTTTGATCTCCCTAACCACTTTAATTCCTCCACAGTCATCTCAGTTTGGCTTTACTTCTCATCGCCCCTTGATTCTGTCTCGTTAGTGACCAAACTTGCTTATTACCCAATAGACCATATATGGACCCAACAGACAACCCAGCTTCTCAGCTTCACCTTCATGTCCAGCCCCCTCTTCCATATCTCAGCCCCTTTCACAACCGCACGCCCTGAATTAGCCCTCATTAACACCTCCAAACACTTCCCTAACCCTCACTCATGTTAACCCTCCAACTCGCAGAACATGGATGTAGGTTGTTAGTGACTCCAACTTTGAACAAAAGCTCACTTATTGTCCACCTATAGGGGTAATGGAACAACGGATTGTAACCCCTCCCCTGGATATTCTAAAAGCTGGTATGGAAAGATGGCAAACCACACTTGTTAGGTTCTTTATAGACAAGCGTATTGTATTTCTTGTCATGAAACATTGGGCATTTGATGCCTAGAAACAATATGGCTTGCTAATTAGGGTTCGTAGCCTAGTACGTTTTGCTTTCTCTTTTCTTATGCATTGGTGCGTTGTTTTGGTCTTATGGCTACTGGAATTTGCTGCATTTTATTTCCTTTGACTGTCGCTGGGTGTGTCATTTTCTCCTCTTAGTGATGAGTTGGTGTGTTTTGCCTTTACTGCTCTTGTTTTGGTTTCTGGAATTTATTGCGTTTTCCTTTGTACTACATTTTGCCTTCTTCTGCTATGCATTTTGCCCTTTTAGTGGACCTTTGCATTTTTTATGTTTGTTTCTACTCCTAGCTGCTATGTTGTTTTGTTCTTTCTATTTTTGCATTTTAGTATTGTGCTTTCCTTTGTCTGATTTATATCCTTTATCGATAGATCTGATGGACAGAGTTAACATTATGAATATTAAGCTAAAGTTTGAATTTTTTTGGAAAGATCTAGCTTTCTCTTCTTCTCCTTCTCTTGTCCTCTTCTCCACAAGCCTCACGTTCTTTCCTTCTGTCGCTGCCTTTGACGGAGGCTCGCTATGTTTGGATTCTCTAGCCCTTTTCCCATTCCTGCCACCGCCTCCACTGCCAACTCTCTAAGTTTTCGCTTTTAACTTTCTCTTCTCTAAGTTTAGGTAAGGCTTTGGTGTCTATTGTATGTGCAATATACATGTTGGTAATTTTTGGACATCTCCATGAGTGGCTTCCTTCAATTTGTGGCTGTGATGGTTGGCAGTTCAAGACATCCTTTTAGTTAATTTTGTTATTTCCTTTATATGTAAGTGTGTTCTTGGTTTTTAGTCTGTATTGTTTTTATCACTTACTTTCAAGTCTTCTTTGAGGTATGAATCTTGTGTTATGAATTTTGTATCTATCCATCTTCTTTGAGATATGCTGATATGATCAATGAGTTTGTATATTTTTTAGATTGCCATTACCTTTTATTAATAATTATCTGGAAACTTGGGTATTGGTTTCATTTATTCAATCAGGAAGAGGGAGATGAGAGGGTTAACGTGTGGTAGTGTTATTGAAAAAGATAGCGCGTGATCAGATTCTATGTTATGTATGGAGCTTCTCTTTTGAAAGAAAAAAGCACAATATTAACGAAAGGGGATGATGGATGCATGTGCAACAATCAATAATTGTGCTTGGAGTTTTGTACTGTTTTGTCATATCATACATCTCTCTGTTCGATATCTTGAGCTTCTTGACATGCAATTCTGAGATTTTATTGAAACTATGAATAGTAGATTAGCATAGTCGCGTGCAAGGATAACACGTACAAGTTAAGAAATGGGGATTAGAATTTTGCCGCATATCAGGTATAAGCAGAATTTTGCAACACATCAGGTGTAAGCAGAATTTTGCAACATATCAGGTATTTTTTTTTATCTTCTAAACTCGCATAACATAACAAAGATTTTTTAAAGTTATTATTATTTTGTTATAATTATTTATTACTTTTTTACATGTCAGGTATATTCTTTAATTATATTTTAGTTTTTTATTTATGTATTTATTTTAATTTTATTTACATAATCTTTTAACATGCCAGTTTTTTTATTTACTCTTTAACCTGTATCATTCTTTTATTGTCACATCTACATGTGGGTCTACTAGAAACAGCCTCTCTACTATGTAGGGGTAAGGCTGCGTACTATCAGACCTCCTAAGACTCTGTTTTATTGCGAAATTTTAGACTGGGTGATGATGATGATGATGATGTTACAATTTTTTCATTGAAATTTCATAGATTTGAGTCATAGAAATAAGTAAAAATACAAAAAAAATGTTGCGTAGAATTGGTGATCTTCTCTCAGACTCTCGCAAAGTGGAGAATATTGTGCACTGGAACAACTTTTTCCTTGCGTATAATACATAATTTAATTAAAGATATAAAGCAAAAAAATTAAAACGAATAGAAAAATGAATTGGAAGTATATATTATCTAATATATTATTGGTAATGATAAAATTAAAGTTAAATTGGAATGTTTTTATTTAATTAATTTTTAAGCTTTTTTCTTTGTTAACGCGTTAGGCTACAACATTGTTTATTGTGGCACCCCAGGGCCTACGTAAGCGTTGGTGATGGAGGTTGCCAATGCTGTCTCAAAACTCAAAAGTCAAACCTAACAAAATATTTAAGTTTAAATCATTTTCTCTTTAAAGCAATCCTTCCTTTCTCAAAGGAGGCTAAGACGCGTATTAGCATTCTTTACTTTTCACGCAATCTACAACGAGCTCTCTAGTTTAGTTTGACCGTTCTCATTGATATGGCTGCAATTAAAAGTCATTTTTGCGTCACATTCTTTTAACAGAAGCTTCCTCACCGTGTTATATGACTAATTTTGTTCAAATTAGATGCCACATCATAAGAAGTAATTATCGTTGGACTACGACTACCCTCCCTCCTCATTCAGGTGTAAATTAATAAATATCCATATACTAAGCAAAAGTCAAATTATCAACAACAGGAAACAGGAAACAGGAAATTTCTGAATAGAGCTGATTAGTACAAGGGCAGATACCTAAGCCATAGGTTGGCTGGCTTTAAGAAAGCTAGATAGTGGGAATCAAGCTATCAAAGCGCTTTGAGTCGTTGACCCGTCTTGATATTTTTGGGATTGAATTAAAGCATGGAATTGCCGTACTCTCATTTCCTTTTTTCGTATGGGCCAAAGAAATGTGTGTTTTTATTTAAAGCAAATGTATAACTCGTTTGAAATTTAACGAGAATAATAGAATTAGAATATAACTTTAATTTTTATGTATTCAAATTAAATCTTAACATTTCTAAAAAAGCTTCAAAATAAACTCATAAATTAACACTATAACTTCCAAAAGACACTATTTGGAATCTGAAACACGATATGAAAATCCATCTCACTAAATGCCCAGATGAAAGGAAGATAAAAAGAGAAGAAAGAGAGAGATTCATGATTTGTTCGGATAAAATAATAGGACGAGACAGCTTCAGTAATAACGTAACATAGATAGAAGAAGAAAGACAAAGAAACCATGGTCCAGAAAGTCTTGTTTAATCTCCTGGAACTACAATGCCTTGTTTGAGCCTCTCCTTCTTCATCTTCTTCTTTGATATAGGTTTCTTCTTCACTTTCAGAAGTGTCTTCTGAGTATAATTATAGAGCACATAGTTCCCCACCATGAAGACTAGTAAAATGCCCACAACCACAGGACAATCATCCTTTGGTTGCCCTCGCCTCATCAACATTCTTAGCAATCACATTTCCGTTGGCATCCTTCGTAATCGCTTTTCCAATGGAAAAGCAGGGAGGCTCAAAATCCATAATCATTTCTACCTTCTCATTATCAAAAGTCGCTTAATTTAGCAGTTTCTTGTAGTTCTGTTTTTGTCGACTAATAAAGGATAACTAAATTACTTGTGATGAAACTTGAAAGCATCTCTAATTTCAAAAATATACATTAAATTACTATTACATTTTAAAGTAAATAATATCATTTAAAAAATAAAAATCAATTTAGAAATATATTAATTATTAATATATTTTAATCATTTTAATATCTGTGCTTAATACATACCCTTTATTTTCAAGATAAATTTAATTTATACATGCATACATATTATACGTCAAAATGAATTATTATATATATATATATAAATAAATTATTGTTAATATATTTCAGCTACTTTAAAATTTATCATCTATTAAAATTTATAATATTAATAAAAAATTATTAAATTGATATTCTTTTTTTATGATAAACTATTTAAAAAATCAAGATCAATTTACAAATATAAATTTTTTAATTATTTTAAAATCTAAGCACATTAAATACTACTGTATAATATACTACTAATTATATAAATATAGCATTTCTAAATGAATAAGTATTATACAAGAATAATGCATACATATATATATATATAGACGTGAAATTAAATTAACTTAACTTAGATAGAAATTTTAATTCTTAATTTAATTCAACTATTTAAAATTTTGTGATTTAAATTCACAATGTAATAAGTTATACATTTCGTAATTTTGATATGCAAATAAAGCATCATAATTTAGCCCGGGATGGCAATACCCCAACAAGAATAAATCATTTGTTGAAATTGTGAGTAATATGCTTTTTTTTAACTTATCAAATAATTTATTGATAATATGTGGATAAGGAAGTGTTAAATACATTTGAATATTTATTCAATGTATATTATTTCAATTAATAGTAATTTTATTATTATATAAAAAGTGTTATTTTGCTATTTATAAAACAGCGAATTGATACAATCTCTTGAAATCTACATTCCTGTTCCTAATTTATTAGGATCGTGTATTTGTGTTCATGAGAGGCTACTTGACATGACAATGTAATATATAATAGTTATGATGGAAATTGCTGACGGCCTTCCTCTCTTGTTGGTCGGCGCGGTGTGAGTATGAGCAATCGTATAAAATATGCAAGAATCATTGGTAAAAGGTGACGGCAAGTTCTGGAACAATTAAGTAGGCTCAATAAATAGGATGGAAACGGTCTATGGGATCCGACAGGAAAAATGTTTTGCTTTGATTATTTGTTATGTCATAAAGGATGGTAAAGTAATATAGGCACTTCTAGAAAGAATAGCTACCAACAAAGCACTTGTTTATCTTGATTTGATGTGTATGTATAAAATTTTTAGCAGTTAGCTCCACTAATTAACTCGTGTCACATAATACTAATAGTTCCAATGCCACCCTTTTCACATTAATAATTAAAAGAATTATTTTATTGTAACAGCATGTCTCAAATATTAAATTTTGATGAAAATAATTTATTATATATATACTAGAATTATATTCGATGCAAAAATATTGAATGTTTTAAAATTATTAAATAGTAAACAACTTATAAGTAGTTGGTTATATAATTTTTAATATTTGTTTTCTGACAAATAACTGGAAATATTATTAATTCAAAAGGATCAAAATTATACTTCCGAGAACCTAACATTAATTTTAAAAACTAAAAAAAGAAGAAGATTATATATATATATTACAATAAATATGATTAACCATACGTATGAAAAGGAAAGAAATGAAAAATTATTATTATATACATAATTTTAGTAATAGTTATTATTTTATATAATAGATTCATGTAAATATAAAAAGAAATAAAAATAAAAATATGAAAACAATTTACATCAAAGTAAGTTACTTTTTAAAAAGATAAAATATATCGTAAAAATCCCTCAAGGGAGGACAAAGTAAGCGAGTGAAGACTCGTAAGCCTTAACTACAAGATAAGATGTTAAGCCAAAGGCAATGCCACCATCTAAAACATTGGAAGAATTATGTAGTCATCAAATCAGACTAGGCATAGAAGCAACTTTAGGTTACCATCTCTAATGGAATCAGTCTCAAATTACATTAATACAATATTAACTAATATTTCAACTCTAAATTGATTCCTTTTGCATAGATAACTTCTCTAATCCTTTTGCAAGTTCATTTGAATCTTAAATAAATCTCTTCATATATGGTTTTAATTACGCTTTATTAATTAGCAAAATTAAGTTTTTAGTTGCATTCCACTTTTCTAGATATAATGAAAATTACTCATTTGAATTTTAATAATTTTAGCATTTAAATTTTAATATGGTATTATGACATTTTTAATCTTCTTGTTATATTCATTTATAATATTACTTTTTTGAAAATTAAAGCATTGTTCTGATAAAGTAGGATTTAAGATCGCTATCAGGGGGGATTTATACTCTCCTTAGTCTTTTACAACAAAAGCCTAATATTTACAAAGATTTTATAGTATTCTTAGTAAAGTATATTTACAAAGATTTTTCAATTGAATCTTTTAACTTTACTAACTTTCTTCCATTGATTCTTTTAATTTAAATGGACAATCAAATCAATTTGGAGATGACACGAAGAACTACGTGGATGTTTACCTCTAAACTTAATAACAATAGGGGTCGATTTTGCTACATTTCCAAATGTTGACAGTGAATATGAAAAATGTGGAGTTGATTCTATAAATGTGGATTTGGCTTTGTTAGATAACTTAGATAATTTTTTTTACTAGATTTAATGCATTAACGCTTTCATTATTTGAACCTATAAAATTAATATCAAAATCCATACTATCATTAAATTGAGTTACTAAACCAAATGATTTAAGATTGTGTGTATATACGGCATTGATGGTTCATTATTAGAAATGTTGGTATTGTGAGACATGATTGCCAATAACAATGTTCAGCGTTTATTGGATAGTTCTTTTTGTAAAGAAACACTTTGTGTGGTTCGCTTACCAATTAATCGGTTTTATTTTCATAATCTATTTGAATAATTGTTACGCTACAATTACTTTAAGGAATATCTTATCCTTCAATTATACATGTTATTAATTGATAAATATCTTTGATTACTTATTTAACAATTAATGAAGGAGAGTTGAGAAGCAGTTGAATTAGACTAAGCGGCGTCATCCTAATTTGACCTTTTGATTAATGCCTTATTAAGCAACTTAGGTATCTAGTTGGGCCTCATCTCTAATCATACCTTATATCCTTTTGATTCATACCTTTTATCCTGCTCTAACTACAAAGTTCCTAAATTAAGTGGGTTAGATTGCAATTAAGAAGGAGATGAGGAGCAAAAGTGAAAGAAAACGAAAAAATAGCACACTTGAATTGATAAGAGGGAGACGAGTGTGAAAAATGTAAAAATGGGGGGCAAAAATAGGAAGAGGACTTCATAACATTAGAAAAAGAAAAAGTTGGTATTTAAGACAACCCATAGGAAATGTAGGTAGTGGCCCTTGGTTTTCTTTTTCCCTTTGGTAAACCAACTATATTTCTCTTTCAACCTTACGCAAAAAAGAGCTTGGTGAATTTGAACTTCAAAATTCTTAAATTAATGTTCACGATGTCTTTGTTTTATCTTACATACTTTTGAAGATGAAGCAAATTTTTATGCTGGTTGTTGTCCTTTCCAAATAATGGTGCATTCCCACCAGTTAACTAATATGAAATATTTTCTTTCACAGGCCCTACTTTGTGTTGAAGAGCGTCGCTCATCCTTCTTCTTTGTAGTCTGTAATTGTTGGTCCATCCAGGTAAGTCATTAAACTAATATCTACTGTATGTGTTGCTTTAATAATACATTAATTAGATGCTTTTGAGTTTTATATGAATGCAAAAGAGGTCTTGATTTTGTGTTGTTTAGAATATTCTTATAATCATTGATGAGTTTTTATGTTTTTCTTTAATAGTCTAATTATTTATGTTTGGGTTATTAATTCAATTGTACCACAGTTTTGAAATCAATTGTAGGTGATTAATTGAATTGATTAATACTTCAACTTCGATGTGATTAATGCAAACTTAATATTAATACAAAAAATTCATACGTTTTATAGACAAAACAGTTGTTTGCATAACAAACCCCTAAGATAGTATATAGGCTGGAAACTTATGATGCAACTCCCGTGAGGCTTATCGGTGAAAAATTTCACGAGCCTAGGAATCATAACGAGAACTTCTTTTCATAATTCATAGGTGTAAACAATGCCACGTACTATAGTTTTGAAATCAATTGTAGGTGATTAATTCAATTGATTAATACTTCAACTTTGATGTGATTAAAACTTAGTATTAACACAAGAAATTCATACGTTTTATAAACAAGACCGTTGTTTACATAAAAAAACCCTAAGACAATATATAGACCGGAAACCCGTGATGCAGCTCCCGTGAAGCTTATCGGTAAAAATTCCACGAGCCTTAAAATCATAGCAAGAACTTACTTTCTTGATTCACAAGTGTAAATAATGCCACGTACCATAGTATTGAAATCAATTGTAAGTGATTAATTCGATTGATAAATACTTAGGGAATGTTGTGTACAGTTTAGATGTTCTATAAATTTAGGGGACATGAAGGATAATAACTATGAAATCACTCTTTTAAATTAACAGTTTTGCAAAAATGAGTAATGTTGATAGATCTTGGATGTATAGAGGATTAACACCTGATGGTTTCATTAATCCCGAGTTTGTTGAGGGAGTTGAAGCTTTTATTCATTATGCATGTTCTCAACCTGCATATATGGATGACCCAATTATTAGATGTCTATTTCCTTTCGTTTCAAAAAGAATTTTTTTGGGATTCTGACTTTGATGTGGTCATTTATAAAGTATGGGTGAGATGAGCACGTACACGTTATTGAGACTTTGTTGGTGCGATACACAAGACTGGTGTACGACCGCCTTATATTTCTGAACAAATATGGATTCGTTGGCAGTAGTATTGGACTTCACTCAAGGCAATGTCTATTTCAGAGCATAATTCTACTAACAGACATGGAAGAACGGGGGGAGAGAGTCTTCTCGTACATATTGGAGGATCTATTACCCACAACAAGTATACAGATAGACTTGTAAGTAGACACTTTACATTTATATTTTGATTTTTTTACTTTGGAGTATTTCAATTTAATTTTATGTGTGAATTTTGGAATAAAAATATGTGTATTATAGAGGATGATAATGTTACAAATGTTTGGTGTCATATATGGCTGTGTTGTTGAGTTATTTTCTTTATTCAATAGGAAGTAAACATCATAAAAATAAAGAAAATTCTGTCGAAATTTTTATAAATTAATGTAGTTCACATATAACATTTTATTTTGATGAAGGAAAAGTCTATAGGCACGAAGCCTATACCCCGTCAACTCTTTTTGTATACTCACACTAAAAAGTATGACGGTGTGACCTTCGTCAACACCCGATGTGGAGAATTAAATTATGTGAAATTTATGCTTTAATATTAATTCTTGATAATTATCACTTACTATTATAAACATTATCTTTTGATAGGACCAAATACAAGAAAGCATTCATCGACAGTCTCAGTAGTTTGACGATATTGATGAGACTCAAACCTATCTTCATGCAGTGGTTGGTAGGGACCGTCGTGGAAAGATATTCGACTTAGGTTCATTTGCTAACACATGTTATTTGCAATCCTCCACATCCAATACAGCAACATCTAATAGGCGGTTCACACCCAATGAAGTTTATGAGTTTCGGAGCACAGTACAGACATGGACAACTCAGTTGCAATAGTCGATGAAGTACATAGCTCAGCTCCGTAATGAGGTGAATGAGTTGAAGGGGAGGAGTAACACCTCATCGCAGCAATCAAAGCATCCATGGTTACCAAATAAATAACGTACTTGTAGTCATTTCGTATGAATCACAAATACTTATTATTTACAAAATAAATTTTTATTATCAATTAGGATAATTTTTACTTTTTATCATCAATCAACTTTCTGCTTTAACAAATTAAATGTATAAACAAATCAAAATATTATCAACAGATAACTCGTAGCTATTTTAAATTATGCATTAGCTACAAGATCATCAAATAAAATTTAATACAGGGAAATTAAAAAACAGTTTTAGTAAATTTACCGATAAAAAAACAAAGTTTATCAGTAAAATCTATTCGATTTACCGACAAATAACTAATAACCGTTGGTAACGTTGTAATTAATTTACTGACGAAATAACCAATTCTGTTGGTAAGGTTGCTGACAAACAAATCTTGTCCGTCGGTAACTTTATCGACCAAAGACAACATAGAATAGCTATTGGTATATTCACCTACATATACAATAAGACTGAGAGTAAACAGACTAGTTTTTGTATGGAAAGCTAGCTTTTTGGAATACTTCGAATGTTTCAGATTACGTACTTTTTTCATATAGTATAAAAGTAGGACTCATGTTCCCAATTACAACTCTTTTGGCTAAAGAGAAAAGACGCCGTAATAACGACAATAAGAGTTTGAAGAGGTGGATAAAAAGAAACAAACATAAGCCCAATTCTACAAATGGTTCATATTGTTATTCGTAATGCTGCCACTCCCTGCAATATATAATAAAAATAGAATTCCTTAAAATAAAGAAGTTCCTTTGCTCAATGGCTATAGTAAGAAGATCAAAAATAGTAATCCCTTTTCATTTTAAAGAGATCTCATCATCTTATGTTTTTAATGTGAAATTTTAATTATTATTGGATATATTTTATTAGTTAATTGAATTAGATTTTTATTGTGAGATGTCAATTATTATTTATTTCATTTTATTAAATTTTGAGAATTATCTTCTTTATAGAGTGTCTCATTTAAATTTTGAAGGACTTGTAATATTTTAATTTTAAAGGAATATCTTTCATCTTAAAATTTAATATGAAATTTTAATTATTGTTAAATATAATATTGTGTTTCCTTAATTAATTGAATTATGCATTTCTCTTTTCCAAATTTTAAAATTGTCTTTGTTAAAATGTTTCATTTGTTAAACTTTCATAGACAATTCTAGTATGTAGTTTGAAAGACTTTTAGTAATTTACTTATGAAAATATAAACTTGATCATGTTTAATATTGTATTATTTCTTTAACTAATTGAATTAATTTTCTACTATGAGATGTTAATTGTATTAAATTTCTCTAAATTTGAAGAGTTTTCTTCACTTATATATAGTTAAAAGGAATTTTAATATTTAAATTTTAAGAGAATATAATTTTAAGAAATTTGTCATTCTATATGAACCTATTATTATCATATTATTGTTCTATTTCCTTAATTAATTGAATTAAGATTCTATTGTGAGATTCAACTTTCATTGTGCTTTTCTATTAAATTTACCGGTTGATTATATATATTATGCATGCTAGTAATAAAAATAAACTTCCTTTACCCAAATACTTTTTGATTTATAGTTATTGCTGAAGCCTCTAGCTCCACGAACCTAACATGTCATGTTATGGTTTTGAAATGTCGATTAATATGAGATATTTGAGTAGGACTTTCTTTTTCTTTTTCTTTCGTGTATGGTTTGCCGTTGGTAAAGGATGAAAAATAAATGTCGCAAACATGTGTGTCAAAGTCAAATAGATATTGTCTACCAACAACCCTTAAAGCAGCTGCCACTTGCTTGTTTGCATAGGTTGACACGTATGTCTGTCATCTCCAACAATGTGACACCTATGCACTTGTGCCATTTGATTATAAGAATTCTCACATAGTCACACATATGGACATGGCTATCCAAGAGAGGAGTACTTGCATTACACGTTAGTTGAAATTAAAACATTTTATTTCTTGTTAAAAATTTGCGTAAGATCGAGAGAAGGAATAAACAACTTCAGAGGATTTTCAGAATAATATTGGAAAGTTTATCAAAAATAGATGGAGGATGCGTTGTTGCAGTACTTGTGACGGCTATTCAGTGAAAGTTTTATCAAGTAATTGAATGAGCTTGTTTTCCCTTCTTACATGCTGCTATTCCTATGATAGGAATAATTCGTACAATCCATAATTGATAAGGTCTAAAATATATTTCCTCTTATAAAGTATTATGCATTTTCATACAAGGAAATGAATGTAATGAGGTAAATGCAAGTATGGATAATTCTTCGTGAAGAAGATCAAACTAAGTAATAATATATATATAAGCATATGTTGTAATGTATTATTATTGAACGAGTTATAATTTGCACTGCTAAACATTGATCCATTGTAATTTAGCTTCACCCGTCGCGCAAGCAATTACTGTTTTAAAATATAAATTATACCAGAATGGGTACATGAATATAGTGTTCTTGTCTCTAGTCTCTTGTTGAATGTATAGTATTCTATTTTGAGGAAAGAAAAAACAAAGAAAGGACCAACAAGCCATAATCCCAACCACATCAATGTACTTGTCTAAGAGAAGGCGCTTGTTTAATGTCATTTCCTCTTTAATATTATACTTCCCTACAAGGTTAGAAAGACCACATAATTAAATAAAAGCACCACTAACCATTCTTTTAAACAAGAAGTTCAATGCATGTTACCAGAATTGACCAAAGCAACACCAACTTACACAACAAATAGGACGAAAATGGATAAGCTTTTTAAGCAAGAAGTTCAATGCATGTTACCGGAATTGACCACAGCAACACCAATTTACACAACAAATAGGACGAAAATGGATAAGCTTTTTAAACAATTTCAAGTATTACGCTGTAGAATTATTCATTCTATAGTCAACTCGGATCTTTGATAGCCATGAGCACTTCTTACCATTCAGAATTTTTCTCATTAAATGCTCAAATTTTTGTTGATTTTAACATAATAAACAAAAAGAGTATCCCCGGTTTTGAGTGACTATGTTTAGCACCTGTTTGGTTGAGCTTTTGGAGGGTGGGAAAGCACTTTTTCCCACCGCAAAAGCTATTTTGAAGAAAAAT
>JANZXP010000194.1:22327141-22348345 GCA_027576715.1 Erythroxylum flavicans | reverse complement strand
GGATTATAATATTCTTATTCCTAATAGGAATAGGGATTAGGGTTTCTCTATAAATAGAGAACTTAAGTCTCATTAGATATGATACGAAAACCTAGCCACCTAGACCTAGTCGTTCGTTCTTTTCGAGAGAAAAATTATGTGGCATTCTAAAGTGTTTTAGAACGTGCTAGCACACATTAGCTACTGCCCGGATCGTTCATCCTCGTGTGGATACCAGTAGAGGACGTTCGCGTGCTGCAGCGTCTACAAATCTGAAAAACAAATACCAATCCGCGTCAAGAGGTAATTTCGTACATGTTGTGAAATTTCAATTATACTTCTTGTTATGTAGTACGGTCCATTCTGCTGTGTATTGTGAATAACTGGGCCATAGGCGATCTAACAGTTTGAGTATATGGAATATGAAGAGGATGTTATATTGGATGGAGCATTTCATTGTGTTATGTTCATATGGTTTATGATATGAGAGCTAAATTGAGTTGTGAAACATAATTGGTGCATTATTCATAACTGACGGTACCCAGTTGTGGATAAATGCTAACTTGCGCATTTGATTTTTCATTAAGTGTTACTTTGGCTTCACTAGCTTAATGACTTTCAAACTACATTAACCAAAATGCGTGCCACCTTACCTTAGCTCACATTACAACCCCAAAAGTCCTTTGATTCATGATTAAGTATGTGACTTTTAGTGGGGGAGAAATGAAATGATATGCAAAGTTATGGATTGTTGTGATCATGAATGGTGTTTAAGTGTACCCATGGAAATATCTTGTTTAAACACTTTTTGTCCAAGTCTACCTCTAGATTACTCAGTTTCTATTGGTGGTGAATATTGATTGGTCATGAGTATAAGCTTGAATGTTAAGTTTTTACTATAGGTTTTGAAAGTCATTCATTTTTACTTATGGTTATCTATTCTTAAGAAATATGGAAAATGAATAAAAGTTTTGGTTTGTGATTTTGATTTTGACGATTTGCCCGAGGACGATCAAAAGCTAAGTATGGGGAAGTTGATATGTGTTTAAATGTTAATTCATTTGATAAACTACACTTAGTGACTAATACCTTAGAAATGCTTAGGATACTCACTTTAGCTCATATTTGATCTTATGTACATTACGAAAGTGAAAGAACTAAAGTGACCCAAAAGCATATCTATTGAAGCTATCTTCTCTACTTCTATACTCTATTGATTCATGGAACATGAAGAAAATGTTGTCAATATGACTCACTACCATCCAAAAAATTTTATAACCATGCAAAGTGAGTAAATATTGTTACAAAGAAACTAATTCACGTTAAACAATGCAAGTGATTCCATGCAAGATTATTAACTCACGTGAGACATTACACACACCTGCTTCCATTCCATTTTCAACCTAGCATTTAAGGTATAAAGAAGACATGTTATGTGGGACAAAAGGGAGCTGGAAATGTGAACCGAAAGACACAAAAGGAGGGCTAGATGAATCACAAGACAGCTGTCCATTTTATTCCATTTAACATAGCTTTAAAATGGAACAATCGAAGGAGAGTGGAGGGCTACTCTAGGTGTGTAGTGGTCGATTAAGAGTGAAGAGGAGTGGAGAAAGCTAGCTATCTATTTTGCTATATTTTAACTAACATTTCAAATGAAAAGAAGGTGTTTTTCTTTTTAGAGAGCTGGAGAGGAGCATCACAGGACACTTATCCAACATTTTTCTTATTGGAAAACCTAGCTGATACTTCCAGAAGGGGGCTAAGAAATAAGAAAAGAGAGGAACGTGGAAGTGTCAGCTGGAGTATAGGTGGCTGAAGTGAAAATAAATGAAGGGATAGCTGAAAGAAGGAGGGGAGAATCGAAGCTCCCATCTTTGTTAGAGGCTGAATATACGTGAATGGGGCTGGTTTATATGAGTGGAGAAAAAGATAGTTGCTAAGGAAGTGAGCAACCGAGAGCTAAAACAAGAGAAGAATACAAGAGTAGTGTGAAACATATGAAAAGCTGAGAGCTAAAACAAGTTACGTGAACAGTAGCTTGGACCAAAAACCATGAAGTTAAATTGTCAAATCAACATACAGTAATCGTAGGGCTGGAAATAGAAAAGAAGCGTGAGAGAGGGATTGAAGCATAAACACAAGAGAGGATACGTGAATAGTGGGATGGACCACCATCTTTATTTGTCCCATCAATGAATAGTAACAAAGGAAGAAGACAACAGGAACGTGGAATAAGGTGGATGGGTAGGTTTTCTTTGTTTTTCACCTCCAAAGGATGAAGAAGATGGCTCACACTTGGAGCATAAAAATGGAGATAGAAGGCTAGCTTCCTAACGCAGATTCAACGGGAATGTCGACATCAAGTCACAGTTAAGCTACTTTTATTACTTTAAAGTTGTAATTTCTTTTCAAATTGTTGTGTTGTTGGTGTTGATTTCATTAGGTTTTGGGGTGAATGATCTTAATACGTTATTTTAATTGTTTTATTTCGAACCTATTGCTAAAACATTGAATGTAATCCATAATCGTTACTTTTGATGTTTGTGAGTAGCATCTAATGATCGTTAATCATTAGGAACAATATAACTTAGGTTAGATAACCCGAACGTGTGAGGTTACTGCCTCTATTGATCATTTTCCAATTCATAATATGGCTGCCAAATTGAATCCAGAGATCATATCCTTAGTTATTCAATATTTAGGTTTAATTAACGATTATAACACGACCTAAGGGAAAACTGAGATTAGTAGAGCATTATGTTAGTCTCAGATCAATAGTCTGAAGAGAGTTGTAAATATGTTAGGATGATGGGATATGCTTGATCATGTTTAGGCCAAGATTGACCCTAGAATTGAACCTTACTTATATAAACACTTTTCTCATTTTCAATTGCTTGTTTTAATTTGTTTTGATAGTTTACTTTTACTTTAATTTCTGAATTGCTTAAAAATTGAAAAATCCTCCCTTTTTATTTTCCTTGCATTAATTAATTTTGTTATGAAAATTAATCGAATATTTCCTATGGATTCAATCCCGACTCACCATAACTACAAATTTTAGTGTTCAGAGTCAGGTAAATTTTGTAGTGCACTTAACATGAGCTGTCAATGATTATGCACTATGAGAAGTACCCTGAGAAGATGGAGGAAGTAAATAAGCTGAATACTCCATTTTTGTTGCTGGTGCTTTAGCTAGTGACTAATATGATCTCATTTTCATCTTATAACCTTAAATTGTAATTAGCAAAGTGATAGAAACACGAATACTAGAAAGTATCTTGTCATTTTTTCACTTAAATTGGAAGTTTTTGTCAGTAATCTATGTCCTGAAGGCACCATGTATAGTTGCTTTCAAGTGAACAATTGACTTGGTCTCTCTTTGGGTGGCTAAAGTGTGAAACTCCATCATATGAAGGTATGCATCTCCTCATCTATAAATTACAATTTCCATAAAAATACTTTATAAGGAGGACTTGATTTTTGTTTAACATCTGACTGAATTGCCATTAGTATAGTTCCCTAAGTTCAGGTCCTTGTGTATTAACAGAAAAAAAAATTTAAGGAGATGATATCAATAATTTTTAATTGGATAATTATTAATCACATAATTTTATAAAATTAAGGTTTCAAATTTGATTCAATTAAAAATAATAAAGAATTCCATATAAAGGATTTGGTTAAATGGGTTGAAGCATTGTGAGGAAAATGAACCCTAATCAGTATGGGCTGGTTATTTATTGGGTCTGTGACAGGAAGACGCAACAAAGTTACTATAAATAGCTAATAAGGTCTGTTGTTGCCTACTTAAGTAAGTTTGTAGACATTTAATTTCCTTGATTAGTTAAGAGGCCCATATATTAAGAATGGTCCTTGTGTATTAATAGAAAAAAATTTAATGGAGATGATATTAGTAATTTTTAATTGGATAGTTATTAATTACATAATTTTATAGAATTAAGGTTTCAAATTTGATTTAGATTAAAGATAATAAAGAATTCCATATAAAGGATTTGGTTAAATGGGTTAAAGCATTGTGAGGAAAATAAACCTTAATCAGTGTGGGCTGGTTATTTATTGGGCCTGTGATAGGGAGACCCAATAAAGTTACTATAAATAGCTAATAAGGTCTCTTGTTGCCTACTTAAGTAAGTTGGTAGACATTCAATTTCCCTGATTAGTTAAGAGGCCAATATATTAAGAATGGTGTAGAAATACATTAATAGCATAAGGATATATATAACTTTCATAAAAGTTGATTTGAAAGTTTCGAGAGCCTATTCATACGTTGAAGAGCTTGTTCAAGCAGTTAATAGCTTGCTCATCACTGAATAGATAGTAAAATATATATTTTTCCATATTTTTTCTATTAATACAAGTCCATGATTGATCATGATCCATATTTAAAGTTTGTATTATAATTAACATGTGATATCAGAGCAATTCCATTGTTATATGAATTTCAGCGGATATTTTCAAATTCCTCCATAAGGAAATTGCATAAATTAATATGCTTTTTTATGTAAATTGCATATTTGTTTTTTTGAACTAATTCTGAACTAATTCTGAATAAGTGTTGCTAGGAAAAATGGGTCAAAAATAGACTTTGGGGTGACTTCGGGGTGATTTTTCGACGAAATTCTTTGTATCTATTTTGGATAAAGAAGGTGATAGTTTTGTAATTGAAAATTAGGTTTTAAAGTTATCTTTCAATGCAAAATATATTGGTACTACCTTTTTGTCATATGGCTTATATAAAATGTATCTTGCCCCTAATGAGATATATGTTTCTTTATATGTTGTCGAACAAGTTACTAAAAAGAGACACTCGAAGAAAGAGAAGTCATACATATCGTGGAAAAAACGGTTAGGTTATATTTCCAGTGATAGAGTTGAGAGAATGGTTAAGGATAACTTTGTCCTAACTCTGTATTATGATGATCTAAAAACATATATTAATTATTGTAGGGGTAATTTGACCAAAGTAAAGAAAAAAAGGCAACTCATACTTTTAGCTTATTAGAACTCATACATATAGACATACGTGGACCTTATAAAGTGATATTGTGTAATTCATGATATTTTTGACATTTATTAATGACTATTCCTATTATAGATTTTTTTTTACTTAAAGTAAAGTCTAAAGTTCTTAAGAACTTTAAAATCTTTAAGAATAAAGTTAAGAACAATTGGTAACGTCAATTAAGATTATCACATATGACCGTGGAGGTGAATATTATGGAAGACATAGGATTTCAAGAGAAGAAAAAGGTTTGTTTTTCAAATATGTAGAATCATATGGAATAATAGCTTAGTTTATTATACCAAGTAGTCCTAAGCAAAACAATATGGCTGAAACGTGGAATTATATCTTAAAGGACATAACAAGGTCCATACAAAACAGGACCAATTTACCTAATTACCTTTAGAGTGAACCTAAAAGAACTGCCTTACATATATATATACAAACAAATCAATTTCAAAAGCGCATTTTGAAATATGGAAGGAGCGGAAGCCTAGCCTCACTTATCTTCATGTATGGAGTTACCCCGCTAAGGAACATTTGTATAATTCTTACAAAGATAAATTACATTTTTATTCTACTTTTTATTTTATTAGACATCTTGACCACTCTAAGTGATAAAAATTTTACTATAAAGATGGAAGATCTACAATAGTGGAATCACAGAAACTGAAGTTTTTGGAGCATAATGTTTATAGTGAGGGTAGTCCATCTCATCTTAATGAGGGTGGTCATTCTCACCCTTTAGATGATAAAAGGGTGGATACTACAGTTATTTCATATCCATCAATTATACAGTCAGAACTAGATCAAGGTCTCAGTACCATGCTAGTACAAGGACATAAATCCATACTTATACAAACTAAGTTCCTAAGGTACAAGAGCATACTGAACTGGTTCAATTAAGAAGATCCATTAAAGTGAGAAGACCTACTATCATTTAATTGCATAGTCTATTTAGGTGAACAATACTATAGTATTGGAAATGTAGTAGATCTAATTAATTTTATAGAAGCTATATCTAGCCTCAGATGGATTTGTGGTAGGGTGTAATGAGGGATAAGATGCAATATGTGAAGCACAATAAGATATAGGAGCGTGTGGATTTTCCTCATAACTATAAACCTATTGATGTGTGTATAATTGATTATACATTTATTCCACAACACTTAGTGATTAATGCTATGAAATATTTAAGAAACTCATTTTGGTTCATATTTGGTTTTATGTATAATTTGGAAACATAAGACCTAAATTGATTTTAAAACATATTCTTTAAGCCATCCTTTTGATGTTTACACTCAATTATCATTGTGGAACAAGAAGGAGAAGGATTAGGGTGAAGATAGAACAAGAAAATCTAAGGAAATGAAGCTTTTAAGAGGATATGGAAGATATATAGTTGTTTATATACTTATACTGTCGTGTATAAATTTAGAAGAACATCATGTATCCAACAGTATCTTCACGATTTCTAAATTTTTTCAATTTATATGTTTTGGTACACGGTCGTTTATCAAACTATGTATCTCTTTATAACCCTAATTTTAATATAAAATGACATTTAAACAGTTGAAGAGTGATGGATCGGTTTTGGAGTAAAAGGGGCGACAAAACTCCCACTCTTTGAAGACCCATGGATGATTAAGCTTCCTCATTCTAGTTCCAAGGTGAAATCAAAGCCAAAGACACGTTTTAGGCATCTCTCCCTTGTGTATTATGTTCTTTCTCTCTTAGGGATTGTTTATGTTATCCCATGTTTATTGAATTGGGTGTTGTATAAGAATGATCTCAATGCTCTATTAAATTGTTTTTATGTAAACTTATTGCTAGAATCTTAAATATAATACATAATAGCTGTGTTTAGATTCATTTGTGGTAATTAATGGTGTTAAACCATTAAAGATAATGTAACCTTGGTTAAATGACCCCAGCTTATATGGTTGCTACCTTGTTTAATTTGTTTTCCTAACTCGTAATATGGCTATCCTAGTAAATCTAAAGATCTTGGTCTAGGTTGTTCGATATCTAGGTTTAGTTAAAGAGCTTGTTTTAACTAAATATGACCTAAGGGAAAATCGGGGTTAGTATAACTTTAAAAGAGTTGACTGCTCCAAATTTGACCCAAAGGCCTTTATACATCACTTTTCCAAATTTGCTGAAAGTGTTGCTTTTGAACTTAAATCTGGCCTAATCCATCTTTTGCCCAACTCTAATGGTTTTGCAAGTGAGGATGCTTATAAGCATCTTAAGGAGCGATGTATGTCTTAGTATGAAACCTCCAGAGGTGACAGAAGAGCAAATTATATTGAGGGCTTTCCCATTTTCATTAAAGGATGCGATAAAAGACTAGCTCTTTGGTCTACCCCTGGGAGCATTAGCACATGGATCGAGATGAAGAGGTTATTTTTGGAAAAAAAATTTCTAGTATCGAAAACAGCCAATGTGAGAAAGAAAATATGTGGGATAAAGCAACATAATGGCGAGTCCTTTTACGAGTACTGGGAATGCTTCAAGAAGTTGTGTTAGTTGTCCACACCATAACATTCTAGAGCAACTTCTTATCTAGTATTTCTATGAAGGTTTGCTACCTATGGAGAGGAGTTTGGTCGATGCGAGAAGTGGTGGGGCACTGTGTGAGAAGACTCCTATAGAAGCCAGGATTTTAATTGAGTGCATGGCCACTAATGCTCAACAATTTGACACTCGCAATGATGTTCACTATGTAAACAAGGTAAGTACTTCATCTATCAAACATCGTTTAAATGAGTTAACGTCTTTTGTTAAAAAAAATTGTAGTTAGCTAGGCAAAGGTAAAAGCGTGCAGAATATGTACAAATACAAGCCATCTAACTGATGGGTTCCCAACATTACAAAAAGGAAGTATGGAATATGTAAATGCTACAGGAGGGTATTTTCCCAACTAGTACAACCCATATTCCCAAATGTATAACCCAGATTGGAGGGATCATCCTAACCTGAGTTATAGGGGAAATAAGTAGCAGACTTACTTCTAGAATAGGTCACAAGGAGCACAACCATTCGAATTAAGACCATAAGCCTCCTCTACCTTAGGTACATCATTAGAGGATACGGCTAAGTCTATTACAACTAACACTTTGCAATTCCAACAGGGTATGTAACAGTTTCAACAGGAGACCATATCTAAATTTCAGTAGGTGAATTTTGGCATTCATAATTTATAGAACTAGGTAAGCCAGATTGCAGTGGTGATAAACCATCTAAAAGACCAAAGAGGAGGAAAACTGTCATCATAATCTGAGACAAATATGAAGAATGTTAGTGCAATCACCTTAAGGAGTGGTATGAAGCTTGAGGATCCTGAACGAATTACTCAAAGGATGGCTAATGAAGAAGACATTAAGAAGGAGCTTAAAGAAGAAAGGGATATCCCATCAAGCTCAAAGGTAAATGCTGAATTCCCAATTGTTAGAAAGAATAATCCTCCGCCTTTCCCTAGCAGGTTAGCAAAGTCAAATAAGGAGGATAATGATAAAGAGATCTAGGAGACCTTTCAGAAGGTTAACGTGAATATCCCACTATTAGAAATGATCAAGCAAGTGCTGAGGTATGCAAAAGCCCTTAAGAAATTATGTACGAACAAGAGGAAGTTAAAAGGTAATGAAATGATTAGAATAAGTAAAACTGTTTCTGTATTTTTGAAAAAGAAAATACCTCCTAAGTGGAAAGACCCAGACATGTTTACTATTCCTTGCATAACTGGTAACACTGAGATTAAACAAAACATATTAGATTTAGGAGCATCGATTAATGTTATGCCTTATTCCATATATGCTTCTTTAAATTTAGGGCCATCAAAAGAAACTAGTGCCACCATATAATTGGTTGATTGTTTTAACATTTACCCAGATGGGATGATTAAGGATCTGCTTGTGCAGGTAAATGAACTAATTTTTCCTATTGACTTTTATATGATTGACATGAATGATGAAACTTCCCATAACCCAATAGCTATCTTACTAGTGAGGTCGTTTCTTAATCGGGCCTAAACGAAGATAGATGTTCGTGAGGCTACCCTCACAATGGAATTCGATGGGGAAGTTACTCGTTTCAATATTTTTTGTGTTAACAAACACTCCTATAATGACCATTATATTTTTGTAATTAATATGATTGACCTTTCAGTATAGGAAGATTGTAAGTGGAAGCATACAAATAAACAAAAAACAATTTCAACAAAAGAGAAGACCAAAGCTTTTAATGTCTTATCGAAAAGCTCGATCATTAGTCAAAAAGTGTTTCTTTATGGTGCTAAATATAAACTATTTCCACATAAATGTCATCCTTATTGGGTCAATCCTTTTATGATAACTAATTTCTTTCCTTATGATGCAGTAGGGATTAAAAGTTTGAAAACAAGGAAGACATTGTAGGTAAGTGGCCATCAACTTAAGCCTTATCTTGATGAAGGTCGCATGGAAAATCCCAATGTTGTGATTCTTATAGATCAAAACTTTGTAACTTGATAAGGACAACATAGAGTTGAGCCAACGACCATAAACAAAGGTGCTTCTTAGGAGAAAACCAAAAGGAAGTGTATTTCTTTTCCTCTACATTTTCCCATTTGTTAGGATATACGTGTGAGTTTTTAAGTTAGTTTGTTTCTTACATGTTTTCAATTTTTCAAACAAAAAGAGAGAATCAATATAACCAAACAAACATTTTCTCTTTGTTTATTGCTTCTAAGACTATATAGTTTTGATTAGCGAGTGAATTAACTAGAAAAACTATGTCAACTTGAGCATGTACTTTTACTCTTGTGATTGGTCAATATACATTATCTTTAGAAGAGTAATGACTAGTGGTAGACACAAGCCAGTGAGATTTTGAGCCTTTATAAACTACACATTTATATCAATATCATTGTTTTTTTCTGTGACCTTATTGAAATGTACATGTTAACTTTGCTTTGATTTCCTATTTGAGACCACATTTTTATCATATATGTTAACATGGAAATGATATAGGCATTCATTGTTTCATAAGCTACATTAGTCAAATAACCTACCTATTGATATGATTTTTCCTTTTCATAAGCTCCTTTGAGCTTTATTTTCCTTTTCTTTTTGTGTTAACCATATTACATGCCTTCAACCTAATCACATGTCCTACCTAAGCCTTAAAGATAGTGGAGTATGTTTTGATTTTTGATGATTATGGACGCACAAAAGTATACGTGTAGGGGTGTGCATATGTGTAGGTTAGTTATAATTGTTGGGATGTCATTTTATATCTTATCAATGAATTACAATGTTAATATAAATTTTTCCAATTTTTGTATGAAAAAAGAAGAAGAAAAAAAAGAAAAGAAAAATAAGAGAAAAAAAAGAAAAAATTGTTTAAATAAAAGTATCAAGGAGGAAAGGCATTTATTTTGCAAAATTAATTATGACTAGGTTTTCTTCCTAAAGTTGTATGGAATGGTTTATTTGAGTATAAAGCATATAAGGTAGATGTTGTTTTGAAGGATCACTCCTTATAGTTTCAATGTATTGTTATAATCAATTTTTATGTGTGATCTCTTCTAATTGGTTATGCTTCATATGGTTTGTGGTGTGAGAGCTTAAAGTTAAGCCATAAAACGTAGTTTTTGCATTTATCATAACTGGTGGTTGATTGGGGTGTTACGTTATGAAAAAGTTTAAATATTTTTAACCTCGATATTTTTGCAAGCACACAGGTCATTCACATAGTACTTAAGGTATCGATCCTACAAAGAGGGTTAATCTAATCCTAAAATCTAAGGCTGAACTAAATCACAACAATTCAAAATAAACAACTAATGCAGAAAATTAATCAATCAAACAATCAATTACAAGAATTAAAATTCAGAAATATAAACAGGACAGCAGTAGCACAACCCAATAAAAAATCCACCTAGGAACTACCAGTTGAGAGAAAGGGGGTTTATCTAACCTTAATGAAACTCTAATTAATTATGCAATTATCGAATTACTGGGTCTAGATGGTCCTAATGTGGATTACTCTCTCTTGAGTTATAATCTTTAACTCTAATTTATAATCCCTAATTCAAATTATGGAATTGTGATCTCTCGATTCACAATTGACCTAAAACCTAAATTAGTTTTGAAATTGTCTAAAAACTTACCAAAAACCTATGCACAATCTCTCGCTGCAAATTTAACGGTTTGATTCAATTCTTTATCTACCAAACTACCTAACTCTTGTTAGCCTAATTTGATGATATTCACTCGATTTACCCTCTCAGTTTGTTACCAAATTATTAGAAACAGAAATTAAATCACAAATAATTCAATAAAAACACAATAAATCGAATTTCATTAATATCAAAGACAAAAGTCCCAAAGGTGAGTATAGATAAAAACTCAACACTCAACATAACCTATTCTCAACAACTATCTCAACTTTATGCATCAATAAAATTGAAATAACCAAAAAAATGTCGGGAACGGAATAGGAGAGGCAGCGACAGTAGGGAACCTCCTGTTCCAGAAAGTACTTCGCATTAAGCTTCTTCTCTGTATCTCTCTTCCTTCGTCTCCTTCCTCAATCTCTCAATAAACTCTCTAGAGTTTCGAAATTTGGTGGATGATCAAGGCTCTTTTCAGACTGCTTCATCTGTCCCTTAATGTTGTATTTATATTTTGGAAGCCTTAGGGTTGATTCAGGGTCGAAACGGTTTGAAAAGTCTTGTGAAACTCGAGTTTTGTGTCAGCCCGATGCAGGCCACGATCGTGGCCCTACCTTCCGATAGTGGCCATTGCCTAACCCTCTCTGTTATGATCGTGGCCCAAAGTTCAAGATCGTGGCCTAGCATGGAGCTCTCCGTCACGATCGTGGCCCAAAGTGCATGATCGTGGCCTGGGTTCTTTCAGCTTGCCTCTTTCTATGTCACGATCGTGGGCTATGTTTTTGTCCCGAAACTCTTCGATTCTTCTCCGTTCTTCTCCGTTTATCCTGAAACACTAAAAAACACATCAAGGTACCTCAAAAATATAACATTTAAGCTCAAAGACTCATACTAACCCATAAAAATACTTAAACACATAAACTAACACATTTAAAACATAAATACACACTAAACACTCAAATCAACATTAAATACTTAACAAATTTAACCCTAAAACATCATGTAAATCATAACTATCAATATACCCACACTTAAACACCCACACTTAAACATTTGCTTGTCTTTAAGCAAACAAAACAACAAACACACAACACACAACACACAACACACAACACACAACACACAACACACAACACATAACACACAATGCAATAATGAGGCAATGGCTTCGACTTTATGAAATAAATTTAATCTTAAGCACAATCATACAAGTTGTATATAATCATTAACATACAAAATCTATGTCTAGGGGCTTTGAACTAAATATGCAATTTAATCGAGATCTAAGTGTTAATTTATTTACCCTTTTCAATTGCACATATGCATTAATAATTCTTTGGTCCTTCAAACTCTGTAACTATTCCTAAGTATATTTTCATGAAAAGTCAAGCTTATTACAAGTCCAGTAAGTTTTATTAATGAAACACACACATTTTTTTCAGAAATTTCATCCAAAACCTCCTTCCAGCCATGTTCTTCTTCCTCTTCCTCGGATTCTTCACTTGATTCCTCTTCCTACCGAGGTGGCACTGAGATCGAACTTGCCTGACTTGCCCTGATTCGAACATGTGTCTTTTGACTAATATCCCTAAGTTCCATATTATAGGACTTAAGGATTTCAGCCAGCCATAAGTGATGATGGTTTAAGAATTTTGGGAGATGAATAGTTAATCCTCTCTGTTCCACGCCAAAATATTCTGCAAAGGTAGACACTATATACCCCATTCCTAGATTGTTGCTCCTCTAGTACGGAGTCGCAACAACGGCGTTCAGCACATGTGTGGATGTATAGAGTGGAATACTATGGTCCATGCACCACAACATAAAAAGTTCCTTCGTGGAACACTTGTTGGTTTTGATTATATCGAAAACTAACTAACACATAAATTTGTGCAACAACAAGTATTCATGGGACCTTATAATGTTGTTATGAGCATTCTTGGCATGAAATTGCTCAATTCCAATAAGCTCATTCCAGTATTGAGAAGGACGAAAGTCTTCACGATGATCGATGATGGAGGATTTAGGGAATCCACACATCTAGCACATGATTCTACATTTAATTCATAGGGTCATCCTCCAAACCTAAACCACAATTCTTTTGGATTCCTGGGGTCATCGGTTAGGGAAGTGAAAAATTCCAATGTAAGCTCCTAATAAATAGGAAATTAAAATTGTATGAATTGGGCTTATTGGATCCTCTCAGCTAGGTTTTCTACTTGCTCACGCAACTCTAGCCTATCAAGTGTGCCAAAATCAAAGTACTTAGGAATCACAATTTGTCTAGCACAAAGGGATCATAAATGAGTATCTTCCTCCTCTGTGTAGATTGGGAAGGGCGCACCAAATTCTGCTACTCAGTTTCTTCGTCCATGTTCTGCAACTTGTCGTTGTCCATATGGCTCCCGTCAGGCTGATTGTTTAATGCGTGGCATAATTGGGTAGAATGTGAAAGAAAATTGTTAGGTTGAAAAATTTTAGAGATATGTGAGAGCTTTTGTGGCTTGATGTCTGGAGAAATAAAGTGAAAGTGAAAGTAAAAGTAAAAGTGAAGTTATAACTGAATATATAGGTGGTTAAAAGGGTAAAATGGTAAAATTTTCATTAAAAATTGCATGCTCCCCTTGTTCTGCATAGTCGCAGGCCACTTATTCATCCACTTATTCTGAAATCATATTCCTTCTTTATTTTATTCAAAAAAATATTCTAACTAGAGAATTCAAACGTTCTAACTAAAGCAATCAAAGAATTACATTTCTATAGGTTGCCTCCCATGCAGCACTTCTTTTAACGTCAGTAGCCCAATGCTCTTTTAAGCTCACGGTGGTTCGAATCAAGTCACAATGGTAGCGTAGTCATTAATTGCAAAGTTTGCATTTGAGCTACCATGCTACAGGTCCCACCTTCCTTACAATTCTCCTTTCCTTACCTTCTTCTTCGCAAGCGCTTCTTCCTGAAAGCATTCCAAGATCCTTAATATCTTCCCATTCTCCTCGAGATTCGGGTTCCTTGATATCCATTAGAGGTGAAGGAGATCCGTACTCTCTTCTAGCCACCTTGAAGGTCAATTTCTCCTTTCCTATGTGTAGATTGAACACGTAGTGGCTAAGAACAGTCGACCAAGAACTATTGGGGTGTCCCCATCTTCGCTAATGTCCAGTATGTAAAAGTCTTTTGGGAAGCTATATTTATCAACTTTTACTGGCACATCCTTTGTAATCCCCATCGATTTATGCATTGTTCTATCAGTCGTCTTTACTAAAAACTTAATGGGCACTAACTCTCTTAACCCCAGCTTTAGACTAAAAGTGTAGGGCATCATGTTTATACTAATGCCCAAATCCGCGAATGCCCTATCTATGATGATTCTATTGATGTTGCAGGGAATGAAAAAGTCACTTAGGTCCTCCTTCTTCTGTGCGACGTCGATACTTGCTCCTAAACCTTTTTTTTAACGAATTCCTTTAATATAAGCTTTGTTCGTAGTTGTTCTATCACTTCCTCGACCTTGTTGGATCCAATATCCTGTAATTGCCTCGTTGCCTTCTTTGCATATAACTCCTGTTGTTCCACAATAGGGAACGGAAATACACGTCGAGTTGCCTTAAGTGACTCCTTCATTAATACGATCAGTTGGAAATTCTTCTTTAATTGCTTGACTTTCTCCTTCATCTTCTCCTTCCTTTACCTTCTTAGGTTCCTCATCTTGGGTCTTGCTTATTACCATGATCTGTTCTTTCGGGTTAGGTTCTGTGTTTCTTGGAAGTGTTCCAACATTCTGAGTAAACATTGCTTCTGTAAGGTGGCCTACTTGAACTTCTAAATTATATATGGATGAGGCATGGTTCTTCGTGACTTGCTCAAATTTACTTTCGAGCCTCCTATGTGCTTCCTCCATGCCCCTGATCTTATCCAAAATCTTATCCAATTTTGATTTCATCGAGCTTGCTTTATCTTATTGGAAGTTCGATTGTTCCTGAGACCTAAACTGTCCTCCATTATTGTTTGACCAGGAGAAGTTAGGGTGGTTCTTTCACCCGGGGTTGTAAGTGTTAGAGAAGAGATTGTTACCCCCTCCTCGTCCATATTGTGCCCCCATGTAATTCACTTGTTCCTGGCTGTCCTCCTTCATCAGATAACACTCCACGGTATTATGGTATATTTGGCCACAAAGCTCATACTTCAAATGTGTGGCCTTTACCTAACCTGAGGACGATGCCTTCAAGTTGTTTAGTTGTCGCGTTAGGTTGTCAATCTTTGCTTACGTCTTTGTGATCTGATCAACCGTTACAATTCCCTTCAGCTTTCTGAAAGTAGCAGGTTGCTTTCCCCGCTCATTCGTCCATAAACAACTGTTGCTTGTCATCTCCTTAGTTAGCTCCTCTGCTTCATCAATAGTCTTTCACATCAAGGATCCTTCGATCGCTATGTCGATTGTGCCTCTTGTCGGTTGGTTAACTCCATTGTAGAAGGTTTGCAAAAGGAACTCCTTCGATAGGTTATGGTGTGGGCACTTCCTTTGCAGATCCTTATATCTTTCCCACGCTTCGTAGATTGATTCCCCGTCACCTTGTTGGAAATTAGTGATTTCCTTAATTATCTTGGTGGTCTTGATCAATGGGAAATACTTGTCCAAAAAGGCGTGCACAAGTTCACCCCATGTCGTGGTGTTGGCTGGGCTCAGTGAATGGTACCAAGCCTTTGCCCTGTCTCTAAGAGTAAAGGGGAACAACCTAATTCTAACAGCATCCAATTACATCTAATGATACCGAAAAGTATCACAGATCTCGAGGAAATTCACAATGTGTATGTTTGAATCCTCGTTCGCCAATCCATATAATTGCACGTCGTGTTGAAGCATATTGAAGAGGGCCGGTTTTATCTCGCATGAAGCCACTTGAAAAGGTGGCCTAGCCACTCCTTGGTTCGCACCGTTGAACCCGGCCTCATGAATTCCATCAAAGTCCTTTGTTGTCAACCTTGGTTCACTTTGTGGTCCATGTTCTGTTGGAATTCCTCGGCCATTGTTGATTTTCCACTCTCTTCGTCTTCTTCTCGCCAAGCTTTCCTAAAGGTTTGTTCTAATCGGTTGATATCTAAATCTAACATCTCCGCTGCACGACTCGAACCTCTAATGACTCTTGTGTTCATACAAGAGCATGATTCTGAAATAAAAATTAAAGAACGGAATAAAAAATTAAAAACTAATCTAAACGCCTTAAACTATAGAACTAAACTATCGCCTCCCCAGCAATGGCGCCAAAAACTTGATCGAGGTGTTACGCTATGAAAAAGTTTAAATATTTTTAACCTCAATATTTTCACAAGCACACGAGTCATCCATATAGCACTAAGGCATCAATCCCACAAGGAGGGTTAATCTAATCCTAAAATCTAAGGGTGAACTAAATCGCAACAATTTAAAATAAACAACTAATGCAAAAAATTAATCAACCAAACAATCAATTACGAGAATTAAAATTCATAAATATAAATAGGATAGCAGTTTGCACATCCCAATCGAAAATTAACTTAGGAACTACCAATTAAGAGAAAGGGGGTTTTGTCAGACCTTAATGAAACTCTAATTAATTATGCAATTATCGAATTACTGGGTCTAGACGATCCTAGAGTGGATTACTCTCTCTTAAGTTATAATCTTTAACCCTAATTTATAATCCCTAATTTAAATTATGGAATTGTGATCTCTCGACTCACAATTGACCCAAAACATAAATGAGTTCTGAAGTTGTCTAAAAACCTATCGAAAACCTATGCACGATCTCTCGCTACACAAATTTAACGGTTTAATTCAATTCTTTATCTATCAAACTACCCAACTCTCGATAGCCCAATTTGATGATATTCACTAGGTTCACCCTCTCAATTTGTTACCGAATTATTACGATTAGAAATTGAATCACAAATAATTCAGTAAAAATAAAATAAATCAAATTTCATTAATATCAAAGACAAAAATCCCAAAGGTGAGAATAGACAAAAACTCAACATTTAACACAACCTATTCTCAACAACTATCTCAACTTTATACATCAATAAAATTGAAATAACCAGAAAATACGTCAGGAATGGAGTAGCAGAGGCAACGACGGTGAGAAACCTCCTGTTCTGGGAAGTACTTCGCGTCAAGCTTCTTCTCCGTGCCTCTCTTCCTTCGTCTCCTTCCTCAATCTCTTGATAAACTCTCTAGCGTTTCAGAATTTGTTGGTTGATCAAGGCTCTTTTCCAGATTGCTTCATCTATCCCTTAATGTTGTATTTATACTTTGGGAGCCCTAGGGTTGATTTAGGGTCGAAACGGTTCAAAAAGTCTTGTGAAACTCAAGTTTTTGTGTCAGCCTGACGCAAGTCACGATTGTGGCACCATGATCGTGGCCAGCTCCTAACCCTCTCTGTGACGATCGTGGCCCAAAGTACATGATCGTGGTTCGGCACGGAGCTCTCCATCATGATCATGGCCCAAAGTGCACGATCGTGGCCTGGGTTTTTTCAACTCGCCTCTTTTTGTCACGATCGTGGCCTATTGTGCTATGATCGTGGACTATGTTTTTGACTCGAAACTCTTAAACACTTCTCCGTTCTTCGCTGTTTACCCTGAAACACTAACAAACACATCAAGGTACCTCAAAACTATAACACTTAAGCTTAAAGACTTATACTAACCCATAAACACATAAACTAACACAATTAAAACATAAATACACACTAAACACTCAAATTAACATTAAATACTTAACAAATTTAACCTTAAAACATCATGCAAATCATAACTATCAATGGTACCCAGTTTTGAGTAAATGTTAATTTTTGTGCTTGATCAAACTGTGTATCTCCTCAGAACCGTAATTTTTAATATAAAACGAAATTTGAGCGGCTAAAGAGTGATGGATCCATTTTCGAGCAAAAAGGGCGATAAAACTCCCACTCTTTAGAGACTCATAAAGGATTAGGCTTCCCTATTCTAGTTCTAAAGTGAAATCGAAGCCGAAGACACATTTTGGGCATCTCTCCATTGCTTATTGTGTTCTATCTCTCTTAAGGATTGTTTATGGTATCCTATGTTTATTGCATTGAGTGTTGTGTAAGAATGATCTTAATGCTTTATTAGATTGTTTTTATGTAAAACTATTGCTAGAATCTTGAATACAATACGTAATAGTTGTGTTTGGATTCTTTTGTGGAAACTAATGGTGTCAAATCATTAGGAATAACATAACCTTGGTTAAATGACCCGAGCTTGTGTGGTTGTTACCTTGATTATTTTGTTTTCCTAACTCGTAATGCGACTATCCTATTAAATCTGGAGAGCTTGTTCTAAGTTGTTCGATAGCTAGGTTTAGTTAAAGAGCTTGTTTTAACTAAATATGATCTAAGGGAAAATTGAGATTAACATAGCTTGTTGTTAACCTATGATTAATAGTTGCTAAAAGAGGTATGAGAATAACACGATATTAAAGTATGATTATTCATGTGTAGGTTGAGATTTAACTGAGGATCGAATTCCAAATTCATTCATCACTTTTATCACTTTTTGATTGTTTTCTTTAATTTGCTTCGTTAGTTTAAGTTCATATTATTTTGTTATTTGAAAACCATACCTCCTAACCTAAATACTGATTCTTTTCGTTACAAAAGCTTTACACGCACTCTCTGTAGGATCGACCTAGACTCATCACTAGCTATAGTTTTAAGCCTAGTTATTTTGCATGGTGTTATGATACGCTACCCACCTATCAACTGTAAATGAATTTATATGACCAAAAAGGACTCTTAAGAAAAGTTTAGCGATTTAAATCTTAGTTGGTTACTAGAGGGTTCACTCAAAGAGAAGGGATCAACTTTACTGTTACCTTTTCTCTTATATCCTCCAAGGATACACTAGAGTAATTATAGCAATAGTAGCTCATTATGAAATGGAGTTACATTAGATGAACGTCAAAATCACTTTCTTGAATGGAGACCTTTATGAAAGGGTCTATATGAAACAACCTGAAGGATTTCAAGATCAAAACAAAGTTAAGAAAATCCATATATGGTCTTAAACAAGCCTCTAGACAATGGTACCTAAAGTTTGATGAGAATTTTACCTCATTTAACTTCATGGAAAATAAAATTGAAAAATGCTTGTATTACAAGGTTAAGGGAAGGAAGGATATCTTCTACTTTTATATATGGATGATATCTTACTCGCAACAAATGACTTGACTATGTATGTGATGAAACAGCTTCTGACCAAGCATTTTCACATAAAGGACCTCAGTGAGGCATCTTTTCCCAGGTAGGTCTCTATACTTATTGGATCTCTCGCAGAAAGCATACATTGAGCATGTGCTGCATAGATTTAATATGACTGATTATAAACTTGTTGTAGCACCTATCTCTCATCGTGGAAGATTATCTAGAGGACAATATCTAAAGAATGTTACAAAGAGAGAGTTTATGAAGAATGTAACTTATGCTAGTGCAATTAATAGCCTAATGTATGCCTATTTATGACTAGACCAGACATTGCATTTGTTGTTGGACTACTAGGTAGGTATCTGGCTAACCTAAGAATAGATCACTGGAATGCATTTAATTGAGTTTTGAGATATCTCAAGGGAATTAAGGATTATATGTTGACATACAGGAAAGTCAACAACTTGAACCTTATTGGATATACAGATTCGAATGTTGTTATGTTTTCGGATGACAGGAAGTCCACAATATGATATATTTTTACGTTAGCAAATGATTATATGTCATGTAAGAATGTCAAAAAGACACTAGTAACTTCCTCGACTATGCATGTAGAGTTTGTAGCATGCTATAGGTTACTTCACAGGTGTTTTGGCCTAAGAACTTGATTTCCAAGTTATCAACAGTTGATTCAATTGTTGGACCTATTCGATTGTATTGTGATAATATTTCTAATGTGTTATTTAGTAACAAAAATAAAAACATCATAAGGTATAAGCATTTTGAGGTCAAATATCTAACCATAAAGGAATTAATACAGAAAGGTGACATTGATGTGGAGCATTTAAAGATCGAGTACAAGTTTGTTGATCCTCTAACTAAAAAACTTCACCCCAGTAATTTTTTAAAGACATGTATATATAATGGGTTTATTAAAGTCCTTAGACACTACTAGTTAAAGATCACTGTATTTGCTCTTGATACGTTTGTACATATTTCATATATTATGACAATATATTTTTATATATTGATGACCATCATTTTTTTCTTAGTCGTACAGTTTGTTGTACAATGTTATAATATATGTGAAAGTCTTAATATATGTGTCAATCTTAAGCATTTTAAGGGCATTAGGCATACGCCTTGAGCCTATGTCTTCTGGATACATATAGATACATACACAAGTCTATAGACTTTATGAGACATAGAGGGACAAAAGTATTTAATCCTATAAGGGTTTTTTCTAATGTGGTTTAATATTCAGTGAGAGAAAACAAATTGCTCTTATATAGTTTAGCATAAAGTTTGAAGAAATTGAGACCAACAAACGAAAAGATGATACATTTTAGATCATATGAGTAGCATCGTAGTTTACCACACTTCATTTTCTCATTCATGTTAGTGAGGTATTAGATATACGTGATTGTATTGGATCAGTATCGCATCTGAAACATGCATTTAATATTTTTGGTATCGAAAGTCTTATGAGACCGAATGGACTTTCATTATCTTTAGATCAAATTTTTTAAATTAGTTTACGTTGATTTGTTTAACCACTTTTACTGTTTTTATTATTGTTACAATTGTTGTAATTAGTATTTGTCCAAGAGGGAGAATGTTAGTGATTTTTAATTAGATAATTATTAATTTTGGGTTTTTTATGAAATTAAGGTTAAGAAAATCAAATTTGATCCAAACTAAAGATAATAAAGAAGTCCAATAAAGGATCTAGTTAAATGAGCTGAAGTCTAGTTAAAAAAAAGAGTCATAATTTGCTGGAACCCCTCCCCGGGCGGGTCCACGGCCCGACGTCCTATGTGACATCTGGACCTGTGGCCCACGGGGGAGGA